>JARHVA010007452.1:0-360000 GCA_037957365.1 Torreya grandis
CATGTCCCAATATTTACACCATGCCAACATGGATATATTCATCAATGGAATTAAAATCCTCTATAGTGAGAGGCCTATGGGGATTATATGTCCCAATATGAAAAAGATCAAATGAAAGAGTGAGGGGTTGATCCTTCTTGAAGATATTGATAATATCACTTTTATACTTGGTCAGTATGGTTTTTAGTGTAATAAGGTTTTGCGTATTCACCTTTTTTGTTATTTTGATCCCTTTTTATTCAATATTTTCATTTGATGGGATTTTGGGTATCTCATCACCCCTATTCAAGATAATTGTTTTAGTTTTCATGGGATCCTTGACATCAACTAGATGCAGGGGTTTAATTACACTAGTACTAGGTAAGTGATAGTCAATGTGAGACCTTAGTTATTTGTACATGGTTTCTTTAAGGACATTGAAATTCTTATGGTCCCTTTGAGTAATAAAGACTTTGCCCAAATGAAGGAACCTAGTTTGATGGAGCATGGTATAAGGGATTTCCTTCATCTTGGTACCTATGATCATGTTGTATTTTTATATATATTAATTACATAAAATTGTGTCAACATGGTCTTAGGGCCTAATGTCACTAGAAACATGATAGCCCATATGGAAGTAGACTTGATTCTATAATAACCTCTCAAGGTGTTATGTGTGGTTTAATAATTAATCTTTTCATAGTTAATATTTTGGAGAAACAATAAATGGACTATATTGAAAACATCCCCATCATCAACTATGGCTATATTTACATAATTATTATAGATACAAACCTTTAAATACAAGATTGGATAACCCCTCCTAGCTATTTAAGCATCTAGGGGTATGATCCTTAGGTCAAATAAGTAACCAGTGTCTCTCAAATTATATCCAAGTGAGAACATGTCTAAATAAATATGGTTTAATTGAGCTTGTGGTGGAGGAATGACATGGGCTAGGTGTCCCAATATTAAGTCATAAAATATTTCCAAATGATAGGCAAGAGAATTTTAAATCAAATTTAGGAAATAGATGTAGGAAAATGTATTTGCGAGGTTAGAAATTAAATCATAGTTCCACAAAAGCTTGGATTTATTATTAGTATCTTAATAATTTTTTCATGTAAGGAGTTTTGTGTTGATATTATATTGTGTGGTTAATTATAAATTTCTAGTTCCATAACCCCTATCATGCAAGTTTTCCCTTGTGGTCCTAATTAGTTATCCATGTTAGGGTTAACTATGCTAGAGATAGAAGCCTTGACATCATGAGTACTAACTAGTGGAGGTTAGTAAGTTTGGTTACCTTGTGTATTTATGGATAGTGTATTGTTGATGGTCTAGGAAATATTTTTGAAAGATGTTCAACTTGACATTTTTTGGTGCCATGGAACTAGTTGATTGAGCTTGAGGCTTTCATTGACATTCCCTAGAACATGTTTTAAAATATTTTTTGTTGGTCCTTAGGGAGTCTTTGAATGAACATATTATATTCAGTGTAGGCACAAGTGTAATGTCCATTGAATCTATGGAAAAGGTAATATATAATGATATCACAATCCCAAGGCCTATAATTATATTTTTTCACATTGAACCCTTGCTGGTTGATATTTTGATAGAAAGGTTGGCTTTCATTAGGGTTAATTTTTTAAACTGATTTTGAAACTCATCCTATTTTTAGTTTTGTGGTGTTATGAGGTAGAGGAAAGTTTAATTTAATTTCATGAATATAAGGTGGAGGATTATATTTCTTCATATCTATATTGTTATTTTTTTATTGTTACTATTTTTTAATGTCTAAGGTGGGTTGTTGTTATTTGTATTCACCCTTTTGGTTTGATTGGTGATGCCATATATAGTGTAATTCTATTTTCTATTGAGAACTTTGGGGTGTTTATTAGTGGGATTACCTCTGAGTTGAATTTTGATAATCTCCATTATTTTGATTTGGGAAAATTATCTTATCATTGGTATCATATATTGTGCAACCACTATCAATGGTCACTTGATCAATTCTAAGATCACTTTCCAATGTTTATTCATTGGACATGTATGGGTTTTTTCACATATTCTTTCATCTCCTTTTTAAGGGAGTGTAAGAAAAGATCTCGTAGTTCTCTTTGATCCATGTGCATTGTGTTTTTAGAATAATATATGACTTTACACCATATCATAATAAAATGGGTAGATAATTTGTTGTGCTATTGCTTTATGTGCAATAATTATTGTATTCCAATTTTGAGGAGTTTATTCATAATGATGACCTCAACAAAATCAGCCATAATTTGGCACAATGAATGTATAAACCCATTAGGGAGGCAATAATATATATCAAGGGTAATAATTTAATGGTTTTAGGAAAATAAATCATGATGCCTCCATCCCAAGTCAAAATATCTCAAAAAAATGCTTGACATGTGCATTGGAATATCCTTCCCATTTGAATTTAAGGAGGCCAAGTAGGGGATACAATAGAGTAATTCCTCATATACAATGATCAAGAGGATCTTTCAAGTATTTAGCATAGGTCCCAATGGTATTGAATTATTCCAAAGGCATAGTAGGATGGGCTTGAATAGGAGGAGTTAGATAATAATTGTGTGGAAAATTTTTGGAAATAAAATGAGGTTGATAAGGTGGGGTATACTAAGATGGAAAATAATTATCTGGCTAGATGTACTTGGAATACAAATGATAATAAGGTGGAAGACAATTAGATGGAGTGTAATGTGGAATTTGAAAATAAGGAGTGTATTTGGGTGGAATATTGGAAACTACATAACTTAGAGGAGTGTAATATGGTGTTGTGTTGGTCACCACATTATTTGGAGAAGCATATGGTGGTGGCATTTTAACCACTACATTATTAGGAGGGGTATAGGAATAGACATTTATAATAAGATTATGATGATGAGATTGATATGATGGAGTAATTATCAAATCAATGTGGTTGTGGATGCCATGAGTAAGGATATACTAGGATATTGTTTTAACATAAAATTGATGAGAGGTGGGATAGATGGATATAGTGGTGGTTGGTAAGTTTCCATTAGAATAGGAATATGAGAGGAATGGCCTTAGTTAGGAGGATTGGTTATCATCCCTTGATTCAAAGAGGCTTAGTTACTCTCTAAGTATCGAATGTGATCCACTAGAGTTGAGATTAGTTCATTTGTGGAAGAAGGAATGGTGGTTCTAGTGACCTCCTTAATATCAACTTTAGGAGGTATGATTTTATGACCACCGATGGAATAATTTGAGTTAGAGGCCTCTAGAGGAGGCATTAGGCATTGCTCTTATGGGTTAAAATTGTTTTAGATTTTAATGTGGGAATACAAAGTTACCTATAGTTTAATTATCTCATATTACATATTGTGGATTCCATAAATGTATTAGGAACTTTTGGCATTTGGGATTTATAAATTAACTAATGGTATTGTTAAAATGTGAGTGTTGGTTCTATTTCCACTAGTGAAGGACATGTTGTTATGATTAGGGTGTTTTACAATTATTTTTAATAGATCCCAAAACTCATGGATCAATATCCTTGATCGATTTTGTGACTTAAAAGGGTGCTTTTGATATTTTACTTCCACATTTTATGGATAATTGTTATTATTCCAACTATGTATGAAGGATTCACCACCATGTTGAAGGCCCTTCTTATATTTTTTAAAGTCTATGGTGATCTCAAATATTTCTTGACCAAATATAGTCTTGGAGTATATGTGTACAAGCAAGGCTTTGTATTTGTGCTCATCTTGAAAAGGCTTAAATAGTAAAGTTTTTTGGTTATTTTTACAATATTTGGTAAATGAAAGAAAACTACATCAATTGTTGAAAAATTAAATTAATTGATAATGGTTCAATAAATCTAAAATTAAATGAAAGTAAGTTTTATTATTTTATTCTTTTTAATGATGTTTTTATGCATGAAAAATAAAATTGAAATATAGACTAAGCATGCAAGTGTCCATTTTTACCCTTTTATAGATGCAAGATCTTATCTACATGAAAACTAAATGAAACTCCTATTTGTTTCATTAGGAATCTCACTTAGATATATTTTCACCAAATTAGTTTGAATCAATCAAGAACATAAAAATAAATGAACACAATCTTGAAACTTAAGACCTCGTAAGCATGAAAATATTGGTTAATAATACATTAGATTTAAACTAGAAACATGTAAACATCCATTAAAATCATATTTACATAGGATGTGGCTTGGATGTAGTGTCAAATGATCTATTTCAATACCATTTGTGTGAATACATCTCCTTTGAATCTATGGACCATGTTGAATTCATCACAAGTACAAAGTTGATGGACAAGTTAGCAAAATAAAATGCCAAGGCTTTGTTATATCTCTTAAACATAATGAATAATAATAATAATAATAATAATTGGTATATTTATAATGGACCTAGATTAGTGAGGAGCTTTCATCTTGAAATTAAAATTAATGGTTACAAATGAGTCATCAAATGTCCATATGGATCACTAATGTAACCCCTTCATTTTAAATGAGATGAAGGGTGGAGGATGATCTTTAAAAATATCAAATGAAATTTAATATAAGCCTTTCATATTGTTTCGAAGATTAAGGGTGGAGATTTATTCCCAATAAGATACATGGATCACCAATCTGGGCCATTCAACTTGTTTTTAAGATGAAGGGTTAAGAATTATCTCACACAAGATTCATTATTGGCCCTTCAGATTGTCTCCAAGATTAAGTGTGAATAATAATATTTTATATTATTTCACTTATCAGTTTAATTATCCCATAAAATAATATTCTATAGGATCTCGAGATCTTTTTTTACATGAAGATGCCCTCTTAAAGGGAAAAAGAGGAAATAGTTAATTATAATATAATTATAATTCTATTTATAATATAAATATAATTAGAATAATGTTTTAGAGAATGGGAATTGGTTGTATTAATTGATTAGCAAATGGGAATTAGTGAATTGACCAAAATAGGATCATTGATCAGAGAAAGTGACTAGAAGGATGTTTGAACAAATAAATTATTAGAGAATGATAATTAAATAGATCTAATATGGTGAATTATCTCACCTAGAGGTGTTTCAAGGTGAATTAGAACACGTACATTAGATGAGAATAAAATTTTAGACTAGATTGTGTCTAGCTGTAATAAGTTATTCCATTTTTTTAATTTGAAATAAAAGTGATAAAAATGGAGTGTATACACTTTTTGTCTTTTTAAATTATAAATTAATGAATTTACTATGCAATAATATTTTTCTAACATGAAAACAAAATTAAATTAGATGTAAACCCTAAGGAGTACAACTTTCAAGTATCTAGAAATTATTTTTTGTATTCAAGCTATAGATTAGTTTTGAAGGTGTTGAATGTCTATGTATGAGATAAAATGACCTATGGGTGAAATAATTAAAATTTATTGTTTTGATTTTCTAAATACCATGATCTAAAACAAATTTCTTTCACTATGAAATAATGAAATTCTATATCTAGTATCTTAGGTTTTGATTGTCTAAATTGTCTAGATTTTCTCTACGTGTATGTGTGTGTTTTCTTATGAATGTAAGACTTGTTTATATTATTTAAAATTATTTTTTTAATTCCTAAAATTTAACCTAGGTTATGATGAAAACTACATGTTTTGAAATATTCTAAAATGCAAATGTAAGTAATCAAACTCTAAGCTATTTTTTATGCAAAAGAAAGAGAAGAGAAGAGTTCCTTAAAATTTCTTTTACATTTTATTAATGTAAATAATAATATAATAATCAAATAAAAAAATAACTAATTTTATTTAAAAAATGAAAACTAGAAATGAAAACCCCCAACTTAATAATTGATGATGACCAAATGAAGGAAAATATTTGTTGTAATAAATAAGTTATCATTGGGTTGATAGCTCCTTGATTGCTCCATCACAATTATTGAGCTTTCTAAAAAAAGGTGAAAGGAAAATAAGGAAATAATAACACAATATTTGAAAATAAGAGCCATTGAATAAAGTTTTGGTTGATTCACAAATAATAAATAATTGGTTGTTAATTCATATGAATCCTCCTCTCCAAAAATTATGTAAAATGACCATGAAGATGACCAAAGGTGGACAAAAAACTTTTCAAAAAATTAAACCAAGAAATCTAGGATTTTGTAGAGTTTTAAAAGACCAATATTCAATACAAAATTTTGATCCAAAGTTCATCTAAAATTTATATACTTTTAGAGCAAGAAGAGAGGCTGTAAAGGTGAGTTTAACTTTTAGTTAACTCAAAACTAAAATTGGTAAGGATGAAGAGTGATAAAAATGAGAGTGGGAATGAGTTAGGCCATAATGAGGGCGAAAACAAGAAAATAAATAAATAAACATGCAAAAAATCATACAAATGAGTGAAAATAGAAGTCTCAGTTGCTAAATTTAAAAAGGCACAAATAGTGATGAAATTGTCACCTTATGCAGGTGGCAAAAATAAAACCATCAGAAATTGTAACATAACCTCCTCATAAGGAAACAAAAATATCATGAAAAATAATGAAACCACCACAAATATAATAGGTTTTTCACTTTCGTTTATAAAACCTTAGCAATATAAGTGTCATGGAAGGGGTAGTTTCATCATGGAGAAGTGTGGTTTCATCAAGAAGAATGGTAGTTTTGTCACAAAGAAAATGGTATCAAAAACAAAGGTAGGAATCCAAAAAAAGAAATTTTGGAGGTTTAAAATTACTATAAAGGGATTTAAGAGAGAGTGGGGAGAAAATTATCAAAGAGAATCAGAATTGAGCATATTTTTGGAGATCATTGAATCATCATTTAATTTTTCATAAATGTTGCATGGTGTAATTTTTTAGATGCATACGGGGACATCATTCCCACAATGGGAGTAAGATTGATATGTAGAGTGAAAATTTATTTTCACCATTCTAACTATGAATAGGTAAATTGATATGCCTCAATGTAATTATATTCCCTTGGGATGGTGAGTTGTAGAACTAAAGTACATAATATTAGTATGCCCTAATAAATTCATGGTAGATATAATGATAATGTAGGAAAAATATAGTATAATTCAAGTATTACTATGTATGATATGTATCATGGAACCGATTTTATGATATCACATAGTTTATGGAATGCAGTCACACATACACATGTAGACACATATAAAAGAAATATAATCATTGAGCAAGGAATGTTTAAAAAATGAAATCAATCTTGTGGGCATTAAATAATGACTGAAGGATCCTATATTTACAACATATGATATGAAATGAAAAAATACATACATAAACACACACATAAATGCAATAGAGCACTCATAGAGAACACAAAATAACACACAATGTAATCATCTATAAAACATTTATAACGACATAATATATCCATGTAACACAAGACATGATGTAAGATAAATAAACATATGTATAATTAAATATAAAATTATCTATATTAATAAGTGAAATTAGGAATGATAGTATTGTAAACCTAGTGAAACTATTCCCCCTATATAGACATACCCCCAATGTGAGAATTCCCTAAGGTGTCGATGTAATGAATCCAAAAAGAATATGTAAATCCATAATCATATGTAACATGTATGTCCTACATGTCACTAAAAAATATAATGAGAATAATGGGCATAATTAATTTGTAAACCACTATCATAGTTAGATAATAAATAATATATAACAATGTGTGATTATTTAACAAACAATGATAAAGGCAAAGGAATTTTTAATATATTTTTTGGTCATGTTTTTACATTTTATTATTTTATATAATAATGAAAAAATCAAAAATAAATACAATAGGTCCAAGAAATAATAATCAATGAAATATTAATCAATAAAAAAATAATCTAATACACTAAAAAATATAGGAAACAAGGAAGCGATCCAAGGGGTGAAATTGATAAGAATCAAGAAGAGGAGGATTCATACCTGCTTTAAAATACCTTTTAATTAAATTAATTTTATGTTTGAAATCCTCAATTTATATGTATGTTTTCATCATTTGTAAGTACATGTAGGATTTTTTATTGGGATTAACAATCAAAAGTGGCAAGAAGCCAAGGGGACAAATGGAAGAAACATAAACCAAGGGGATAAAAGAATCGAAATTAAAACTAAGGAAAAAAATATAAAGATAAGAAGAATCATGGATCAAATAACCACTCAAGGGAGAAATGAAATTAAATATATAAGGATATATGATGTATTAAATAGAGAAACATGACACTATAAGAAAGCACATGAAAGACATGACACATATAGGAATGGATAGAAAGAAGCTATGTATAGTAGATTATCTCATGGAAATTCATTAGATGTGATAGTAATGATAAACAATAATCATATATACATTTTTATAATAGGTTTTCCTCTACTTATCTAAGGATCAAGTGGAACATAGATGTGAGGAGCCAATTGTTTTACTAGACGTATCTAAAATCCAAGTATGATTTGTATGGTATCCAATATAATTAGTTATAGTATTAGATATGTAATTAAGATTTATAAGGTAATATTATTCACCATAAATAAAATAGATACCATGATAATTGGATATATAACCTTAAAACTTTGAAAATAATCACTTTGTGTTATAATGTCTAATGAAAACCACACAAGGTTCTTAGGTTCAACAAAGGCAAGAGGTTATGACAAAATTATTTTATGACATGAAAAAGTAGGTACTATAACTCTAGGTGGTGTAGCCTTAGGATATATAACTCTAGGTGGTGTAGCCTTAGGATATATAACTCTAGAAGGTGCAGCTCCATATGTTTTAACTTGAATTTGTATGATTGTTTTAAGGAAACACTTTATGTAACACATCGGGTTGTAGTCATTGACATTGTATAGGTAACTAATAATGTGTATCATGAATAGTGAATACTTTTTTTAATTAGATGGGGTAAAATATGTTGGTTTTACAAGGATTAAAAAACCATAATTTTAATATAGTAAGACCCATAGTCAGAAAAAAAATCCCCATGAGCTGAAAATCAAAAGACCATCTGCTAATTCAAAGCAAAACTACCAACAAGACAAAAAATTAAAAGATTATTCTATTGTGGGTAGGATAACTCTCATTTGAATAATCCATGGCCATCTAAGTAATAAATCATATATTTATTTATATTAAAATAAATGAAACCATATTAAAAGTTTCTTAGGACATATGGTGATAGATAGTGTGATATCCACAAAAAACTTTCATGTAAGACCATCATAACTTTTTAAAACCATGGTTCTACCAAGTAAATGATTTTGAGTGTACCATATACTAGTGCTAATGAAATTGTTAATAAATCTAAGACAAAAAAATTATCAACCATAACATTATGTGTTATCATAGGATGTAGATAATTAGCGTCATGTATGAATAGTGGAACATTATTAGAATTTCATGGTCATAGAAAGTAATATAAGTAACTTTTTAACCTATAACCATAACTATGACATTATTTTTACCTATTATAAATTTTTGAATGTAAATCCTATTATTTTTAAGGAGAGGAGTAAACTAAATTAGGGTAATAATATGAAATAAATATAGCCACTAATTTATTATAATTGACTAGCTTTGACTTTTCTAAAAATAGTGATAAATAGTGTAAGTAAGAACATAGCTAGAAATCAATAGGGATAAATGATCTAAAAGATATAAAAAGAGGAAGAAGATGGTATGAGTATCAAAAATATGATCCACATGCTAGGAACCTTATTATATAGTATTACCCTAATTGGATAGTAGCTCCATTATTATAAATGTGAAGGTAGTGTCGTGATATTGGTGGTAACATCTTTTGTGTAGGATTGTCCAAACTTTTGGGTACATCTGTGTCTGGATCTCTGAGGTATATTCATTTTTTCATTATTTTAAAACCCTAAATATTCCTTATAGTGATTAATTTTATGATAAAACCCTAATCCTCCATATTGATAGGGAATCCAACTAATACAAGTTGAAAAGTGTGTTTGTTAGTAGGGTAGGCTAGACATCTTCAACACCCTAATGTGAAGGGAGTTGGTTACATAACAATACACTAAGGAGTGATCAATATTGATTTAATTAACACCACCTAAGTTTTATTTCAAGTGAAATTGAAGCTAATATGATAGTGTACTTGAGTGCCTTGAATGTTCTTAAGACTAGGAATCTTGGTAATCTAAGCTTAGGATTATTGTATATGGTAATATGAAAAATTAGGGTAGAATAAGGATTGATAACCTTAATTATTCCCAAATTATTTTGATTTTTAATTTTTATTTTTGATATGATTTATATCTAGTGATTAGAGGGATAAAATTCATGTATTTATATTGTTTTGGTGCCTATGTAGGTGTTAAAAGAGGTCTAGGCCAACCCTATAAGGTTTAATATTTGAAAAGATATATGTTTGTGGAAAAATGAGAGAAATGATAGTAGTACAATTATTGGGACACTAACATAATGTGGCAATTTTATCCCTATTATGTTACTAGTCTCCAAGTGGCAAAACACTAGGAACAAAGGGCCAAGATGAAATAATGAGGGTCTAGGACTACTTTAGGGATGACTAAGGATGTGTGTGGCCCATGTTAAATTTGAATAAGTGTGAAAATATGTTATAGGATAGGTCTATCTCTACGTTAGGGATAGGTGGTCTCAAGTGTCACTTTTAGGTGATTACATTTCCCCCCCTTTATTATAGAAATGCAACAAAGTTAAATGACTAGGATAAAGGAAAAATAATCCTACCTAAACTTACTTAATAGGTTAAGCTCATGAGTCTATATTTTAGTATGTGAAGTATTCACCAATGTGTTTCCTACAAGTGAAATGTGCATAGATCAATCCTTACTTTAGAGATATCAAAACTAAATACAAAAATTATTAAAGAAGTGAAACTGAGTAAAACTAAGTAAAAGGATAAGAGAGATGAAAATAATTAATACACTTCATTGGGTACATAAACAAATTAATAAACCTAGTGACAACTTGTGTGTGTCTATAGTAATCAATTAGTGAATAACTTGGACTGAGTTGATGGCTTGAGCAATCCTCATGTGTGGGGTGGATCAAGAAATCAATTAGTTTAAACTCTATAATTTTCCACCAATGTGTAGTAGATGAATTTAAAACTGAAACTACATAATGTAAATGGAAATATTTCACTGGGTATGTTAGCTCTATGTCTACTTGGGTACATTAGGTAGCTCTAGGCCACTCAAGAAAGCCAACAACTGCAAATGGAGTAAGGCATGAAACTAGTGTGCAGCCTAAAATATGGTGTCATATGTATACAACATAGATAATGGCATGGAATTTTACATTCCATCTAATAAACTAATGTGTAAATGATCGTATATAAATAATGTGTCATGCATGTGCCCCCAAATCTGATATTTGAACATATGGATTCTAGAATGAGTTGTAATAATTTATAGTTTGGTATCTAAACTGAATATGAGAATGGTCATGTCATGTGTTATTCCATCAATCTAAGAAAATGATTATGAATAGATTATAAACTACTATTAATTTGAGATAAATTGGTATGAATATGAGTAAAATTAATAAATATGTAATTGAATCAATATAGACTTGTACTATACCTGCTATACTATTTTGGCCAATCTAAGTCCTTTTTTAAATTTAAGATATTAAATAGTAGTTCCATATCTTATAAAATAACACCATTATTGTAAAAGTGGTTTTAGTGTCCCAATTTAGGCACTAGTGTCCTTTTGGTCTAATTTCTATACAACTGTGTTGATCTCTATGTCATTATTTTCCCACTATGTTTACCTGAGTCTAATTTTTGTAATATGAACCTATGTGATGAAAAATGTACTATGAATTCACTATATGAGTCTAATCTCTATGAGAAACCATTGTGAATACCCCCTCTTTTTAGGGGGGTTATTGAATTTATGCAAGCATTGTCCTCAAAAGAAAAAGATTTGCAAAATGTATGCTAGCTAGAGCATATATGATATCTGCATAATAATACAATATAATGTGCATACATAACATAAAAATGTAATATAATCTAAGCATAATTTTGTATTTTAATATGTATGTCATGTCTAACATTCACAAGGGTGTCAAGATAGATATAAAAATGTATGTAACAACAAATCTAAGTAAAACCTGAGTAGCTACCTAGGGGGGTGGGGAATTATGTTTATCACATCACCCAAGTAATAAGAAGAGATACATGAGGTCCCTCATATAATCTAAAATTGGACTATGTAACAAGAAAATATAGTTGTCATGGCCATGACTCATACAAGAAATCATACATAAAAACAACATGAAGCATGCAAAGTAGGCCAAGGGGCCATAATACAAGGGACATGGCAAAATGTCACTAAATATAAGATAATAATGCATACGAAGAGATGTTAAAATTTCCAAATACATAAGTGAAAATCAAGTGTACATAGAGCCACATAGGACATGTTAAAATGTCTATATAGATAAACAGGAAGGCACACACAAGGAGATGGGCACATATCCAAAACATACATACTATGAATAGAGCTAATGTATAGCTAAAGAGTAATTGCATAATGAAATTCCCTTGAATAGAAGAATCATAGAGATAAAATCAAGTCTAATATAGGTAATCTATAAATGAAAGTATGCATGAATATGTAATACAAATCTATGTAAGAGAGAATGTACATATGGTGTGTCTAAAGTATTAATAGTAAGTAAAAATTTGAGTAAGTGTAGCATGATCAATATCAATATATAATAGTGCTAAAGTTTTGATGTAGAGTATGGAAAGATAGAACCTAGAAATTGAAATTATGTATAGGGTACCCCCAAGTGGGAAAATGTGTCAAGTTAAGGACCCATGTATCTATATAGATGCCCCAAGTGGAAAAATGTGTCAATTTAATGACCCATGTATCTATATAGATGCCCCAAGTGGATAGATAATGACAAGTCTAGATTGGTGTAGTGGACCTAATTCCTATATCAATTTGCAAGAACATAACAAGAACAAGTGAAGCATGTATGTATGATAAAACTAATTATACTAAAATAGCTAGAATATGTAGTGTCTATAAAATATAAGAAATTTAAACATATTATTTGTAATTTTATGTTTTATAAATAATTATTTGAAAATTTTTGTGTGTTTTACATATTATAATGTTTTTATATTTTTTGGATATAAGTTATGTACTGTAAACACCTAAAACTGACCACAACTAGCTTATGACAAAACTTTAAACTGATTCCTACTGACCATTACAAATTATGCCTAATAATCATAGAATATACCAAATTTTCTCTTGCATCATTCATCAAAGCTCAAAATCATGTTAAGACATCCCTAATCAAGGTCATATGTAACAATAACCTCTCATGTATTCATCCCTAATCATCTTGTAGCATCACAACTGCCAATTTGGCTTATGGACCTACTAAGTGGGCCAATTTCATATTTAATCAAATCTTGAAAATGCTAAAAGCATAATCAAAATAAAGTAACAAGCCAAACAAGATTAAATTCCTTGTTAAATTATCCATTTAAAATTAATGTATATATAAAAAAGGAAATTAAAAAATTCAAAATTTCCTAGCCTTTCATCATTGCCTTATGATTTGTCAACCTCTTTGAAAATATCCTAAAATATCTAATTTGAGAGCCATACCTATTAATTTCAAATCATAATTACTTGACAACTATTAACTTAACTGGAGTTAGTTTTAACTCGCGTAGGTTTAGTTTGAATCCATTCCAAGCCTAAACTCAACCTTAACTCACCTTGGGTGAGAGTTAATTCCTAAGGATATAAATACAAGGCCATACCTCTTCATTTCTAAGCTTGGATATTATAGAGTTATTATGCAAGATTTACTTCATAAGGCTCATGCAAGTAGTGTTATCATGCATAAATATTAATCCAATTAACATACAATCCAAGGTACCAAGGATAGAAGGAGCCAAGAAACCTCCATTGTCAAAAAATTCTTGATACACAAGTCAAGCAATCCATTCAAAAAGTCCAATTGGAGCTCTAATGAAGGTAAAAGAGTTGTGTCTTTTATGTTTTTATGGTGTTTTCATCTATTTTTTGTTACCTAAGCTCCCCCTAATGTCTAGGTTAGATGTGTTAGTATCTTAGTGTGTTAATTTCATTTATTTTATGAGAGTAACACAATACTAACCTCCCCTTTATGTAAAATTCTTAGTTCACATGTTGGTATGCCTGATGGGATGTGCGCCACACAAATTTACTCTTAAGGCCTTTTAGATCACTCTCCTAATAATTTTCATGTAAAATTTTAATATTGTTGATCAAAATAGGTGAAAATTGACGTCCAAAAGATGTTTTTTTGGATGTCACAAAGTTGCTATGTATAGTCATGGTTTTGCTCTCTGGAATCATGATATTGTGTAATATCACTAATCACATAATCATAGTTTTATCTTAATTATTTTAATTTTATATCTAACCATTGAGGTTTTTTCTAAGCATTTTCTTCTTATAGGGGAATATATGATATTAAAATATTGAGACTCTAATAGTCATGATATTGTAATACTATAACTTTAAAAGTTATGATATTGCCAAAAAATAGTGATATTGCATTTTAGCCACTAATGGTTAGGCTAACTATTTTGGGTTAAGTTGTAATATCACTATTCTTATAGTAGAGATATTGCATTTATTTCAATGGTTTTTCACTTGGAGTAGTGATATTGCATTTAAATGCTATGTTTTCATGCAAGTTATGGTATTATGCTAATAGTTGTAATTTTATAGAGTGACTTGTAGTATTGATCTATGTTTAGTAATTTTACACTGTGTGTATAAAACTAGAAACCTGAGAGAAAGATTTGGAAATTCATTTTTTCATTCATGAAGTGCTTCTAATCACAAGGACCCTCTAACATGTTTATCATCACCCAAAGACCACAAGGAGACACTTAAAACATGTCTAAATTGCAAATTTCACATTTTAAATTGGTTTTTTTAATAATATTTTAGTTTTAATTATTTTTAATTTGTTTAAAGCTTTCATAAACAAATGTCAAGGGGCCAAAATTTCAAAACATACTTCATTTTGGTGCAATAAAATGAACTTTCACATTTAGTTACATACTCTTAAGAGTTGTTTGTTTTATGCTTTTTTGTTTGACATCTTTGTTAAATCAAAATGAGTGACATGTGTATGGTTTCCCCCCATCACCTTTAAGGAACTCAGGTGACTAAAAGTGTTCATTCTTTGACTTTATTTATTTATTCCAAAAGTATGAAAATAAACTCTCTAAGTCCCTCCCCAAATCCATATGGTTTGGCTGATGCCAAAATGACCATAAAGCTTTATCACGTATATTTAATTTAATGCATTTTGGCTTGTGAGAAGAAGTTTATCACCTCTTCATAGGTTCTTTAGGGAAGAATTGACTTGGGAATTCATATCTTGGCATCATTCCAAACCCACTCCATGGTGGGGTATATAAATTGAGATGGTGAATCTTTGGGATAGTAGTTTGAGTGGTTAAACTACCTTCATTAGTGACTACTACCCATAGGACATATGATTAACTCACACATTACACTACACTAAGCAAGCAATAGATGTAATTGTTTTGAAAAGGATAAGATCTTTTTATAATAATTCAATTGATGTAGATCTGAATGACATGATTATATGTCTAGTGTTAGCTACACTTGGTACCATCTATAAATGAGCAAAAATTGATAGTTTAGAACAACCCCACTTTTTATAGACATACTATTGATGTAGGGTGAGTAGCCTAAAGTTCCATGTCTTAGTAAAAACTCTTGAGAGAAGAGGGAGCCTAAAAACCCTACTTTTCATGTACTTTTACTTTTAGGTTAACAATCAAAATATTCTTAAGAGTGATTATATTGATGAAATTTGATAGTATTATGCAACCTTGTCACTTTTAGGATTTAGGACATTACAATTAGGTGTTTATGTCATTTTATCCTTTCTTGCATAGTTTTGAGTCTAAATTATTTTTTGGTCTTGACACATCAAAAATGAGTCTTGTTTATACATCACCTTTTTGATTGAGGAGGAATTACACCACCCATTTAATATCATACCTTTTGCATTAGTCTTTTTGAAAAACTTGTTTGTGCATATGTCACTTGATTGGAAAGGGCATCCTTACACTACCCAATTCATTCCAACCCTTGTGCCATTGATTCTTGAAATAAAAAAAATTCATACCTTTAGAGTGTTATAATGTCATTACACTACTTGAACCATTTCATAGACTTGTTTTCTTGTGTCCAAATTCTAATTTTCAAAACCAAACCATGTGTGCCTTTTAGATTAATACTTAGTGTCATTATGTTGTATATTCTTGTCTAGCTTATTGTCTATTTTAAGAAGCCTATTTTTCTAAATTGAGTTCGTAATTAGCCTTGACAAGTTTAAATCCAAACATTGATTGATTCCTACCTATGCCTTGTGTAATTTTTTCTTAGACATTGATCTTTTTCTTTTGGGTTGTTTAACTTAGCCTAATTTCTTATTCAATTTGAAAACTATTTATTTGTGCTTAGATTTGGGGAAGTGGTATATCTTTTGTATGCCTAGAGTTTCATGCCTTATACCAACTAACCAAGTTCATGTTTAAATATAAATTCCTAGTTTATGACAAAGTGTTTCACATTTTTTAGATTAAATTCTTTACCTTGTTTTGTTTAAAAGTCTAGTTTTTGTGCCTTTTCCAAAAGACCTAGCACATGCCTTTTTTGAGCCTAGCTTTTTTGCCTTATCTAAAAGACCTATAAACTTTAATTTCCTTTAGATTAGAAATGTTTGAAACACTTTGTACCTAAAGTTTGGTATTCTGGTTTTTATTCATCCAGTTGACCTTTTTGTGTAAGACGTTTAACATTAGACTATTTTATAAAAAGTTTTAGTGCACACCATTTTAGATATACACTCCACCTTTTAGACCAATTTAGAATAATTTCAAACAATTGTCCTTTAGACATTGTTTTAAAGAGTTTGTATAACTCTAGTCATTTTTCTTGAAACATTCATAATTAATTTGCATGTCTCACTATACATGTAGCAAAGACATGTACAATCTAGGATATGATAATGTTGTCACACAAGATGACTTTATTCAAGACCCTTATGGTGATGATGTAGTTTGTGAGATGGATATTTATACTCCTTAAAATATGAAATCTAAAGAACAAAGACAAGATCCTTTCACTCACTATTTTGTTAACATGCCTCATATTGTCTCCAAATCTTGCACCCTAGAAGAGGATGTTCAAGCCTTTTCAATATTTGGACAACATGGTAATACTTCCAAGTGTGTGGGGCACCTATGATGGAGGTATACCTCTAGTATCATGATGGATAGCTCCCTAGATATGAATTAATGTGATTATGCTACTAAGACTACCTATCATGGGTGAAAAGGGAGAGATAAATGCATAAAAAAACCTACTCTAAGAGGTGACACCAAATATTTGGTTCCACATACACTTGAAATCTGCCTAATGGAATAAGATAGTCAAACTAGCCTCAACACCATTGATGGTGATCCTAGATTTAGTGTTTTTCATGAAGGCAAAGATTCACTTAACAAATGAAGGCAAGTGAAAAGAAGGTCACATGTGACACTAATAAAATCATACACACCTCAAGTGCCTATAATATCATACACTTCAAGAAAATTTCTAAGGGAAGCCATTTTGTAACAATATATTCAAGGATTTTATGAAATCAAGATGAACCTAATATATACTTGACATTCAAAGAGATCACTTCAACACATCTTTCAAATGAACATTTAGTAAAACAAAATTAAATATAATTAATCTAAGTATAAATAAAGGTACAATTTTGGTAGGTATTCACCATACCAAAATTTTGAATCCCCTACAAAGCTAAAATGGCTTGCATTTATAGAATTTGAAGAAGAGAGAGAGAGAGAGAGAGAGAGAGAGAGAGAGAGAGAGAGAGAGAGAGAGAGAGAGAGAGAGAGAGAGAGAGAGAGAGAGAGAGAGAGAGAGAGAGAGAGAGAGAGAGAATTTGAAGGGGAAAAAAGACATGTGTCACCATGCTATGAGATATTAAAATTAATGTGTATAAGTTTTAGGAAGATTCATGAAACTTATATGGACCTGAAAACATTCTAAACTGAGCATCTTCCCTCCATGTGGCATGGAAACCCTTCACAAGCATCTTTAAACTTTGAAACTCTTTCTTGACAAGTGGTGAAATGCAAGAATTGGGTCATGAGACATCTTGGGATGTTATGTATGAATCCAAAGGAAACTTGGGGTTCCTCTTTAATCATCTCAAACTATCACACCATTTGTAGACATCAGTTACCCTCATAGGTGTCACTAGGCCTCTTCACCTCCCTAGGCCCAATTTTGCCAAAATAGCTAAAATTAGGATTTAGCTTCAGTTATGAAAATTTTATTCATTTAAGGACTATTAAAATCATATTGGACTGAAAAAAATACATTTTTAAACACTAAAGTCTCTCCAAGTCCCTAATTTTCCCACAACTCTTTCACTAGGCCTTATCTCCTTATAACCCTATTTTGGCATAAATCCTCTTGTGTAGTATAATTTATGAGTCTATAGGGCTATGTGAAGACATTTTTGAGGACCCATTTCCATACTTAGTCTATATTCAAATTTTCATAGTTCAACTCCTTAGACAAGTATACTTATTAGCCCATTAGCTTCTCCAATTAGGCCTAATTAGGCCTCTTTAGCCTAGAAGCCTAAAAAAGCATGTTTTGTGATTTTACCTATATGAACTAGGAGAAATTAAACTTGATTAATTTTTTATACCTCATAAAATACTCCATGTTGAATTTGAACCTCTAACCACTTTTATGGACCCATGTTCCAGCATTAAGTGCCCTATTTTGGCCTGTGTTGTATAGCCCTGTACTTGCAAGTGTGAACCAATGGCATGGGAGAGACCTAGGAAGAGTTTTAAAGGTAATTCATGTGGTTTATAGGCTTGATACATTCATCTTATTGCTTAAAAATGCCTTTTCTCCCAATTGGGTTCTAGACAATGCTCTTCTAGGGTTTGAAGTGACCTAACCCTTTTTGGTTTGTTCATAAAACTTGCACATTGAATAATCATAAAAATTCAACCAAAATATTCTTAGGGTACTTTACTAACTTATTCAATTTTCTCAGGGTCCCATACAAAATTTCATGGAAGTTGTGAGCATTTAAACCTAACATTCGAGCTCCTCTTATGCATTATGTGAGGCATGTAAAGGTTTTAGACCCAAAGTAGAGAATCAAGGTAGACACTTATAATATAATAGTCCAAAAAAATATGTAAACACTATATAAACATCCTCCAACCATTTTAATGGATCTCTTGGACTTGAAAAGGAGAATGACTGTGTTGTAGCACACTAGCCTAATTGCTTGCATAACTAGTTATGCATGTACTCTATAAATTCTAGGCATCAAGAAATGTTTAAAACATTAAAACTAGGTTTAAATTATGTTTTTAGGAATTATTAATCTCACAAAACCTTACTATCATCCTCCCTTCACTTTTGATGCATATTTTTGACCCTGCCCCCCAATTTATAAACCCTGTGTAAGGGAAAAGTGGCCCTTGTCTAAGACAAAAAAAGGGGCACTTCCCTTATTTAAATTTTAAAAAAAATATTTTACATGGTATTAAGGTTCAAGAGGGTATCCTCCATAAATTTTTATCTCTTGATTCACATGGATGGCCTTTCAAATGACCCAAAACTCAAGATTGAGTTTTCCATGCTAAGCCTACAGGGTTAGAAGGGAAAGATTGTGCTTTTTTTGAATTGGGGCCTTAAGGTTATATCCTAATCTGAGTTTATGTTCATGATCTTTCATTCTATATTTTTTATCCCCATACACCACTTTCATGCTTTGGTTTCACTCAAAGGCCTCACATCACACTCAACTTGCCTAGATTGTCATGAATTTAGCCCTATTTTCATCCTTTTGGTAAGGTTCTATGTTTTGAGGTCATAGGACCATATTAATACACAATATTCACCTTAAAACCTTCACTTTATCTTAAAATATACACCTTAGTCTACTAACTTTGACTGTGTCACTATTTTCTCTTTCCTGACTGAGATAGTCATCATGTTGGTATAGATTGGGGTGCATTGGGTATGGTTTAGTGATGTTATGGACTTATCATCCATGTTCTTATATTATAGGACCATAACACCATTTATTTTACCTTAGAAACTAAAACCAAATCAACCTCATGTTTAGACCTACAAACTGATTGTCTCATTAGTCTAATTGTGATAGACATTCATTGGCTGAGTTATAGGTGTATTGGTCTGAGAGTGTCATGAATCTGCTCTTCTATTGGTGTCTTCGATACTCCTATTATTTATGCACTTGTATCCTTATCAATGAATCCAAACAAGGTCCAAGACATCATAATTTTCCCCTTAATACCAAGATATCTCATATGACTATTGTAGATGGCCATTTTTAGGACTCTATGGATAGAGGAAAGACTATGATATCCTAAGGCATCAATATCACCTTTGGCTTATCATTATAGCTTGTGAAGATCACTTGGATTATGTGGAATATATTGGAGTTGGTTGTATATTTCAAGACCATCATTACAAATTTCAAAAACTTTTTTGCAATTGCAAACCTATAGATATCACTAAGCAAAATCAATGATTTATAGCCAACGTAGCACTTGTTGAAACTCATCCTCTACTTGTCTTCTTTCCTTCAAATTTGGCAGGTTGGATATTTGGTGATAGTGATGCAAGATGAAATAATCAAGGGATTTATATTATTTTCATGCTATGAGATATGACACCTCAAAAAAGCACCTAGACCTCTGTTTAAGTAGTTTTGAGACTGAGAACCCAAAAGTTGCAATCACATCTACTTGCTTGGAAACTTGCCAATATGCCACCCTTGCTTGCATCTATGAATTTGGCCTTTGTAAATGTGTTTTATATTATTTTTTATGTTTCATGGTGAATTATGTGTATCCTCAACAAGCACTGAGACCTAAGGATGCCATGGAATCGGTTGGAAACTTCACTTTGACAGCAACTTGCCAAACAAAGCATAAATTGGTTTTTACTCAGTGTGAACAAATGGAAGGGAGTTGGATGATTAATATAGAATGGAAAGGACCTAAAATAGACCCCATACACATGTGCCAAATGATTCCTCCTAACTCCTTTCTTGGATACTACAACATAAGCAAACTTGGACCCCTCATGGATGAACAAGCCATAAGAAGCACCTTAACTTTTTAGCGATCATTCATAAAGCTCAAGACATAGATTTAAAAACCATTTTCACTAATTTGGAGCCCACTAGACCTAATAACATCCCCCATATCCATTCCTCTTAACTTAGCTTGTATAGCCTATGGTAAGTGAAAACCTTTGACTATTTTTTACCTTGCCAAGGAGTGATGGGGAAGAGGATCTGAAAAATAAACTTTATGAAGATACCAAATCCATATAAGCATGGAAGTGAGTAAGAGTAATATTAAGAGATGTTCCATAAGTGTTTTTAGCTACAAGGAATCTATACAATATGTACAAGTGGCCAAAAACTCCCTTTTTTAAGTGATTTCTTGTTTCTAACTAAAACCTATATACTTTGTTAGTTATTATCAGTTATTTAAGACATTATGACACCTATGATGTTACATAACCCTTTTTAACTTTCAAAAATCCTGAAAAACCTGTCTAAAGCATTAAATGCCCAATTTTGACCTTGGAAATGACTTAAAAAGACATGTAACATTAATATAAAAGGTGACCAAGGCTAATATGACCCTTATATGCATAAAAATACCTATTAAACACTTTAAGACAAAGTTTTTTTACCTATGGGGTTGACCAAATTTGACTAGGGCATCAAATTAGTCAACATCTCCATACTCGAAGTAGGACCCAGAGAAAACAACATAATACCTAGATAACGTACCACTAGTTGTAGGCTAAGTTCAATAACAACCATATCACATTATGATTCCATAATCATGCAAACCATATTTTTTTGATCATCACTTGATTGAAAATAAGGACAAAGTTTTAATCAAAGATGTAGAGGTAGGGGTTATTTTTCCAACAGACTTCCCCCATCAAAATTTGCCTAGTCTAGTTAGAGTGCCTTCAACATACCTTATAATAAAACCATTGAACATGCCTCTTCTATTAATCCTCAATCACTCATTTTTATGTCATACTAGGAGCCATATATGCTTTTTATAGGAAAAGGCCTCATGGAGTACCATTTTATGTAGATGCAAATGGCATATCAAACCGATTTGAACTTCACCTGTAATTTCAATAACATAGCCATGTCAAATGATCCTCTCACAAATTTATCTCCTTCAACAAGGGTATTAATCAAATTGGTAGGCCAAGATAATTTGGGTATAGACCTATTCACACAAATCACTTCAATTGAATACATGTTCAATGCCCTAGCTATTGAAGAAGTGTCTACTACTTCTATGTAAAAAATGTGCCAAACACATTGGATAACATGTAAGTGTCATCCAATATAGGTCAAGGTGGTTTAACTACATCAATAACTAGTCCAAAATAAATGCATTTAGTTAATACCATGAGCGGTTTGAAAACATAGAGGGTAAGAACTCATATGCTTCAACCACAATAAGCTACCTCTAATCCTTAACCAATTATTTCTTCAAGCATGAAACTGCAAGGATTAAGTAGTCAAATGCCAATTAGTGCCTTACCTCAACAAACCATGATGAATGTTACTCCACCACAAAAGTTGATGATTAACATTCCATAACAAAAGTCATAATCCAATATACCAACATAGTAGAGGCAAAACATTTTGTTGCCTCAATACTGGGTAACCAATGTTCTAACTCATCAATTAATGACAAGTATACATCAACAGTCATAAATCAACATGCTTTTAAAATCACAAACATTGTCTAATTGACAACATATGTCCATTTATCAATAATGAATACCAAATAACCAACAAGTGTCTACTTCAAATGAGTGTTCATGTAACAGAGAGGTGCCATCATCCCACAAATAATAATTAGGTAACAATTACCTTTTGTTTCAAATGTACCACAAATTCAATAATAGGGCCTTGGTTTATAAGTTCCCCTTACTTATCCAAGTTTGACTAGTCAGAAACACCTAATAAACCATAAAAAGTATAGTACTTCACCCCACGCCATATCCTTCCATCTCAACCACAATTCCCCCAAAACCAAGCCTATATACCAAATCCAAACTAGAATATCACACCATAATGTGTGAAATTTCAATAAATGCACCCCAATCTATAGATACGTATTCCTAATCAGTTCACCATCCAAACCAACATTCCAAAATACCCTTGTCAATGTAATCCACCTTTAATCACCCAACCTCTACCACAAGCCAATGTTTAATCTAGTTTCTAGGTATAAGAGCTACAACAAATTAAGGATGCAATTATTGCCATTTAAACTAAGAAATAGACAAATATTTTTTAGTTGGATGACATGTGTTCATACCCATTCAACATGGAGTATTTGCAGATACTATTTCTTCTAGGTTATGAACCACCAAAATTTGACAAATACAAGGGTAAAGGAAACCCTAAGGCCTATTTAACCAAATTCTTTATTATTTTCTAGCTAGTGGCTTATAGTGACATATGCCTCCTACATTTATTTCCTCTGAGTCTAGTATGACATGCCTTGGAATGGTTATTTAAATTTTTGAAGAACATAGTATCTAATTTTAATGACCTTTTATACAAGTTATTGCATCATTTCTCTTATAATATAGAACATGAGATTTCATTGGTAGATCTAACTCAAGAAAAATATCAATCCAGTGAAAGTTTTGCAAGTTATCTAAAGTGATGGAGAGCACTTGATATTTGATTCACCCATAATCTACCATACAATAAATTAGTTGTTGTGTTTACCAAAAATTTTCACAATGAGATGTCTTACCATCTAGAGCTACAATGTGCGCATGCAATTAAGGATATTATTGACAAATGTTTGATAATTAAAAAATACCTTATTAATAAAGGGATTACTAATCTTACCTTGTCCAACAAAAACTAAGGAAATAACCAAAATCAAAACCAAAATCAAGACCAAACACAAACATTGATACTAACCCAAGCTAGTAATTATGAAAAATCTAAGCAATTTAACCAGAACAAGAATATTTTTAATAATGGAGTAACCAAGTTACGACATGTCTAAATGGTGCAAACATCATCTGCTTAATCAATGCCACAATTTCAAATTACTCCTTACCAATAACCCATTCAGTAAGTATAACCCTCACAACAACCTAAACTAGTACAATAAATGCAACAACCCTTACCTTTAAAAACCCCTCCTCTAAGGAAAAGTGTGCCTACTTGTCAAGTCTTTAGTGATCTTGAATAACCCATTTAAGTCATTTTTTTAAAAATAGCTACCACTAATACTATTAGTTGGCTAATTTTGTAGCACTACCCTAAGGGTATTCCTTATTTGGACTAGTATAGAAAAAAAGAATTCTATGAATACCATCAAGTTCATGGATATAATTTATGCCATTGTGTGCAGATAAAACCCTTGATTGAAAATATATTCAAAAATAGGGAGATAACATTTGTTATTAGAGCATCTAGATCCAATTAGAACTTGGGTATTTACCAAAACCCTTTTCCACAAAACAACAACAACAACAGCAACAACAACAACAAAAACAACAAAAACAACAACAACAACAACAATAATAACAATAATAATAATAATAACAACAAAGGCTAGAAAAATAATAACAATAGTATCAATAGCCAAAAAAACAACAATACCATTAGTAACAACAAAAACAACATCAATCGAATGGATTGAACCAAGGCTAGAATGATGACAATAACCAACAAACTTACCATGTAGTTTCACATGACTACAACAAGGTTGTAGGTTATATTGTAGGATGTTGCATTTCCACTATCACCATTAATCCAAGACCAAGTGACAACTAAATATGACCATTTCTAATCAATTCTAATCAACCCACCTATGTCAGTGACCCTTTCTTGACTTGTGACTACATATAAGAACACCAGAAAGGAGGGATTACTACTTTTGGACCTTATATTGATAAATCATCATTGCCCCATGATTGCATACAAGTGCACTAATAACTAAGACTTATCCTATCTAGTCCCTCACCACCATCATTTTTTAATAATAATGGTTTTGTATCTAATCTCGATTGTGCAATCACAACTTGATGGTCAAAGATTATCATTCCAGGTCTATAGCCATCTGTCACTAAGCCCATCCAACCCACCATTCTAGCTATGAATAATCCATATATTGTTGTAAAAGAAAAGACATTTTACATTGTGGAAAAACTTTATAAAACACCTGCACAAATATCCATTTTTGATTTATTTCAAACATCTATCATCCACAAGAACATCTTGACAAAGTTCCTAGGCCAATCCCAAGTTCCCAACGACATATCTCTAGACAAATTTAAAGCTTTGGTCAAACATCTAGTCCCTAGCCAATAGTTAACCTTTGACAAAAGTGATATGTCATCCCTTGGCCCTCTCTATAATAATCCGTTGTATATTGAAGTTGTCATTACATGGAAAAAAGTGAAGTGTGTCCTCATAGATAATGGATAGGTCCTAAATATTATGTCTCTAAGGCTTATCAAGCATCTCAGATATATAATAGCTGATCTCCAGCCAAAAATAATCATAATCAAGGCCTATGATAATGAAGAGATCAAATCATAAGGCACCATTAGCCTGTCAGCTATTGTTGGGCCTCTAACCATGATACACTTTTCCATGTGTTATACTTAGACTTATCATATAATTTTCTATTGGGTAGACCTTAGATACATGAGATTTATGTAATCCCATAAACCTTGAACCAATGTCTCAAGTTATCTCACTTTGGTATGGATTTCACTATCTATATAGCTTTTTATCCCTAAAAACATTGTAAAAATTTGTAATTAGAGTACAAAAGCTATAGGTATCATTTTGGCTTAGATCTACTTCCAAAGAAGGATAAAGGTAAAGAAATACTTGTTGATTTGACGAGGCTAATTTCATAGACCCAAATAGACTTGATTCATCTTCCCATATGCCACCTCCTGAAATCTCCAATCATTTTACCATCATGGCTAATGGCACAATTGAATATTTGATCCATGATCCATTACAAATTATTGAGCTTCCATAAAACCCCAAATCCTATGGAAGGCATAAAACTAAGTCACTTTACATGAAATGGAAATTAAAATGGAAAGATAAACTAGATAGTCCATCTCCTATCATTTTCACACCAAATAATGGCCAAGAATAATACCCACTTACAAATGATGAATCATGGCTATACAATGACAAACTGGAAAACTATTATAAAAATTTCAAGTACCCCATTCCTAATAGGATAATGGAGAATCAAGCCTATGAAGGAGGAGGCATCAGGCCAAATCAATAGGGAACACTGGAGCCAATATCAATAAATCATTATAAAGGAACCTATGGTCTTACATTCAAACCACCTAGGGGTGACCATACATATCTTATTCATGTTCCAATAGTAATGACTAGTGATGATGATACCAAAAGTGAAGTAGAGTCTGATCACAACCTCTATGATGACCTAGCCAATACCAATATATTTGAAACCCATGGCATTTATACCCTTAGACAAGTTATTCATGATAATTTTCTTCCTCTATATCACCCTCAATTTATAGCCTAGGACCAATAAGAATCCATAGTGCATGTAGATGAGTTTTAGAATGATGAGGCCTTTTGTGATTTTCTAGTCCTAAGAGACAATGTTTTGTTGGGAGACCACAAACAAGGGTTATTAATCAAGTTGGATCCTATATCCTATTTTATAAAATGGGTGAACACCCTTAGCCCAAACAAATAAATAAAACATTGAGGTCCCAAAGTGAAAAACTATTTGAGGCACTTTTGAACCAAGGTAAAAGTAAATAGAAAGGTTAGTCTAGTGGTGAAAACCTATTTCAAGTGATATTATATGGGGGTGTTCAACCTTCATCAAACATATCTCAAGACACCATAAATGATGAAGTTGCCTATGGGTCCGAGTTTGGTTTTGAATATCAACATGCCTTTGATTGAATCATCCAAGTGTTTCCAACTATGTTTGTAACATGACCATCCCTACCATTAGGAGATTCTGATTCATCTTACCTATGAGAATTTGAAGATCTATTCCAAATAGAGGACTTTACCATTATAGGCCAATTTAAATCTTTGCCAACAATTTTTGAGGATTTTTTGACTCTCCTTGTAGAAGACACTATAAAAGTAAACTTCAGGACTCTAGATGACCCAAAATGGATCAAATTAGGCACGTCTCTCACTAAGGAGTAACATGAGATCTTCACAACCCTTTTGAGGGAATTTTTTGACATATTTACTTGGGCATATTTTGGCATCTTTCCTTGGTCGTATACCACCTTATTTTGCATCATGATGTCAAACTTATGAAACACAAATTGTGCAAGATGCATCCTCACATTATTGTATTAGTAAATAAAGAGTTGGAAAAACTCTTCGAAGTAAGATGTATTTAACTAATCAATTATTTAGAGTGGATCTTGAATGTTGTTCCAATCAGTAAGAATCTAGAAGGAATCAAAATTTACATTTATTTTAGAGATATAAACAAGGCATGCCCCAAGGATGACTTTCCTCTACCAAACATTGACAAGATAGTTGACTCCATATCCAAGTATGAAATGCTTTCACTAATGGATGGATTTTCAAGATACAACCAAATCTATATCACACTAGAAGACCAACATAAGACAATGTTCACCACTTCATGGGGAACATTTTGTTATCAAGTTATGCCATTTGGACTCAAGAATGCTAGGGACACATACCAAAGAGCCATGATCGTCATATTTCATGATATGATGCATGGCATTGTTAAAGACTACATTGATGACATATTGGGAACATCAAAGACCAGGGTTGATCATCTAGTTTCATTGTGAAGAATATTTGAGAGGCTAAATGAATATAAGGTCAAAATCAATCCTAATAAGTGTGTTTTTGGATTCACTTTAGGTAAATTGTTGGGATTCATCACATCTCATCGAGGTATTTAAGTTGATCCAACCAAATTCCAAGCTATTATAGAGATGTTACCACCTTATAATTTGAAGTAGCTCCATAGTTTACATGGAAAGATTCAGTCCATTAGATGCTTCATATCACATTTAGCTAATAAATGTCATCCATTTACACTCTTACTAAAGCATGGTGTAACATTTCATTTGGATGAAGAATGTCAGTAAGATTTTTGATACTCAAAAGACTATCTTTCCAATCTACCTATTTTGTTGCCACCTATGCCAGGAAAAACCATTCCTACTATACTTGTCTATAAATGAGAAATCCTTTGGGCACTTTTATCATAGTATGATGCTAATGGAAAAGAACATGTCATGTACTACCTAAGCCATACATTGGTCACATATGAACATGAATATATGCCTATTGAAAAAACTTGTTTACATATAGTCTTTGTAGCTCAAAAAATATGACATTACATGTTAAACAACAAGACCATTGTTATTTCCAAAGTCAATCTACTCAAGTATCTACTATCCAAAATAGCTTTACAAGGTTGCATGGCTAAATAGATCATGATTCTAAGTGAGTTCAAGATACAATACATCAACCAAAAGGCCATCAAGGGATAATTTCTTACAGATCATCCTGATGAAGCTCCCCTTATAGATACAAAACCTCTAATATTCCAATTCCTAGTCAAGTCCATTACAACCATTATTTAAAAAACTTTTGAGGAGAAGCACTAGAAGATATATTTTGATAGATCATTTACCTCACATGGATTGGGGGCATGCCTACTATTTATTACACCATATGGAGATCTTATCACTAAATCATTTCATATTAATTTTCCTTGTACTAACAACATGGTTGAATATGATTAACTCATCATAGGGAGTCATCAGGTAGTAAAATGGAATATCCAACATATCAAGGTTTATGGTGATTCTTAATTAATCATCAATCATATTACAGACCATTTTTGGACCAAGGATGACAAGTTTGTGCCATACAAGGCCATTATTGATACTCTCAAAAAGCATATTATTGATCTAAAATTTGAAAAAATACCAAGGGCTAGTAATAAGATAGTGGATGCCATGGCTACTATTGGCTCTTTGATCTATCATCCTGACAAGGTAAAAGAATGTCAATTTTTCATTGAAAATCTTTTAGTGCCAGCTTATGAACCTTCAACCATCACAATAATATATGATATTATTGGTCCTATATCTATATGGTATTAAGAACTTTTTACCTACCTTTATGACCACATTGTTCCATTATACCTATCCCACAAACAATAAAAGGCCTTTACCCACAAAGCCTCATGTTATACCTTGCTTGGACCAACCCTTTAGCATTACAACTTTGATGAAACTCTACTTCATTATTTACCTTAGAATAAAAATTATCATTACAAGAAGTTCATGAAGGAGTATGTGAAGCCCACATAAGTAAGGGCATCCTAGACAAAAATATCCTATATACTAGGTATTATTTACCAACTATGGATGTAAATGTAGCTACATGTTTTAAAGTGTGTGATAAGTGTCAATGGGATGCCGATATGATCCATGTCCTAGCCAAAACACTAAAACCAATGCTTACATCATGGTAATTTTCCACATGGGGCCTCAATATCATTGGTAATATTAACCCAACCTCATTTTATGGCCATAAACATATCCTTTCCACTACTGAATATTTCACTAAATGGGTTGAAGCTATACCCCTCACTTGCATGACTAGAAATAAAATTTCCAAGTTCATATTTAAACATCTCATTGTCGACTATGGTATACCATCTAACATCATATATGATAATTGTAAATCATTTAAAAATAAGTATGTAAAATCATTGTGTGCTACATAAAAAATTACTCAACATTTTTCTACCACATATTACCCACAAGGTAATGGCCAAGCAGAAGCATCTAACAAAACCATTGTTAATATCTTTAAAAATATTATAAATGATGTTAGATATGATTAGATCCTATAAATATTTTAATATTTTTGAGCATATTGTACTAATTATCATACCCCAATAGGAACTACTCCTTATTCACTTTTTTATTACACTATGGCCATTCTTCCCATTTAGATCTATATACACATAATATTTTAAAATTTTATCAGATACTGATGTTTTACATCTTTCAAGAACCCATCAAGACTCAATATCTCTAATTACACACCCTAAGGGAGGCACCAGTAAAGGGCTAGGTAGATATTTTGTGCTTTGTAGGATTATTGTCCTTTCTGGCCACACTATTACCAATCTAACAAGATCCCAAAACCATTCACTAAGTTATATCTCCTTCCTTGAGTATTCCTCCAATATTTTCCTATTTATATTCCCATTTCTATCTTAAACTCATTTTTTAATTTTGGTTGTATTAGGTCAACTAAGTTGACCCAGTAGAGATTAGGGGTATTCTTTGCTTTCTTGGTTTGTTAGACTTTTGACCAACCTAGCAGAGACCTACTAAATTGTCCTTGAAAACACCCTAAGTCAACTAGGTCAACCTTGTATAGATAATGTTACTAGAAGGATTTAGGAAAAAATCCACCTATAAATACAAGATCATTTTGGTCATTATTTGTATATGTAATCAAGAGTTATTATTCACTCACACTTATTCACAATCTGCTCTTCCACCATTCTACTTGAGGAGACTTAGTTTAGGTTTCTTATTTGGAAAATCTAGTATTTTGGATAAGTCTTGGATTTTTTATCCTTTTTTAGTGATAAATACAAATAAAAACAAGCTCTTGTGAATCCCCTTTGTCTAAAGGAGAGATTTAGTTTTGGTGGGTTCACATTTAGGTAAGTATATTCTAACTTTATTCTCCTTTCTTTTAGTAAATAGAAGTAGCATAAGTGTTGGCTTGAATAATAATATATTTCATATTTTATGTATTATGGTGTTACTCATACTTACTTTTATTAAAGTTCCTTATGCATATTTTTTTCATTTTTTCTAACCCCCACTTTGTGCCACAAGATTTGGTGTTCACTAGATTAGATTTTACTTTCTTTCTATTAGAATAGAGTGATTTTTTTAAACCTTATGAATCCATTAGGGTTGTTGTGTGATTGTGTTAGACTATAGGATTTGGAACCCTTCCTATAATTATGTGTTGTGACAAGTGATAAAATTTATCCCCTAATCGGGTCTAGCATATCCCCATATTGATCATGCTCCTTCTTAACAAGTGTATCCCTAATCAGAAGTGTAGGTATGCTTTATCTTCTATAAGGTAGGACTGATTTATAGACATGATGAATTTTCAATTACATATATTCTAGTGAACCTAACGTGAACTAACCCTTTTAGGATTTGTTCACTTTTACTTCATTTATTTTATTCTTTTTTATCATCATTTTTATCGTATATTTTTAACATATTGAATCGATTATATTGACATGGATATTTTTGTCTATGCATAAGTTTTTAAGAATAGGTAATTGGATCAACCCAATTGACCCAATATAGGTTTTAATCCTTTCAAACACCCAATTTAGCCTATTAGGTTGACCTAGTCAACCCCTTATAGTTTTAACACTTTTTCAGTGGGTTTCTATATAACTTGATTGATTCTATCGACCTAGTTTATAGGTTTATTAAGTATACTTTAAGGTTCTTCATCATTAATATTCCATCATTTCATCTCTAGTCCATCTATAATTGTTTGTTTCTCTCTTTTCTATCTTTCCTTTCATAGTTTGTAGTCTTTAAAACTACCCTTGCATAGTTAACTAGATCAACATTGTCAACCTAGTTATTTGTTCTATGTGCTATATGAAATAACTAGATCAACACTATTGACCAGTTCATTTTCAAAATTTTCTTGTACAATTTAGGTTCAACACTATCAACCTTATTATATATTTTTTGCATATAATGGCAACACTATAACTTATTTCAAATTTAGAATTAACCTCATATCTATTAATAATTAGTTCACACTTTTCTTTTTGTATTGTTTGCATGTTTAGAATAGTACACATAGTCTAATTAGGGGATTTTTAATCAATCACTTAGTTTCACTATTTCTATTTTATGCACACACAGCCAAATCACATAATCTAAATACGAACTTTAACATTTTATCTACCCTAGGCCAACCTACTTGGATTTCATCACCAAGGGGGAAGCTAACTTAATGCGCTGGTCAATTATAAAGCATGGTTAATGTTATATTTGGGATACTCACTCGATACCCTTATCATTTTAGTGTGTGAAGTGAGAGGGTAGGACCCAAAACCAAGCCTATATTATTGTCACTACAGTTCCTTTCAACCCAAACTATGTAAAACCATCCTTAGATTGATATATAGTACCTTGCTTATAGCCAACTTATAATCACATTTAAAATCATATCTTAATAATCTAATTAACAATTAGTTTGACCAATTAGTTATCTCTTTACTTTTCAATTTGATTGCTTTCTCTTTCCTCAATTATGTGTGCAAAAAACATGCATTAACTAGTGTTAGTGCAAGGTTTTATTTTGTGTGCTTCAATTGGAATGGTTAGCATTGATCCAACTAACTATTTTTTTCTTTCATCTCTTAATTTCCTATATTAGCTACAAAATTATCTTATTTTAGCTTATAACTTATTATCATCTTTCTCTTTCTCCTTGTCTGTTATATTAGATCAACCCAGTCAACCTTATATCTCTTTTAGCCACTGTTCATGATATTGGATCAACCCAATTAACCCTGTATAGTCTATAGCTCCTTTTCCATCTTTTTCCTACCTCTATTCACTATAATGGATCGACCCAATTGACCTTATATAGTTTACATGCCCTATTTTTTATACTAGATTGACCCAGTCGACCTTGTACTATCTTCTACTTTCCATATTTTTCAATCTAATTCCTTATCTTTCCAATTTTTTATTATGTTCTTCTCTTTTTATTAATAATGAAATATCCTATCAAAATATTCTTGGATAACTTGAATCCATTTAGGTCCTATATGGGATGTTCATTTCTTACTCTCTTTTACTCGCAAGAGCACCATCACTCTTATGGAACCTCTTCTCCTCCTTCATTTATGAACTATAACATGGTGTAAATAACACCTCAAGATGAATTTGATGGATCTAATTCTTTCTATACTTACCAATAAAATTCTAAAAATCTTCAAACTAATGTAGGAATGATTAATACAAGTTTACTTAACAATCCTACTAGTAATCCTTCTTTTAGCAATCCTGCCCCTAATACTAATTTGGGGAGTGATCCTAAAAAAACCAACCCATCTCATGATACAACCCAAATTTTATCCCAAGTCATTTAATAAATGAACATAAATTAAAATTCTAATACCAACTAAATGATGCAACTTCAACAATACTTAATCAATGTGGCTAATCAACCTCCAACTATTCATCCTCAAGCTAATCCTAATTATATTTCTCTAGCTCTTAGGGATGCCTTAGGTAATGTTATTCCTCAACCCATAATGAATAACAAGATGATTCAACCCATTTAAAATGAGCCTTTATCCCCCTTAAATGTTTCCATTTATATTGGTAACATATCTCCAACTATCAAATATGATGGGACTAAAGACCTTGCCTCATTTCTTAAAGCCTTTGGAAACCTTTACAAAGAGTGGATCCAAACTAATGCATTTTACACTAATAAACTCTTAGTCTAAACTTTTACTGGTGATGTATTAGAATGGTATAATCAACTACACCAACATTCTATTAGGTAACTTGAAGATTGTCTTAGCCACTTTATCAATGCTAAGAAATCTCCAACTGAATTAGCCCATGATTTTATCAAAAGATCGAAATATTTATCTCATAAATCTGATCATAACATGAATAATGATAACTTATTCAAATTGTTTATCATGGCTTTGAATCCCACTTTCCAACATAAGGTTTGAGCCTTTTCTCTTCAAACACTTAATGAATCTCTTGATCAAGCTAAGTGTCAAGGCTTTATTACAAATCAATTTGAACCTAATCCTAAACTACTAAAAGGATATTTCCAAACATATAATTATATTACTAGTTATGCTCTACAAAAAAAACAAGGAGTTTCCAAAATTTATATTCCTTCACCTTCTCATACACCTCTTTTAGTTTAGAAAATGAAACAAATTTTATCGCCCTTGAAACCTTTCATCTATCCCAATGCTCCTCCTAAGTGGTATGATCCTAATCTATTTTGTTGTTTCCATGCTATCATTGGGCACTCTCATGAATCTTGTAGAGGGATCTATAAATATTATATCTCCTATATTCTTGGTGATTCATTTAGTAATAAACCTACTATCAATCTTCATCATCAAGAATACATTGTTGCTTCCCAAAAATGACAAAATTTCAAAGCTTCTATCTCTAATAACTATAAATATTCTTCTAATAATCAAGAAAATATCAAGGATGTTTATGCCATTTATTTTTATTATGATCAATATTATAATAACTCTAAATATGTCAACACTTCTAAGGTCAATTATCATCATAAACTAGCTCACAAAGATCCCATTACTAAGCCTAAAAATTCATCTTTAGAAGAAAAACTTCTTAAATATACTACCACCTATAATGTTAATTTAGAATAACCTGAGAAATAACTTCCTCCTGATATTCCAACCACATCTATACCTTCCAAAACTAATTTACCTTCTAAAACTTGTGATGGTTCTTATAAATCTCAATGGAATTTTCTTGAAGAACTCAACTCTATGCCTTGTAAGATTCCTCTTATGGAGTTGTTTCAAACTTCACCCTATCATCATAAAATCCTTATGGAACCACTTCAATAAATTAAAGATCCATCCTCCATTGATGAAGAACCACCTTCTATTAATTCTCAACCTACGAATGTTAACATTATTGAAAATTTATGTCCTTATTCTAAACCTTCTATTGAATTCCTTAAGGAGGACAAGATTAATGGTGAAATAATGTTTTGTACTGATGATCCACCACTCTTTATTAAAATAGCCATTAATACCACTCTTATCTAAGAAGTCTTAGTTAATGAAGGTTTTGTTATTAATGTGACATCCTTGTGGCTTATACAATAACTTGGTTATAACAAGGATCATCTTAATCAAACTCATCTTACTTGTCATGGTTTTGATAAGACTAATAAAAAACCACTTGTTTTTATTTTACTTCTATTAACCATAGGACCTAAGACCATTCGAACCAAGCTTATGTTATTTGATCTTCCTTTATCTTATAATATCCATCTTGGTCATCCATGGACCCATCGAATGAGAGACATTACTTCTTCTGGTAGTTAATGTATTAAATTCTTGGATAATGAAAAATGGTACAAGCATGAAGCTGATCCCAATCTATGGAATATCCAACTTCCTAATCCTAAACCTCAATATCATATTCCTATAAATATTAAGATTAATAATGTTAATTTTCCTGAGTTTATCAACATGAGTCCTAATCTACAAGTTAATCTTGTGGATTTTGATGATGATGAGCCCAATGAGTTTTGACATACTTTCAATACTACCAAGTTACCTCAATATATTTTATAATTTCTTCTTCCTTATCTAATACAAATATACCTTATTGTTCTTCTTTTTTATGAGAATACTGACTTTCCCCTTCCATGCAATATTAAAGATCCTTCTTTACCAGAATATGCCTTCACTTATAATGATTTTAGACTGGCTAAAATATTTTATGATCCTCTCATCATGTCTCATTTACATTCAACAATATTTATATTTCACCTTCTGAAACTCCCCCTAATTCTCAAGCTTATATGATTTCTCCAACGTATGATGATAACTATATCATGTCCTAAGCTCAATTTAGAGACATAGATGTCTAGCATTACCAAAAAATTTAACCCAAATCTATTCTTTTAATTAGGATGTGCATACCATTTCTATGGATAGTACCTTAGATCTTGAGGTTCATATGCCTCCCATCAATCCTCATCTTATTGATACTCCTTGACTAGTAGAATAAATTATGCCTTCTAAATATTCCTACACCTTTGAATGTAATCATTGCATCAAATCCTTCTCCCATCATTAAATCCACCAATATACCATTCTTTGTTATTATATATACTTCTTTTTCTCCTAAAATTACACTAAATTCCAAGGAAATTGATGTCCATCAGACTCATTTCAAGTATGATAATGATGGCAATCAAATTCTTGATCTTGAAATAGATGTCGAATATTATGGTCCTCTTCCTACCTTTCCTAGTGATAAATATATTCTTGAGTTGCTTCATGCCTGGGAAAATCAACATCCTCAACAACATCATAAACTTGTAAATTTAAAAATTAAAACTCCTTTCTTCAACAACTTCATTGCTAGCTTTGATCCTAAAATAAATATAATTTCAGCCTCAACTAATGCACCATACCAATTTCAGAATGGTAATTTCATGCTTATTGAAGAAACCACTTGCAACAGATATAGTTACCTATCTTGTCCTTGATCAATTACAATTTCTCAAGAGCTTTCACCTACTAAACATGATAATTTTAGCTTATTCTTTGACAAATATCATAATGCTTTCACTTTGTCCTATGAAGACATGCCTGGCATTAACCCTAGCATTGTGGTGCATAACATCATTACTTATCTTGATGCCAAACCTATGCATCAAAAACAATAGAATTTTCCAACTTAATTTTCAACCTTATGTCATAAGGAAATCATCAAATTAATCAATGTTAAATTTATCAAACTAGTGGATTATTATGAATGGGTATCCAACATTGTTCCCATTTAGAAGAAATTCACTATGTTTATTCACATTTTTATTGATTTCTTCAATCTTAATCTTTCTTTTCCAAAGGATATATTTCCCTTATATTCAATAGATGCCATCATTGATTCCATGGCTGGTTATGAAATGCTATCTCTTATAGATGGTTTTTCAAGATACAATCAGATTCATATCACTCCTAAAGACCAACATAAGACTAATTTCACCATGGAATGGGGTACCTATTGTTATGTCAAAATGACCTTTAGTCTTAAGAATGTTGGAGCCACTTACCAACATGAAATGACTCAAATATTTCATGACCTCATTCACAAAATTATTGAAACCTATGTGGATGATCTCATTTCTAAATCCAAGCATTGTAAGAATCATCTTTCTGATCTTGCTATCATCTTTGATTGTCTTTTTAAATATAAAGTTAGACTTGATCCTTAAAAATGTGTTTTTGGAGTCACATCTGGTAAACTGTTATGATTCTTAATCTCTCTCCATGGAAATGATGTTAATCCAACCAAAACTAATGTTATCATCAATATGCCTATTTCTCATTCTATTCTCGACATTCATACTTATTTAGGTAAGCTTGGGGAAATTAGATGATTTGTCCCTGAAATGACATATTGATTTCACTCTATCAATTACCTTCTCAATAAAATTAATATTTTAGAATGGATGGATACATGTCGAAAATCCTTTGATATCATGAAAGAGTCTTTGATTTATCCACCTAAATTTTTTCCTCCTTCTAATGATAAACCTTTGATTCTATATACTTCTTGCACACCTATTTCATTTGGTGTAATGCTTTCCTAACAAGATTATAGAGGAAGAGAGTATGCTATCTACTACATTATTTGAGGCCTCATCAATTATGAAACATGTTATACCAAAATTGAGTGTGATTTCCTCATTGTCTATTTTGTATCAAAAAAGCTTCACCACTACATGTTTTACCAAAATACTTATGTCATTGTTCATTCTTCATCGTTTCTTCTCCAAAGCCTTTCTTCCTATAGATATAATTGTCAAATTGATGGTCCTCCTTATGGAATTTGATCTTTGCATCATCACTCAAAAAGTTATTAAAGGGTAAGTTATAGCTCACCAACTTGCTATAGCTCCCATTCTAGCCACTTCTTCCATTCATGATGACCTTCCAGATGATAATATTCTTTACATTGAAGGACTTAATCAAGCTATCTATTTTAAAGATTATTTTCATAGCTTTACCACTGATCTTGAAGCCAATAATCTTGAATAATATTCTACTCCCTCTAGTACTACTAAACCAAAGGTCATTATCAAGGAGTTCCCTGAATTCAATGTTGACTTGCATGAGGATACTTGAACCCTTCACTTTGATGGTGCTAAATTCCTTTAATGAGTTGGGATAGGTTGCATTCTCATAAGTCCTCTTGATAAGATCATTCCTTTAGCTTTTCATTTCACCTTTGATGTCACTAATAATATGGCCAAGTATGAAGCTCTTATCTTAGGCATGAGAGCTACTCTTTATTTAGAGATTCAACACCTTTATGCTTTGGGTGATTCTCAAGTTATTTTCCTTCAAGTTAGTGGTGATATCAATTTAAAAATGAGAACCTTATTATCTATCATTGCTAAGGACTTTATCTCTTTCACTATTGAGCCTATTCTTAGAGATCAAAATTCCATTGTTTATTCTTTTACCTCTTTAGCTTCTCTATTTCATCCACATCAAGTTCTTTCCAATCCTTCCTTTCTTATACAAATATGAAAATCTCCATCCTCAACTCAACCACTGGATTTACTTATCTATCATATCGAGGATGTTATCATTAGATAAATAATTTGGTATAAAGACATAATTTAATTCTTATAACACCAAACTTATCTTCTTAATTTAGACTCTCATGACAAGACACATATTCATAAACAAGCTTTCAAGTATGTATTTCAACACAACATCCTTTATTTTTGCAATGTTGAAGGTACCTTTCTCCATTGTATTATGCAAGATGAGGTCCTTCCTATTATTTAACAAGCACATGGGATCATTTGTGGTGGTCACTATAGTAGACATGTTATATCACACAAATGCTTATGTATGGGTTACTTTTGGCCTACTCTTGAAAAGGATGAAATTGAAATTGCTAAAAAGTGTAATCCTTATCAACTTCATGATGATATTATCTATTCAACTCCTAAAACAATTCAAAATATCAAGTCTTTGTGGCCATTTTCCATGTAGGGATTTGATCTCATTAGTAAACTTCCTCACTCTCAAGATGGGCATGTCTTTATCATGACCACTACTAAATATTTTACCAAATGGGTAGTAAATGCCCCTCATTAATGTCACTAGTCCTACCATTTCTAAATTTATTTTTAACTAAACTATTTACCTCTTTAGCATTCCCCATACCATCATTTTTGACAATGGTGGTAATTTAAAAAATAAACATGTTAAATAACTTTTCAATAAATTCAAGATCAGTCATAAACTATCCATACCTTATCATTTGCAATGCAATGGTCAAGTTGAGGCCACCAATAAAATTCTAAAAAAAATTATCCAAAAGATAATTCATGAAACCCACATAGATTGGCATGTTCATCTTTACTCTATAATTTAGGCCTATCGAACTAGCACACACACTGCCACTGAGGCAACTCCATTTTATCTAGTCTATGGTTCTGAGTTAGTTCTTCCTTTAGAAGTTAAGCTTCCCTCTCTCGTATATTTATTCATGAAATTATTCTTGATGAAAAATTATGTGAAGTTCATCTTCATTCCTTTGATCTTCTTGATGAATTTCATCTTTCTACTTTGCAACATAATCACCAATACAAGGTTCACATCACTCGACAACATAACAAACATGTTAAAATCTATACTTTTAATGTTGGTGATATTATACTTAAATTATATTACACCCATGATAAAGAAGGTAAATATGATCAAAATTGGTGGGGCCCATATTTAGTTAAAGATATTCTTGGTCCAAGAACTTACCATCTTCAAACCAATGAAGGTCATGTTTTTAAAGAGCCCACCAATGCTCAATTCCTTAAAAATTAATTTACCTAAACATTTACTTCTTGTCATGTTTTCTATCTAACAGTCTTTATAGGTTACTTAAGCATTGGTCTCTCCCTCAAAAATAGTTTCCTTCCTTCCACAAAACTTTAGCCCTCCCTTTTGGTCTTTTGGTTTCTTATTGTACCATAGTCTTCTTTATCTTCTTGTATTTTCTCTTATTTTCACACCCCTTGGGTTTTTCTTTTGTGATTTCCTTTGTAAGAACATGGATAGGACTCGACATTCCTCACAAAATCACCATCTTTTTATCTATTTTTCTCTTTAATTTTTACTTCTTGCCTATGGTGTTTTATCATCCTTTGGGTTTTTATTTTGTGAGTTGCTTTGTAAGACCACAAATAGGACCCAATATCCCTCACAAAATAACACTATTTCTTTACTTACCTCAGTTTACCTTCTCTCTTGCTTATCAACACCCTCGTGGGTCTCTCTTTTATGTTTTGCTTTGTAAGATCATGGATAGGACCTGACCATCCTCATAAAATTACCATCCTTTTCATATTCTTGACCTTTATCCTAAAAATTTGTTTTTTTATTGATTTTTCTAGATGAAATCTATACAATAATTTGCATTAGCATGTTTTCCTCCATTTCCCTCATTCTTATGATAAGGAATCACACTTTACTATCATTGGATCCCTATTTTCCCCCTTTTTCACATTTTTTTTAATTTTAAGAAATTTAAATTTTTTCATGTGTCATTCCTCTTGATTTCCCCTTCCTTTCATCTCTACATTGGATAAAATAAGGTTAAATTTAAGATAGCACTTTTATTTCACCTAGATTTATGAGACTCTTAGACCCCATGCTCTTTGAATTTTTTCTCTCTTATCAACCTTGTCCCAAGTATTCAAATGAAATTCATTTTTAGCACCCACGTTTGGTTTTCCAAATACATATGGAGTAGGAATAGAAAAATCCATCAATAATGTTAAAAACCAAATCACTTGAAAAAAAAGGTAATGATTTTTAAAATGCAACATACAAATTTCAAAATTCAAATTCACACTAAAAGATGTGATTCAAAGCACATCTCCTTCTTCTAGTCAAAGATCAAACTCCATAATTGGCCTCATGATAGAGCCAAGGTCCTTTGGGGTGTGGTAGGTTAGTAGATTAGAAGAGGAGAATAAAAAAATATTTTGGTTCTACCTACTTTCTCATGCAAGTACCTAATATTTGTAGTAGATTGATGGCTTTGTAAAGGGTCTTGAAAAATGGGGAACACATCATGCGGAGGTAGTTACATTTTTATTTTCATGCATTTATCCTTTATAGGATGATATATTTACTCCATTTATTGACCAAAAACTTATGTATCTAAGATAAGTTCTTCATAATCTCTAAGGTCGAAAGTCCTCTTGTTTTGACAAACCTAATTTGAGTGTCATGACTTCGATAAAGAGTTCCTCTACCTTGGTTTTTACTTCATTTTCCCCTCTACTCATTTCATTTTTCCCCCTTGATAGACAAATTTAGATTCCAAATTTGTTTTCCATTATTTTATTCCTTCTTCTTCATCTCTTAAAAACATCCTAACACTACTTCAATTTAGTTTTTTCTATCCTTAGAGAAAAAAAACATGTTTTAGCAACTATGGATTCTTCTTTATTTACACCATGATTTATGTTTATACACTTACTTTACTTTCCTTTTACCATTTATCATGATTTTTTTGTCTTGTCATTATGAACACTTGAATTTGTACCCTTTTTCTATTGTTGAGTGTGATTAGCTTGCTACTTCTCACTCGACAATGTTGTTTTCCCTCTTATGCATCCTTTTTCCATCATTGAGTGAGATGTGGATTGTTACTGCTCACTCATCAATGTTTTTTTACCATTTTATTTCTCTTTTTACCATTCATTTGTTTTTATTTTAACATCTTATTTGACATGTATCATTGTTTTGATTTGGTGAGTTTGCCTTTCTTACTTAAGGATAGATTGATTGAGTTTTTTAGTCTTTAGTATCCTTGGATTTTTTATTACCTAATTTACTCTTTTTTTTTACTTGTTCATTTGGTCTAACTTAACACCTATCACCCTAGCTTGCCAAATTTTCCAAGTACATCCCATCTTACTAGCACGAATTGTCTTTCGTTTTCTTGCATTTGTTTGGTTTGCTCTTCAATTTTGTATTCTTGGGTTTCTAAAAAGCAATCTCTATGCCCTAAACAATCAAAACTAATAACATAGAGGACAACCATCCCATAATAAATGTAATTCAAGGTATGAATTACATTTAATTTTTAGTTATTTAATTTTTATATTAGTTTTTCCTTTTAGTCATTTACTTTTAGTTATTTTTTCTTTAAAAATACTACAATTTTTTTAGCATTAGCATTGTGTGTTACTATGTTCTTTATTGGATCACCATCCCCTTTTACACCTCATTGCCACATGATGAGCTTTGAGTGGGGCATATGTATACATATAATATTTTTCACTTTTATCACATACTAATTGTTTACATCTTGTAAGAACCCCTCGAGACTCAATCTCTTTGAGTACATGCCCTAAGGGGTTCACCAAGAAAGGGGTGTGTATAATTTTGGTGCTTCATAAGATTATTTCCCCTTTTTTCACACTATTACTAATCTAACCAAATACCAAAATCATTCCCTAAGTCATTTCTCCTTCTTTGAGTATTCCTCCAGTCTTTTCCTCTTTTTATTTCTCCTTTTTTATTTTAAACTCATTTTTAACATTGGTTGTACTGGGTAAATTGTGTCAACCAAATATATTTTAAGGGTGTTCTTTACTTTCTTGGTTTGTTATCCTTTTGGATGACCTAGCATAGACCTAGTAAATTATCCCCAAAAACACACTAGGTTGACTGGGTTGACCTTATATAACCAAAATTATTTGAATGATTTAGGATAAGATCTACTTATAAATAAAAGATAATTTTGGTCATTATTCATATGTTTAATCAAGATTTATTATTTACTCATGCTTCTCCACAATCTTCTCTTCCACCATTCTACTTGAGGAGACTTTGTTTAGGTTTTTTATTTGGAGAATCTAGTCTTATGGATAAGTCTTGGATGCTTTGGCCTTTCTTAGTGATCCTTACAAACCATAAAAACCTCTTACAAAGCCCCTTTCACCAAGGTAGATATTGAGTCTCGACGGGTTCACATTTAGGTAAGTATATTCTAACTTTGTTATCCTCTCTTTGAGTAGATAGAAGTAGTATAAGTATTGGCTCAAATAATACTATCTTTCATATTTTATGTATTAGGGTGTTATTCATACTTACTTTAATTGAAGTTACCTATACATATTTATTTTATTGTTTCTAACCCCCACTTTGTGCCATAAGATTTGGTGTACACTAGATTAGATTTTACTTTCTTGTTATTAGAATAGAGTGAATGTTTTAAACCTTAAGACTCCATTAGGGTTGTTGTGTGATTTTTTTAGACTATAGGCTTTGTAACCCTTTGTAGCATGATGTGTTATGACAATTTATCTCCTAATTAGGTCTAATAGATCCCCATATTGGTCATGCTCCTGCTTAACAAGTGTATCCCTAATAAGAAGTGTAGGTATGTTGTATCCTCTCTAAGCCAGGATTGATTTATAAATAGATGCATTTTTTATTATATACAATATCAAGTTATCTTATTTTTGCATATCATCAAAACATGTCCTAGATAATGAAGACTACTGAGTACCTCACCTGTAAGTACTAGGGTTACTTGATGAAAAATGCATGGCCATTTCAATAACCTTTAAGCATATTATAATAAACTCCATGGACACTATAACTGATGGGTAAAACATAGATAATTCAAGCTTGGGGATCTTGTTATAAAATAAAACCAATAGAAAACTATGACTAAGAAGAAGCATAAGGTCAAGTTGAAACCCAACTAGATAGGCCCCTATATTATTATTACAAACTATGGTTCTAGAGAATACATGCTTGCTATACCAGATGGGGATAAACTTGATGAGCCAATGAAAATTATACATCTTAATTATTACTTCACTTAAGATACCTAAAGAATTATCTATGAGGTCCATTTCCATTTTACCATAATATCAACATTTTTCTTTGTTCCATACCATTCTACCATACCTTTCCTATCGATCAAGTTTTGTTTACCCACTCTATCCCACCCTTTAACCTTGGTTTTATTAAATTAGTTTTATGGGCACCTTAAGTTAGGTAATTTAGATGAATTTTTAGTATTTGATTCAATATTATAGATAGAGGCTATATTTTACACTAGTATGATAGTGGTTTAGTGATTACATCCTTCATTTTGTGTTTTAATTCATTCTACATGATCTTGATTATAACCTCCTTTAGGAAAATCAAATACCCATCATCTGTTACTAATTATAACTACTTATGAGAAAATTTGTATCATTAACCTATGACATTATTTCCTAATTATAATTACCTATGGGAAAAATATGAGCAACACCTTTATCATGCCTTGAAGTACCACCTTGCCATTCATATGTCGTACCATGACATTTACCTTCTTTGGTTATTCTTCTTGAGAACTTACTACTACCTATTCAAATTTATATACTATAAGGTAGAACTACATTGACTTGAGGTCCCATCTTAGGAATATATAGGCAATACTCAATTCACATTGAGGTCAACTCAGTCACCCTTTGCCATTATTTCACCATTTTATAAGTAACTTTAGGTTTGAATGCTCTCACCATTTTGTGAGCAACCTCATCCATGCTCTTGTTATGTTGTAAGTATTTTAAGTTTGAACACTCTTTCCATTTTGTGAGTTAGACCATTTAGTATTTTTTAATACTCCATTAAGTTGAGATGCTTCAAAAATTATAAAAACATTTGACAATGATATAGAAAATTTTAAAAATCACTGCATCCACTTCTTTACCTTAAGGATTATAGGAACCATAGTTATTACAATAAATACCACTTGTCCTTTATTTTACACATCCTTACTAGCTTAGTATTCCACACACTCATATTTTATGATCCCATTCTCATATTCCTCTACAACACTTCTATTTCTCTTGCTCATAATTTTAATATATCCCATATCCTGGGAGAACTAGATTTGGCCTAAATTCTATATTGGACCATGCATCCATGGATATATTTAAGTAGCATCCACTTTCCTAGTGTATCTAGAGTTAGCTCAGCCACCCTCTTCATTTTCTTTTATTTCATCATTTTATTGTTTGTGTTATTGTTTTCCTATAGCTTAAGGGCAACTTTGTGTCATTTATGTTTGTCTTTTGTTTAGGCTAACATTTTTATTAACCATTATTTGTTTTGTTTGATTTTTTTCTTGGTATTTTGAATTTAAATTTGTTTACTTATTTTCTTGTTTATTTACTTTCTTTTTATGCCTTGACTTAGTATATATGTGAGCATTGGGTGATTCCTTGTGCACTATACTTAAGTCCATCCATGTTCATATGTCAACCTTGTCATCATGGTTTTTATCATTGATGCATTATTTTAAATTATTTATGGGATCAAGTGTTATTATTTACACATATTTTGGATAAGTTATTATGGTTTTCTATCATGATGCATAACATCACATGCTATAGCAAAAATCAGCTCAAGAAATCTTAAAAGTAATGAGGCCATATTCTTCTCCTTGGGACCTAAAAAATATTAATCTACACAAATAATTTCCAAAAAATAGAGTAATTAAATAAATAAATAATTTTTATCCTTACTAGATATAATGTGTATCTCCATACTAGCAGGTAGCCTAAATTCATCTTTCTCCTCTGTACTAGCTTACTCTTACTACATGAGTGTGGATTTAGTATGTCATCCCCCTACTCCAATTTTCCATCATACTCCCATCATTTTTCCAATGATTATAGCCACCTTAGGGTAAATCATTGTGCATCATCCCACTTGGAGATCTAATGATTATAATTGCCTATGGGTAAAACATTATGTTTCAATCTATTTGGAGGTTAATGGTTATAACCACCTTTGGGAAAATAATTATCTTTCCTTTACCCAACTGGGGCATGTTTTTCTTGTGATAATTCTTATAACCACCTTTGGGCAAACCATTATATTTATCCACCTAACCAAGGTGTGTTTTTATCCTATCAATGATTATAACTACCTGTGGAAAATTTATTATTTTCCATTTTAATGATTATAACCACCTTTTGGCAAATAATTCCCTTGTTACCCTTATCCTTTTTTTAATTATTATAACTAACTTTGGGAAAATCATTATCTTTTTTGTCCCACATGTGCCATTTATTATAACCACTTATGATCAAATCATCTTGTTTGTCTTCCCAACCATGGTAACTCATCATTCACTGATTATAGTTGCCTATGGGAAAATCAATGTTTTTCACCCCCATTTTCCTTTTAGTCCCAAAATTTACTTATTTCAAGGGACCTATCATTTACCATATTTTTAGATTTATCCCTCGATGGAGCATCCAGAGCTTATCCATTTTCATTGAAGTAATATGCATACAAGACCTTTTCATTGTTTGAGGATATTTTACTATGCCTATAACTTTAAAAACCTTCCCAAATAGGGGTAAACTATAAACACCTAAAATTGGCCATAACTAGCTTCTGACTAAACTTCATACTGACTCCTACTGACGATTACAAATTAAGCCTAAGAATCATTGAACATCCCAAATTTTATTGAACATCATTCATCAAAGCTCAAAATCATGTTGAGACATTCCTAATCAGGGTATTCTATTGTATTTAATAATAACCTCTCATAGATTCATCCCTAATCACCTTACAACATCACAACTATCAATTTGGCCAAGGGACCTATTACGTGGGGCACTTGCACACTTAATAAAATATTGAAAGTGATAAAAGGCTAATCAAAATAAATTAACAAGCTAAACAAGATTAAATTTTTAGTTTAGTTATCCATTTGTAATTAATTAATATCTAAAAAGTAAATTTAAAAATTCAAAGTATCTTAGCCTTACATCATTACCTTTATGAGTTGTCAATCTCTCTAAAAATATCCTAAAATATCTAATTTGAGAGCCATGCCTAGTATTTATAAATCATAATTACTTGACAACTATTAACTCAATTTGAGTTAGTTTTAATTCACTTAGTTTTGGTTTGAACCCATTCCAAGCCTAAATGCAACCTTAGCTCACCTTGGGTGAGAGTTAATTCCTAAGGCTATAAATACAAGGCCATACCTCTTCATTTTTAAGCTTGGATATTTTAGATTTATGATGAAATATTTTCTCCATAAGACTCATGCAAGTAGTGTCACCATGCCTAAATCTTAATCCAAGTAACATCAAAGCCAAGGTTCCAAGGATATCAGGATCCAAGAAACTTCCATTATCAAATACTTCTTGATACACAAGTTGAGTAAGCCATTCAACAAATATAGTTGGATCTCCAAGGAAGGAAAAATAGTTGTGTTTTATGTTTTTGTTATGATTTCATGTTTTAGTTACCTAAGCTCCCCCTAGTGTTTAGGTTAGAGGTGTTAGGATCTTAGTGTGTTCATTTATTTTATTTTATGAGACTAATACAAGACTAACATCCCCTCTATGTCAAATTCTTAGTTCAAATATACAAGTAACATGAAAATGAAACTATATAAAAGGAGCAAGAATGAATGAAACTATGTATAAGTAAAGAGGAACATACTAACTGATGAGTCTCATTAGAGACTCACTATCAATGTGTCTTGTGTTAAATAAAGGAATAGTAATCATGTGTGATATATCGAAAGGTAATTTATGCTATATAACATACTATACTAAATTATCTATAGTTATAACTACCTATGAATCAGGGATAATAATCTGAGAAGATAATTAAACTAGCCATTGAACTATGCTCTAAATTTATGAAGTTGGTTGAATTGGCCTATGAACTATGTTTTAAATATATGAATTTGGTTGAACTAACCTATGGAATATAGAAGGCACTATCTAAACCTTGATGACATGGTGAACAAGTGACCATACTTCTCATACTATGTAGGTGTATAAATAGCCTCTATAATTGATACTTCTTTTTGTGTACTATTGGTAAATAGATTTGTATGTTATGTAGAAAATATCTTAATCAATTTTCATGTTAAAATTATGTTCTGGTGTGCCTCATGTATTTCAAATATCTTAATTGGTTTTCAAATTTAAACTGTGTTTTATTGTGCATCATGTTTTTAAAATATCTTAATTAGTTGTTGAACTAAAACTATGTTCTATTGTGTATCATGTCTTACAAAAACCTTAATTAGTTATCAAATTAAAATTGTGTTCTATTATGCATCATGTCTTGTAAATATCTTAATTTTTTTTCAAACTAAAATTATGTTTTATTGTGCATCATATATTTCAAATATCTTAATTTGTTGTCGAACTAAAACTATGTTCTTTTATGAATCATGTCTTGTAGATATCTTGATTTCTTGTTGAACTAAAATTACGTTCTATTGTTCATCCTACATAAAAAATATCTTAATTGGTTGTCTAACTAAAATTATGTTCTATTGTACATCATGTCTTATAAATATCTTAATTGGTTATCAAATCAAAATTATGTTATTTTGTGCATCATGTCTTGTAAATATCTTAATTGGTTGTTGACCTAAAACTATGTTTTATTGCACATCATGTCTTATAAATATCTAAATTGGTTATTGAACTAAAATTGTGTTTTATTTTGAGCTATGTCTTTAAAATATCTTAATTTGTTTTTGAACTAAAATTGTGTTCTATTGTGCATCATGAATTATAAATATCTTAATCAGTGGTCAAATTTAAATTGTTCTCTAATATTTTTGAACTAGATGTTATCTCTATTGAATTTGTGGTGCATGATATCTCACATAAGTAGGTGTCCTAGAAATGACATGGCTCATATAATGAGTAACTAATGGTTCCTTAAAAAGAGTGTCATAGGAAAACTCACTCATAGTAGAGTGTGATATAGAAGAGTGTGGAGAAGGATATCTCTATGCCCCTATGTAAATGCTATAATGACTATGTCAATATACTGGTTAATATCATCTCAGAGTACATAATTATTGTTGTTTAAATGTCCATTTATCTAATGAAAATTATATTATGGTTTAGTATATATCCTATGTACGTGGTGTGTTAAATGGATATGATTAGAAGGAAGGGTGATCACCCCCTATTTAGTAATGTGAATAACATGTCATAAGTCCTATTTCTATCTAAAAAATGTATAGCTCCTCTTCTGGTGTCATGTGTTATACTCACTATAGGAGGTGCTCTATAAAGTGGCTCTTTTCCCTTGTTGAGTATTTTTATTGGTTATTTATGTTCCACTAGTTTCTTAGTCAAGAGTGGGATAAGTTCTTGTAACATGTTAGTTTACTATGGCTATGATAAACCTACATCCAAATCTACCTTTGAATGTGTATAAACTAATCCTAATTATGTCTCTAATTCTATAATTATGTTACATAGATTCTAGAATGATTTGGATGTCTAATATAATAACTTATCCTTAAGAGGAAAAATGAGGCCTCTATAAAATATCTATTGTACCAAAAATCTATCAGCGAGTAAATCAATTGATGCAAACATGATTTGAATATGAGAATATATTTAGTTGTTGGTTATATATTACCCTCATTAAAATGATATTTCTTAGGTATTACATACAAAATAAGGGACCTATAGTCACACATGAGAGGTTATATATTGCCCTAGTGTAATGAGGGTAACCTCTCATGTGTGACTATAGGTCCCTTATTTTTTATGTAATACCTAAGAAATATCATTTCTAACTCATCATATGTATGTAGTTACCCACCAAGGATTATATGCTAGAACCAATTTAGTTCTTCCCCATTTAGGGACTTTAGAAATAATTTTAGTAGAGTGAACTTGTTGGTGACATGTGCCATGGATTTCTCATAAGATTAAAGGTGTAATTATGGGTCTCCACACCCATCAAATGTAAGTAACACTAGTATCTAAAATTTAGGAGGAAACCTTGTAGTGAATATTATGCATAGAATAGGGTTGTCATGTATAAAATTGGCATCGACATGATATTGGTATTATTTATTATCCAATGTGAGATGTTATACTTGTTTCAAAGTACCCATGGTATGAATCAAGGAAATTACCACTTGTGAAGGTATATCATCATCATCAAGGGGTAAATTTAACTCTTTAATTTTGTTATTTATCTTAACCATTTATATATTATATCAGGAACCTGTTTTAGGGAAGATTGGTTTGCTCTTTATAACCTTTGGATGTGTGAAAGTTAGGCCCTAGTTAGAGGGAAATGATATATCACCCTCATTTAGGTTAGGTTGAGAAGTAATTTCTAAGGTAGTAATGGGGGTTGAGGAAGATTCATTGGTATCTCTTATTTTTTTAATTTGTAAAAAATTATCACATGATAATTGATTAGAAGGTACTTTATTATCATGTGAGTGTAAGTTATGTAAACTATGAACATAAGGATAAGTGTGTATTTGTGTTTTAACATGTGACATAACATTTGTTTGAATAATAGAAATAGGTGAATTATGATAATAACTAGAAGGTGTATAATCCATGTATTATTCATCACAATCATATTAATCATCATTATCAAAATGTTTATCAAAATTAGAGTTTAATTCACTTATAGAAGTAAGATTAGAATAAATATCATTTGCATGCTAACTAAGAGATAGAGTAAGAGAATATTTTAAATTTATTAATACCATGAAATGTGTCATCATGTATACATGTAATTAAATTAATGTCTTTAATATATATGAGTGGAATGCATGTATGATCATTATTTTTAATCTTGGAGTGAAAGGTAGAAGAATTAGCAATCATGTTATTATTTGGCACATTATGACATGTACGAGAAGAGTTAGAGATATTTGGATTATCTATATTTTGCATAGAATCATTACGTTGAGCTTGAAATTTATAAGAAGGTGATAAAATAATATCATCCAATTTAGTTTATTAATTGTTAAAATGTCTAAAATATTTTGTACATGCCTTTTCAAATTGAATTGAAAGGGTAAAGAATGTGCATTTTTTTCTATGCTAGGAACATCATGTATAATGTTAGTTTAACTATGAAATGGTAATTTTATTTTGTTGTTATTTTATTTATTTATTTTTAATAAGGATGTATAAAAAGTTTTTGAAAATATACGATCACATTTAAACAAATCACTAACCACAAGGGGTTATTTTGGCCTTATATTGTTAGTTTGATTTTGAGGAGTATGAGAAGAAAGAGGAGAAAGAGAAGAAGATGAATCTAATATATCCTCATCAATAATTTAATTATAAATCTCATAGTAATCATCCTATGCAGCATAATAATAATAATAATAATAATAATAATAATAATAATAATAATAATAATAATAATAATAATAATAATAATAAATGAAATCATTCCCATATCATGTGCTAGTGTGCAATCTTGAAAATTTATCTATTCATTTGTATAATTATGTGAAAAGTTTAAAAATTGATGAACTGGGTCAAGGGAAAGAGGCTTCTTGGATGCCATTTTAATATTAACAAATAAGATAATGTAAAAAATGAGTAATGATAACACAATAGGTATAATGTAATATAACATAGGAATATGTGCAAATATGGTAAATATTCAGCGTAATGTATAGAAAATGGATTTTTATTTGAAACCCTAAGGTTTAATTTGAGTGTTGAAGGATCTAGTATGTAGATCTAGGGTTTGGAGTGTTTGAGATAAAATTTTGAAATATTTAATAAATTAAACCCTAATATAAGATTTATATAGATAAGGAAAACCTTAGGATGGAATTAGAGTTTTAAAACATTATTCAAAGTAAGTCAAGTTGACCAAATGTTTTAACGTTTTAGTTTTTGGTGAAGCTAAATCCTATGTTTTTTAAAGATTTACATAGACTAAATTAGGTTAATAATATGAAATAAATATAACCACTAATTTGTTACATAATTGAGTATCTTTGACTTTTCTAAAAATATTAATAAATAATGCAAGTAAGAACTTAGCTAGAAAATAACTGAGACATGTGATATGGAGTATGGAAACTAAGCTAGAATTTGGTCTAAGTGTTGTAAATATGATTCTAATGTCAATAACCCTCTTTTATAGTGGCACCCTAATTTTATAGTTACACCCTAATTTGATAGTATCACCATTATTAAAAATGTGGTAGTAGTGTCCTCTATGTAGAACTATCCTGAGTTTCTAGGTGTACCTGTGTTTGGATATCTGAGGTTTGTTCCTACATGAATGAATTTTAAAATATTTTATATTACCTATAATGAAAATTTTTATGATAAAACACTAATCCTCCATGTGGTTAGGGCATCTAGTTTGTATAATTTTAAAAGTGTGTTTGTTATTAGGGTAGGCTAGACATCCTCAACACCCATTGTGAAGAGATTTGCTTACATACCAATACTCCAATGAGGGATCAAGCTTGATGTATTTTCCACCACATAAATTATATTTCAAGTATAAATTAATATATTATAATAGTTTCCTTGAGTTCCTTGAATTTGATTGATACTTTAAATCTAGATAATCTAAATTTAGGATTATTGTAGATGGTAATATGCAGAAGTAAGGTAGAATAGGGATTGATAACCTTAATTGTGCAAGACTTATTCTACATATGAATGTGTATTTTTAATCTTATTTCCATCTATTTTTTATAAGGATAAGTTCATGTATTTATACAAACACTAATTTTTTTAGAAATTGAATAGCTTTGACTTTTCTAAAAGTAGTAATAAATAGTGCAAGTAAGAACTTAAATAGAAAACAATTGAGATAGATGATCTAGAGGCTATAAATTGAGTTAGAAGATGATATAAGTGTCACAAATATGATTCCCATATTAGGACCCCTCTTGTATAGTATCACCCTAATTAGATAGTATCTCTATTATTAGAAATGAGGTGGTAGTGTCCTGATATTGGTGGTAGTGTCTTTTGTGCAAGACTATCCAAAGCTTCTAGGTGCACTTGTGTTTTGATATTTGAGGTCTATTAATATGTGCATGAGTTATAAAACCATGCATATTCCCTGTAATGACTATTCTTTAAGAAAAACCTAATCTTCTATGTGGCTAGGGTATTTGGTTGATACAAGTTGAAAAGTGTGTTTGTTAGTAGGGTAGGCTGGACATCCTCAACACCCTAATGTGAAGAGAGTTTCCTACACACAAATAATATAAGGAGGGATCAATATTAATGTATTTATCCCCACCTAAGCGCCAGTGGAATTCCAAGTGAAGCAATTATGATAGTGGCCTTGAGTGCCTTGAATGTGCTTGGTACTAGAAATCTAGGTAATCTAAGCTTATGCATGTTATAGATGGTAATATATAAAAGTAGGGAATAATAGGGATTGATAACCTTAATTTTTCATCTTATTTTCATATAGTGGTTAGAGGACTAAATTTAATGTATTTATATTATTTTGTTGCTTTCATGGGTGTTAAAATAGGTCTAGGCCAACCCTAGAAGGTATAAGATTTGAAAAGATATTTATTGTTGGAAAAATGAGAGAAAGGATAATAGCACCATTATTGGGACACTAGCACCATGTGGCACTATTGCCCCTATTATGGATATAGTGTCCAAGTGGTAAAACCCTAGGTACAAAGGGCCAAGATTCAAGAATGAGGGTCTGAGACTACTTTAGGGATGACTAGGGACACCTATGGCCTACATAATGAAAATAGTCTCTAGGATAGGTCTAGGGATAAGCTAGGTATAGGTTATCTCAAGTGGGACTCTTAGCACTCAAGTTTCACTTTTAGGTGATTACAGACATCAACTATTATATAAGCATCACAAATTGTTCATTGTTATATATTTATTTCTATGTATATTGATTTTTAGTACATCTTGATTTGGAAGTGGATTTTTTAAGATTTATAAAAAAGTATTTAGAGGATAAAATGAATCAATCATTGTACTATTATATCCATCCACTTAAATAACATTTATATAAATTAAAAATTGTATCTTATGTCTCACTTGAAATCACCTATCATTGGTATGTCCTAAATATTTATGGTACTCACACTATGAATTCACATTATTATTTCTACATAAAGGCTAAGATGTATCTAAATCACAAAGTAAAGTTAATATATTTTGTTACATTTAATAAACTAGTTATTCACTTGGTGAAGACTCTTGTGAAATTATATAAACTATCTAGGAACTCTAGAAGCTAGGACAAGCCTATCATGTGGTTGTGATAAAGTGTTTAATAGATTTTTTTATCTCATTCTTAGCTTAAAAATTAGGAGTACCATTATTATTAGCCTTGAATTTTTATTTACTTTTAATTTTGATTTAACTTGATATTTGGAGTTTCTATAGACATTGGACCTATATTTAAGCATGATAGCCTCTAAACATTTGATTTTATATTTGTAAACCTTATGGAAAAGCTCACATAGATATTGATACCTATTAAACATAACATTTTATTTGAGAGGTTGAATAAAATAATTGAAAAATACACTTTCACTATTAGGTAATTTTTAAAATGTCTTTGTAAGAATGGCTTTAAATTTAAGCATATAGTCACCAACATTCTCATAAGAACTTTGTTTATGTTGATAAAGTTATAAAAAACTAATTTTTTTGGCTTATTTTGATACAAAAGTGAGCTAATATGATATTAGTAAGTTCCTTGAAATGTGGAATGAAGCCAAATGACAGGGAAAAAAACCAAACTAAGGATTTTTCCTTGAGATGTTTAGGAAAGAGCATACTCATTAATATATCAACGTGCATAAACCCGAAGGATGAAGAATAGAAGGATGAAATGTGATGTGAGGGATCACCCTTGTCATTATATACTTCAAATTTAGGCAAAATTAAATTTATAGGAAAGTGTAGATAAGGACCTCATGATTTAATATGTTATGTAAATATCATGATAATTGACCATCTAGCTACGACTTAGATAGTTTAGGAACTTTTTTTTTATTTGTACTTAATTATCTTGAATATCTTGTTGAATAAAAGTATCTTTATATGTAGTATATATTTTACTTATTTTAACATATAGGTTATCTAAATAATATAAAACTATTGGATTTTTAACATTTTGTAAAATAGAGAATCTATAATACAAATATGATTGTAAAAGAGATATTGATTGCACTCACTATTTCAAAAATTGACTAAGCAAATAAGGTAGAGATTACACTTAGTTTTTTTAATAATTTAAATGACTCATTTTCAATGACATTGATCTGGAAAATGATTTATATTATCTTTGGGATAAGTGCATGAATTGTTTTGGGGGAAGGGGATTTTAAGTGCACATTGTTTCCTTTAAGAGAAATCTCAACTTGTACAAATTATTTGAGATGCCTGCACTCAAAATTTGAAGATTTATTGCAATTTGAGTCTACTTTCTAAACTAACATTGTTTTTGAAAATGATCAAGTATAATAAGGTTAAATATATTAATTTTTAATCTACATTCCTATTTTTTTAAACATATTAGATATCCATTCGAGCAGCCCATCAATATTTTAGTGTCATTTAATATTTTTGAAAACACTTTGGTAGAAAGTTAGATAAATCTAGTTCTAAACCTATTATTTTTTAATTTTTAGTTAGTTTTTAAAATAATATTACAATTAAATAGACCCTAAAATGATAAATAATGGATAGAAAATCATGTTCCTTAGTCAGCAACCTAAAAAACTAGAATTGGTATTGTTTTGAATGTATGTATAATTAGGCCTAGTTTATGACCCTATTATGTTTTTTCCAAATTAGATGAAGGAAAAAGAGATACCTAAATAGATATAGACATGTGTAGTTTTTTAATATAGTAAAATAACAACATGTGCTTAGAAATCAATATAGATAAATAACCCACAATTAATCTGTGTGTGTGTGTGTGTGTGTGTGTGTGTGTGTGTGTGTGTGTGTGTGTGTGTGTGTGTGTGTGTGTGTGTGTGTGTGTGTGTGTGTGTGTGTGTGTGTGTGTGTGTGCGTGCGTGTGTGCGTGCGTGCGTGTACGTGTGTGCATGCGTGCATGCATGTGTGTGTGTGTGTGTGCGTGTGCGTGTGTGTGTGTGTGTGTGTGTGTGTGTGTGTGTGTGTGTGTGTGTGTGTGTGTGTGTGTGTGTGTGTGTGTGTGTGTGTGTGTGTGTGTGTGTGTGTGTGTGTGTGTGTGTGTGTGTGTGTGTGTGTGTGTGTGTGTAAATGTATGTATGTGTGTATGTATATGAGAGTGTGATCGACATTATATTCATATTCTAATGAAATTCATAGTTTTTAACATGTTTGAAGTTGTATTTTTACCTTTTCATTATATATCATGGATTTGGTTGTGGGTGTGCAGGTCCAAGCCTTAGGTTCATAATTTATAAACCAAAAATGTGTACACTTTATAGTGCATATGCACTATAAAACATATTTACTATATAATGTACATGCTACAATGTGTATGTGTTATAACATGTACCCATTACTATTTTTATATAAAATTTAATGCTTCTAAGAAGTGCAAGCTAAAGAAGTGAAAGGAAGGTTGTGTATTACCTAAAATAAATGTTATTTTTTTAGTAAATATAAAAAATTAGGGCCACTATGAATATTCTATATTTTTTCTCAAAGATGCATGATTTAAACTTTATAAGATGAATTTTAAAAATCCAATCCAGTTAGTACTTAGTCATTTTCATGATTTTTGTATGGAAACATGAGGTTTTTAGGATGTGACTTTTATAACTAGCATCTATTTTTGATAAACATATAGTCATGTTGAAGGTTTTGATGCATTAATTACTAGTTTCTAATATTTTTAGGATTTCTAAATGTGTCAAAATTTAAATTTATAGAGCACATATTATACCACAAAAAACATTTTAAATTCTTGTTTTTGTTTTAGAGTATTTGTCAAAATTAAACCCCTATCACATGAAATTGAGGCAATAAATGTCCATTTAGGTCTACTAAAACACATTAGTCTATAATATATCATTTTTTATTTGTTCATGTTTTATTATTAATTTTATTTTTTTAAACAAATCACTTATCTTATGAAATCAAGGCAACCATGATCAATTTTTTGTTATGGGCACACATTAGACCATCAATGTGACCTTTTTTTGTGTTATTATTTCATTTTTAGAGTGAATTAAACTAAATGGAGACACTATCACATGTAATCAAGGTGAAATAGGTCTATTTAGGGCTACAAACATAGATTAGAAGATAATGTGTCATTTTTTAGGGTTATTGTTTCCTTTTTAGAGTGAGTTGAACTACACAAGGCCCATATTACATCAATAAAGGCATTCAAGGTCAATTTAAGGAATATCCACACATTATACCATGGTATATGTATTTTTTGTGTTTTCAATTATTTTTTAGACTGAATTTGCCTAAGTATGAGTAGTATCATGTCTAATTTATGCATTCATTGGTCAATTATGAGATTTGGGCACATATTAAACCACCATATATCATTTTTTGTGCATTATTATCTCATTTGTAAATTTAATTTAACTAAATTTTCCCCCTATTATGTGAAATTGAAGTAAATGAGGTTGATTTAGGGCTAGGGTCACATGTTAGATAAACGTGTATTTTTTTAATGTTTCAAAAAGATAATTTGATTAAACATGAACCATGACACTCACATTAAAAGAAATAAAGGTAGATTTAGGGATTAAAATATACATTAGAACATTGTTTTACCCTAATTTTGATAAAACATAAATGAATTATATTTAACTATATATAGTTGTAAAACTAGAAACTATCAAAAATGCTAAAGTTATACAATGATTAACTATTATGATTGTGACAAATTAACAAATATGGAAAGTTGGTATTTTTGGGAAAAAACTAAGAAGGGATAATACTTAGCTTTGACACTAAATTTTTTTTACTATTTTGACTATCTAGTCGTGAAAAATAAAAAAAGCGACTATGCAAGATTGGGATCATAATCAAGAACAAAAACAAAATTTGGACATGTTTATTGTAAGTGGATAGTGGTGTAGTGTGATCTAGTTTTTTGACCATAGACTTGTATCAATTTACTATGACATAATGTTGATCAAAAATTATATAGAAAGTAGGCATATAGAAATGATGGATTAGAGGTAAAAGTAGAAAATGTTCTTAAAATGGAGTGCAGTAAGTAGATAGTGTCAAAGTGCATCTAATTTCACTGAATACATCCTTGTCCTAGTTGATTGTGTGTAAAACATCATCATTTCACATATTTCACCTGTGAATGCTAAAAAATATAATATATTAATCCTAGAACTACCCACACAAAAATTGATGTTTGTTTTCTTTTATCTTTAAAACCTTTGGGGGATTTGAAAGTTTGAAAAACTATAAGGAAAATAGGGGATTTTAATGGGTTGAGCTAACCTAAATCACTCACTTGACTAATATCTATGTATTTGATACTCCAAGGAGGGAAATAAAGCCCACATTGTTATCCCACCTAGAGTGAATATGCAATTTGTGTTCCTTTGACTATGTATATGTAACTAGAAAATGGATTTTATACTAGACAATGATAACTCTTGACTTGATCTTTAGGTCTCTTGACTTGGCTCATGGTTTCTCCTTGTGAATGATTTAGAATTTGATTAGGATAGGTTATATTTTTTCAATGTGTAAAAGTGTAAAAGCATGAACCTAATGAATGACAAGTGTCTTTAATGAATGACTCTTGACATGTATTTATAGGTGAAGATTTTTATAATTTCATTTAGTTGACCATGTTAAATGTATAGTAAGAACCAAAATATTATTTTAAATTTTGGAAACTAGTCATTATTTGGTGTGGTATAGGGCCAACCTAAGTGGACATATGCACACTACACTCAAGTCTGCTTAGAATGAAACTATATAGGAGGATCAAGGACATTTATTCTCTATTGGAGATAATTTTAATGATATTTTAGATAGCTTGAACATTTTACATTAGAATTTTTGTATAGCAGTAATGGAAAACAAAGGGACAAACCCACATATAGAGAACTGGGTTAGAGGAATGACAAAGAAGTGTCATGTATTTGTGTGCAAGTCATGTGGTTTGGAACATTTCAAGAATTATCATTTTAAAGTACCTATGATAAGATTTATGTGTTTATATTCCCCCCATTATATAAAATAAATTATTATAATAAAGGAGAAAGTGTTAAAATTGAGTGTTTATAACACACTTTATTTTTAGTATATCCTTCAATTGTGTAGGATACTCAAATTTAGCAAATATTGGAATCACTTATAAAGTACTCATTTTTTCAATTAAATTTTTTTTAAATATTAACTTTGAAAATTGAAATTTTGAAAAGAGATAAAGGACTACACTTATACGTATGTTAAACCAAATTTATGTGTAACCTATAACTAGTAATGGAGAACCATGCCTCCTTGAATCACTTGGATAATTTGAACCAATGTATAATTGAGAGTGGTCAACTCATAATTTGTATAACTAATAAATACCTTAAATTGGAAATATGCATTATTCCAACTCTCATGAAAATGGAATAGTACCAAATATGCTAATCTAATAATATAGAACCATGTTAGTTTTGTTAGAAGTGATGTCAAGACCACTGAGTGTCACTAGATTAGAATGCACATCACCTATATAGATTCAAATCACACCAATACAAATATATCTACATTATTTTTCCATGATCAAAATAGAATGAATAATATTCATGCCCCCATCATGAATACCTTTCTCATATAACTTTTCTTCAAAATGAATATTTTTATGTTTAACATTAAACTTTTAAATTTTTAAAATTCTTGAATCTTTCCATTTTTTATTTTGAAACTTTGAATGAGATTAATCATGGCTGAGTGTCATGCTCTCTAAATTTGTGTCAATGATAGAGAATGTCATGCATCTATATATTTAATTGGGATTATATTTATAAATTGTAATTTTTATCTTATAGCTATTTTGCATATATACATGCATATGCATTCAAGTGTATATAATTTTTCACATTAAGTCTTTGAAAAGTGAGTGCATATGCATGTCATATGCCCTAAGAATATATACCAATGTGATAATATTTGACATATGTTTTATTTATAAATCTCTTATAATCTTTTCCAACTTGTATTATGTTATAAAATCTAACTTTTCATTAGTGTGAATCTTTAAAAACAAGTACTCAACCTTTTTTAGACATGTTTTATGACCTTTGAACATATACGTTATCCAAAATTTATACATATATTTTTGGATCTCTAAGATAAGCGCACTATGATTCTTCCCTTTTGATATGAGGGAGGTAGCCTATAATTTACTCATCTATAAATAAGATTTAATAGTATCATGTGATAAATATATAATTATGTAGTATAATGTAAACATGTTGGAAATTATGTCATGATATAATTATTATTGTTATTTGAATAATGTATAAACATATTGAATTTTAGGTACACAAGTGTAATGTATAGATAGATATATCATTGAGGCATGTAGGAAAGTAACCATCTCTAAAGTAGACTATGTCCTAGAAGTGCATGATGAATATCCCAGCATAAATAATAAAGATAAATAAGAACACAATCACAATACACAATGATGTCACAAAGAGTCATACAAGTCCAATATTTGCATACAAGGGACATGATTAAATGTCACATCAACAAATATTTCACACACAAGGCCAAGGACCATAAGTAATGGACATTTTAAAATGTTGCACATAGCTATAAATGATTTCATGGATATATTCAATCATTATTTAACACAAGGGCCAAGGGACATACATAATAACCAAACAATGCTAATTCTATTATGAAAGAAAACAAACAACATCAAAGGAACATACAACAAGTGAAAACTACCTTATTTTATTTGTATGTATCAATGTCATGTTGTTATAAAAGTAGCATATCTATGTATCACAATGTAAATTGTGACTTATTTAGTAATAAACATGTAAAATATGTAGTGAAACATTGAATTTGAGATCATATATGGATATAATCTATTATATTGTAACATGTAGATTTAAATTCCCCTAACATAGGCATAGCCACTAGGTTGAAGGTATTCCAACATATTAAGAATGTGTATGTAATTTATGTATTGAATCACATTCATATACCTCATTAAATTTATGTGTGTGTATAAAATAGCATGCTTGCTACTAATAGCTATTATAAATAACATATGCAAATAATTAAACTAGTAGTTTATGTCATGCTCATGTCCTATTTTTTTATTTTTTGAGAATATTTTGAATGTTTTTTTTTCACTTTCACTCTTTGATTTTTTAGATATTTTTTGATATATTTGATTTTTCATATTTTTTAAATATTTGAAATGGGACATAGATGATGATCACATCAATGGAATGGTCATGTGTTTTTCGATAAAAGAGTTGAAGCTTGACTTTCCATGGATGAGAAATGTTGCTTGTAGGTATATCTGAATCTAAAAAAGCAATAAGTGTCATATCATAACTATTAGGATTGTTACTTAAAGAATCTATTGTCACATTTCACAACTAAAGAAGGTGCAGGGTTTGGTGAAGTTTTTTGTATAACTACTTTTGTTCGTTTTGGAATAAATTATATTTTTTTAGGATTTGCCTTGTGATTAACTATATAATAGATAATTTTTTGAATTTTGATTAATTTTTTGATATGAATATTGTTGTTCGAGATGGTGTTACTTTTTCCCTTGAATAAACTATATAGAAAGATTTTATATAGTTGGGATAACTAATTATTCACTATGATTTTAAATGTGTGAACTAATTATCTATGTAATATGCATTGAATTAGGTGACATAATTATTTTTTGATGGTGTTCTTTAATATATGCCACAATCAATTATGGTGGTTCATGATGAGGAGGAGGAATTAGCACTGATGGTAGAGGGTACTCATACTAGATGCCTCGAACTTTGACCAATTGATTTCATTGTATGTATTTAACATATCTGTGGAATGTATGTTTAAGTGGTTCATTATCAAGGATCAGGAACTAGATAGCTAAAAATGCATGAATATTTATAAAATTCAAAATAAATATGTAAAAGAGATATCGTAATGTAGAATCAAAATCAAACATGAGTAATGAGAATTTTGTCCTCAAAAATCAAGGATTGTATTATGATCATTAGATGAAATAGATTTATGAAATTTACATTTCTAGAGAAATAAAAGGCAAATAAAAATTAAAAAATAAGTTAAGCCATATTTTCCTAAATGACTTAATTATGACGCCTAAGTAAGCTAAACAACATGTAATAAAAACCATATGATGGTATTAAAAAAAATACACTAGCAACCCTACCTTAAGTGTATTTTAGGTCCTAGAAACAAGTCCTGATGAGTTACCCAAGTACATAACAATGATAGAGAGAATACACCAAAATTAGAGAGATAGAAGGAAAGAACTAAAAATCCCTAGGAGGATGATGTTGGAGTTGTCTGAACCTCATGAAGATCCCACAAATGAAGACACTTTATAAAATAGTAAAATTTTTGGTTAATATATTAGTAATTTGATCTTTAGTTCATTAGTATTAGAGATAAATGACTTATTCATGAATAAGACCCCAAATGAAATGCATGTGAATCTCAATATGCTTGATTTGTTGATGGATGATTGTATTCCTTTAAATATGGATGGTATTTTTATTGTCATATAAAATGACCATTGGTCATCAAAAATAGATAAAAAACTTAGTGAGAATACTCTGAAGCCAAATAGCCTCAAAGGTGACATTAACACATCTTCTATATTCTACCTCTATAGAAGATAAATCAATAACATTCTACTTCTTGATTGATAAACTAATTGCTCCTAACCAAGGGATAAAGTTTATCCTAAATTAGACTTATGATTCTAAATATCACCAGCCTAATATGAATCTATATGCCTAATTAATTCAATGTTATTTATTGTTCCATAGTGAATCCCAAAACTATGAATACCTTGAATGTAGTGGAGAATCTGCCTAGCTATTTTCTAGTCCAGCTCATATGTCTCTTACATGAATCTAGAAACCATTCCAATTACATATGAAATATCAAGTATATTGTGATTAACATATATGAGACTACCATTAATCTATCTATATAAGGTAGTATCAACCAAAGGAGAAGGAAATTCAGCCTCAAGTTTCACACTAGATAGAAAGGGAGTTGTATTTGTCTTACAGTTAGCCATATTAAATCATGTAAGCAAATCAAGAGTATACTTGGGTTTTGCAATAATGATCTCAAATTTAGAATATAAATTTTCAATCCCAAATAATTAATTCAACAAGCCCAATTTATTCATTGATAGCCTATTAGACAAAGTAGTTATCACTATTGCAATGGAAGATGAAGAACTCCTTGTGATCAAAAGATCATCCACACAGAGAAAAAAAATTAAAAATGAGTTATCCTGATGATAAATATAAACATTAGGATTATAATGGATTCTAGTGAACCCAAGTGAAATAATAAAGGATTCAATCTTGGCATACTAACCCCAAGGAGCTTATTTGAGGACATAGATACATTTATGAAGTCTACAAACTAAGTAAGAATCTTGCAAAAAACCTTGTGGTTGTTCCATGCATATATCCACCTTAAGATCACTATTAATAAAATCATTGTTCATATCCACATGATGAACATCCTAGTGATGTGTTGATTCAATGGTAATAGTGATTTTGATTGAATTCATTTTGGCAATTGGGGTAAACATCTTAGTATAGTCAATGCCAAGTACTTGAGAAATTTTTTTTGAAAAAATCATGTTTTGAACTTGTCTACAAGCCCATGTGTATTAGATTTTACTATATATATCCATCTAATTCTAATAATTTTTATTCCCTTAGGAACAAGGAACAAATCCAAACTTTTATTCCTAATCAAGGAACCATACTCCTCTTTCATATAAATGTCCCACTCAAGAGTGCCATATGCCTCATAAAATGATTTTGGATTAGAAGTAGATGTAATTAATGCATGTGGGATATTATATAACTATTAATGTGTCTACCTTGTGTCTAGTGGATCTATAATCTAATGGCTATCACTTTTTAGTGTCTATCTAACCCAAGTGGGAATAGAAGATAGAGAGTTAGGAGGAGATTCCTCATCCTCTAAAGATTGTTTATGAGATGGAGGAGGTGATTCCCCAACACTAATATCATCATCAAAACTATAATAAAAATCCATATCATCAAGAAGACACTCAAGTGGATCTAAATCATCATAACTATTATCAAATCCTAATGATTCTAAAGAAGATGGACAAGTGCTAACTGTGTATTTTTAAATACCCTCATGAAAGTGAACACTTCTCTCAATAAACAACTCATGATTGGTGGGATAAAGAAATATGTATCCATTAACACCCTCAAGATATCTAATGAATATGCAAGGCTAACTTTGAGGTTCCATTTCCTTATGTTTGTTCTTAGGAATGAGGTCCATATCAGTAAATCAAAACACTTGAAAGTTCCTAACTATGGGTTTATGACAACTCCATGGTTCAAAAGGAGTTATTACTTTCATGTTTTATAAATAATTTGGTTCTATATATAACAAGCATAGTTGATGGCTTTACCCTAATATTGAGGTACAATAGATTTGGAGTGTAGCAAATAGTTTTCTATTAATTTCAAGGAATTATTCTTGCATTCTACAACACCATTATTTAAATAATTAACAAAACTATATATTTTAGTTAAATCCCCTCTAAAGTGCACAATTTCTCAAAATGATGATTAACAACTCACCACCATTAGCTGTGTGCAAAATATTTATGACTTTACCTAAATATTTTTCTACAAGGGCCTTGAAATCTTGGAAATGATCAAAGACCTTAGACTTCTACTTAAGAAAATACACCCATGTATACATTCAAAAATCATCAATGAAGGTAAGAATATATATGGTCTTGCTAAATTTTATCGATGAAAAAGGACCAAAAATATAACTATGGACTAGCTCTAAAATATGTGTAGCTCTCCATGATTTGTCTTTTTCATACTCCTCTTTAGTATGTTTACCAAGTTTGTAACCCTAGAAAATAACATCATAAAATCATACATGAGACAAACCTAAAACCATTTAATTTCAGCTTATTCGCTTGAGGTAGTGATAGTTAAGATAGTTTAATTGATCATGCCATAATTTAATCACCCCATATGCATGAGTGAGTAAAGAAGTAGAGGGTTGATTAGGAGAAAAATGTGAAAAAGTGTACATTTATGCCTAGTGGTCTATTTTCCCAATTATAGATGTATCATCACTATGTAATTCCATAATAACCATAAAATTAGATATGAACTCAACTCTCTTACTTGAACTGATATGAGTGATCTGATAAATAGATAAGATATTAGTTGATAATGAGGGAACACATAAAACATCATAAAATTTCCCGTGACTCACTTCAATAATACCTTACCCATAAACTTCTTCAAAAGTGTCATCACCCATCAAAATGTAAGGCATAGAATATGGATCTAAGGATAAGAAAATATCCTATAATGAATCCATGTGGTGTGAGGCACTGAAATAAATTACCCATGTGGAAGAATTAGATGTAACTGCACCAAGGCCCTTGCCATTACCTTCCCCCTTACTATTTTATATTTCCTTAGAATATTCCTATGATGATGACCTTTGTTTAACTAAATCAAGGATATTGATGTAGTTTTCTCACTAAGACATCACACTTCATAGAGCCAATATAATGTAAAAAGTCCTTTATCCTACATTTTCCCACCAACACTTCACATTGAGCAATAAATGGAGTTAAATCAAAGAAGAAAAGAGAGTTACAACTTGATACACATTTAAAATGGATTTTTTTACACATTATGAAACTTGTACGGATCTTATGAGGTATGATATCACCTTACATGAGGGGAAAATAACCTCAAATGACCTTATTTTGCATGGTATAACTATTCATGCTTGATTTTATTTAATGAAGTGTCAAATGACATGCTCAATGATGTCATTTTATGGCTCAATGATGTTATGATCCAATATAAAGGACATGCTCTAGTGATGGTATACACCTCATCATCCTTCACCTTGTGATAAACTTCTACCTCTTCATAAGCTAATTGATCAAACTAAATGGATTGATATACCTCCTTTAACATACTTTTAGAATTGGATTAAAGAGGAAAATATTATTGTTCCTTGAGAGGTTGAATCCAATAGAGGTATGTCTTATCTTTGAAGAGTGAACAAGTGTCTACAAATTAGTTGAAAAGTTGGTAACCCACCTAGACCTCAAAAAAATCATCATAAAGTGTAATTGACTACTAGAATAGTAGGATTGAGGGGGTTCCATCTCCTTTTTTGTTTATTTTCTTGATAAATTTTCCTTCCTCAATCTTGATCAAAGCGTAGTCCCCTTTTAGAAGAGTGAAACCTAATTCTAGGACTTCAAACAAGTCTTCAACTATGTTTCATCTGATTTTAGCTCCATTGGATCTTATTGAGCATGATCTTGAGTGAATTTACCCATTTTGGCATCCATTTCATCAATGTATTCATTATAGATACAAGCCTACAAAAAAATTTAAACTCATTGTAAATATTAAATTATTTTTTCTATAAATAATCAAAATTTTCCTATTTAATAGGGGACATTACACTTTCATTCTAGCCTTCACTTTGCCTGCCTTTGGGCATGCATTCTTCATGTTCATTTTTAGGATCCAAAAAGCTTGGGATAATGACTTATTCTTGTGAAATAACCTATGAATCTCCATTAAATTCAATTGAAGCAACTTCATTAAACTTCTGACCAAGAACATGTCAAAAAAACATATTTGCATTTCCTTTGTGAAGAGGGATACCGATGGTTATCTCATCATAATAATCACTTGAGGAGTATTCTTATTCAGCTATAAACTGTTCATCTACCCTTTATATAATAGGTTCTTCTTCAAGGATGGGCTTTTCATGTTCATGAGTAAGCTTTGGAATTGGATAGGTACTCTTGGAGATTGGGATTTTTAGAGCAATAGGCTTATCTAGGGAGTCTTTGAGGGGGGTAAGGAAAATTTTTAAAGGTTCCTCATTCTTCTCCTTCCATTTACAAATAAATATATTAAATTTTAATTTTCTTAGGTCCTTAACCTCCTCAACAAGGACTTATTTACTCTTTTCTTCAATGCCTTCTTGGATTGACTTCCATGATGGAATGGTTTGAGGTTCTTCTTTAACTTCAATTTCCCAATATAAGTGCTCTCCATTTTTATTATCCCATGAAATCATCACTTGCTTCCAACTTAGAATTTTTAAGTGATTTTTTGGTGTCTCTTAAGGGGAGGGGAATATATTTTTTTTCTAAGACTTATTCATTCTTTACCCTCAATGTATCAATCAACTTATCACACTTTGATTTACCTTGGTATTCATGGAAATATATAACTTGAGGAGTGGGTGAAGGACTTGAGAGACTTATAAACTCTCTTGATTTGACCTCTTGAGGAAGAATGGGTGGAGATTACATATACATAAGATTTTCTTGATGGCATATTGCAAGTTAGATCAATTTGGGAACACAATAAGGCTGATGTGGGGTAGGATAAAGTACATGAAATTGATGGTATTGAATTTTTTTCCTCTCATGGACCACTAACCTATCCTATATACATTTAATTAAATCACATATATCCAACATGTCATTTGTTATTCCTTGTTGATTAACCCTCTCAGAAACTACCCACTCACCCTTAACTAACTATAATGAGTCCCTCATATTTTGAATGAGATGGATAGGGACAAATACACCAAAATCTTCTTGTCTATCAAGCTCACTCATTTATATTTCATAGAATAATAGGATTTGTTTGAGTCTTTATATGTATTGAGTAGGAATGTGATTATATTGAATAGGGGAAGCATAGTTTTGACAAGTTTGTTTATAGGTATGAGTAGGCTACCAAAGAGACTAATTTGGGGTGGGGGGGGGGGGGAATATAATACCATTGATAACCATTTTAAGGTTGGTATGTTATTTTTTGGGGATACTTGGGGTGAATCCATGAATGCCATCAGTTTGATATGAAGAATATGAAGGCATAAAATATGCATTTTGACCAAATGAATGATGAGAATACATACCAAATTTATGATTTATAGGTATTTGGGCTTCTTAAAATAGATGTGGTACACTTGGAGTCACCATTGATACTTTAAATCATGCCTCCAAAGGCTAGTGTATTAAATAAAAGCATCAAAAAAATTTCAATGAATGAAAATACTTGTTTCACCAAGTGTGATAAAACTATTATCACTCTAAATTGTACCCTTGATGATGTTGTTAAAGTCTTCCTCATATATGTGATAACATAGAGACACCTCTAGGTTGTGGGTGATATAATAGTTGAAGTGAATCTCTATATTAGGGATATCTCCCTTGAAGTATCACCTTGAATCTACTAATAAACCTATTACTATAGAGTAAAATGGAAAAAGATAACTAAAAATAATTAAATGGGGGTCATGTACCAAATTTATGACCATAACCACACATTTTCAAGTGCACAATGAATTATAGGTCTAGCTTATCATGCACTAATCCTAAACTTCCCCTATTACATAAATGATTTATAAATAGGTAAGGCATTTGAAGAATAGGAGGGAAGATCCTTACCACTTCTTACCCACACTTAACCCTTAATTACACTAGATACAACCTTTAATAAGGATATCAGGCTATATGGAGGTGAAGGAGTGAGACAAAAGCCATGTAAAATTGAAATATCACATAAAAAGATAAACCACCTATATTTTACACTAAAAATAACCATAGAAGGAGGAAAAATCAGTCTTTTATCCATTCATATTCTTACAAAAGGAACAAGGTTTTTCTATACTCAAGTGGAAGGATCCATTCAATGCCAAAAAATATAGTATATTTAAGAGAAAGAAAAAAAGAGAGAGAAGAGAGGTGTCCATAACTAATGATGGCTGCCAAAAACTAATAGAACTAGTTAAAAACAAGTAAACCTAATAATAATTAGTCTTTAAATGTCTCCTCAACATGTGTGTACTTAGTTTTATGGTGATCCTCATAAGGTGGCATAGGAGTGACACCTTATCTTCCTTTATTAAAACTACCATATCTTGGCTTAAGATGAGTTACAATATACTATCTTGACATGTGTCATAATTATATTCCTTTAATTCCTCTCTCATTTTTTTCAAGAGTGAAACTTAGAATTCAGACTCTTTCTTGTTGATTACTACCATTGGAGATGTGCAATCTCTTGATCAAGCCATGTTTGAGTCCATGAGAAAAAAGGTAATAAGGAAAGGTCTATTTATCCCAAAAGGATTATTATTACTTGGAAACATACCTAACATCTCATACACTTCATATGTACACTATATAATTTCACACCCTCTCTATTCAGCTTGTATTGTATATTCAATAGTTGTGATATAGATGTTTTGTCTCTTAGGATCTTCATCAGCATGCTCACCATTTTGACCTAGTCTAGACTCTATAAACTTATCACATCATCATTAAGGAATATTTTAATGACTTATGGAGAGTCATTAGGCTTATTATTAGGCATATAAATCATTATCAATTAACTTATATACTCATTCTCACCAAAAACTCTATAAATTAGGCCTATAACCAAGTCTTTAAATTATTTTTCTTCTCTTTTTCTATTCACACATGAAAATTTATCGATCCACCTAGTGCATAAGGTTAATAATAGATCATAAAAAATACTATAGGAAAAATATTTTGAATTTGATGCCCTCAAACCAAATTTATCTCTCATCAAACTCTTTGAAGGCTTTACAAAGCAGTTTTAGATCTGCAACTTCTTAATGATGATTCATAAAGTTGAGGGTCTTAATTACAAAACCCATTCCAAAAAATTAAAGTATAAAAAATATTCAACATCCATAAAAACCATTATAACTCATGCATATCCTCACTGTACTTCTTATGTAATGAAAGTTGACTTTCTTGACTCTTCAAGCATGTGAAGAAGGTCGAGGTGAAGTTTTGAGAAAATAAGGCATAAGAATGTTTTTTTCCTTGTATATTCCTATATGAGGTCTAAAAAACCTCCCATTATGTCTCCCAATGGTTTAAAAAAGTAATGTTTTCTTCAAAATACCTAAAATTTGTTGTGACACATAATGAGGGTTTGTAGGCAACTGCAACGTTGCCCCTAAAGGTCTTTGTTTTGGTGTCCTATTAATTTTCCAAGTCCTTAAATCATACTATAAACATTATATATGATATTTTACATCCTATATAAACCTCATAATCCCAAATTTAATACAATAATGGACACTTCTATGATGCTTTGTAGGCAGGCTTGTAGGTGATCTTTTAGGCCTAATATCTTACTAAGACCTAAGAATAACTTTTTTGAATGGTTTCTTCTCTTTCCTAGGAGTCTAAACATTTTAAAATATTTTTTAGGTTTAATCAAAACCTATCAATATATTCAATTTTAATTGCTAAACCAAAAATGTCGCCTTTTCATCATACTTGTATAAAACTACCCTTGGTTATAGGTACTCTTTTGGACTACATACAACTGTATGTGCATTTTTATTCAAGTAAGAATATAAGTTGAATGTATGAGATTATTAAAAGTGTGATGAGATATTTATATAATTTTTATGGATACTAAATCAATCCCCATCTCTCATTCAATGTAAATAATATGATTACATCTACTCATTTTCTATATAGGCCTAAAAGTGCCCCATTCTCAAGCCTAAACCACTGTGGACCTACTTAGCTAATTTTAGTTTTGGGTTTTCCAATATATCATAGGTTATTTATGAAACATCATAGATAATTTTAAACATATGATAAACCAATTATCTCTATTGATTTTTTCAAAACACATTTTACATAGCCATATTGACCTTTTAGGTCTTCTATAGGCCTAAATAGGCTCTCTCCAAAATACTCTAGCTCATAATTGATGATGTCTTTCATGGTAAGGAATATTTAAGGATATAATCATTTTAGATACATTTCTAAACGTTACACAAGCCTTACTTGGTCTTCTAAACCTCTTTCTCAATACAAAGTCTACATCTTTTACCCTTTTACTTGTTCAGACCTATAACTTGACAATTCATTAGCACTTTCATACCTTAATTATCTCCTTTATATTATTTAATATAGATGATCCTTAAATGGTTTTATGGATTTTTTTAAGTTGTTAATACCATGATAGATATGTCAAAGAATGTATTAGAAGTCCTTTTCCTAGTCATAAGTTTGTCATATGCTTTCTCAACACACGAAACTTTTTTCACCCTATCACACTCTCATGACACCATAAAACTCATAAAAATAGTGAATGAGGCCACATTTAAAAAATTGAAAATATGAAAGTCACCATATGAAATTAGGCATGTTTGATCACTCCTGAGGATAAGCATTCACAAGTATAGATAAAACATCCTTTCTTTATGTCACAGTCTTGTAAGTTTTCTCTTGAAGATTACACCTTTAGGTTGGTAAAAGAAAATAAATTTGGGAGTGGATGTTGGTTTAGATGAGAACTGAATAGATAATAGAGACTAACACAAGTGTTTCTCAAGTGTTTTGAATCCCTTCACAGTCCCAAACCCTTCAAACAATGTCAACCTGACCCTCAACCTACACCTTCATATTTTGTATACCTATAACTTTAAATTAACCTCATACACACATGTAAAATTTGATTAAATATTATTTATGAGGGTTTTTTAGGCCCCACAAGAACTCATTAAACCAATATTTTATAACAACTAACTCTTTAATGTCTTTAAAAGTGAGAAAACTATGTTTGTGGGGTTTTAGAAGGGTTTCAGACACCTTATTTTGTTAATGATTATTCATATATATATTCTCTCCAAAACCTAAAATATTTCCATAAGTTTAAATGTAATAAGGTCCCCCATCAACCCCTAAAAGCATTGGTTCCAACTCTCTCTCATATGTGTACCATCCTCAAACTAGTTGGCCTTCCTCAAGTTATTAAGAAATTGATGGAGAAATGACAAAGGTTTCATGATTTTTTGGAACTTTTCCACCCTATTAAGTTTGTATTTAGATTTGGGGAGGCTAGATGATTTTGTGTATAAGCCTCACCACCTGGTGCCATGATCTTCTTGGTTGGAGGAAATCTGATCATGCATAAAACATTGTAAAAATGCATTAGAATACATTTTCATGCAATGGTGTTTGATTATTTTAAGGAGTTCACTAATGAATCCTTGTGTCATAAATTCATTAATTTATACCTCACATGCATAGATCCAATATAATGTACAAAATCCTTCAACCTACCTTTTCTCACCAACATTTCACATTGAGCCATAAATGGAGTTAAATCAAATAAAAAAAAGAGGTTTACAACTTGATATATGTTGAAGATGAAGGTTTTGACATATTTCAAGACTTTTTATAATATTATGAGGTTTGACATCACCTTTCATTAGTTCCACATGGCCTCAAATGACCTTCTTTTGCATGGTGTAACTCTTCATGCTTAATGTTCTTTAATGAAGTCACTTCAACGTTGAAAAAAATGAGACCTTGAATATCTCAATATTACCTTAACATTTCCAAATTTACCATAATCTCTCCAAAAACATGTCATAAGACTCTAATGAATGGGATTGATGTCAAGCCTAGATGTTTTGACTCACTCTCCTTAGCTAGACCCTATAAGACACCTTAAAATGACCAAAGACACTTGATAAGACCCCTTAATATGACAAGGCATGACCTATAGGATAAAATAGAATCCTTAAAAATTCTATCAACAAATTTAAAGAAGGATTTGAATAAAAAAAAATTAAATACAATGGCATATGGTAGTCATTTTGGCTAATAGTCACATCAACAAATATTGCACACACCAGGATATGGGCCATACATAATGGAAATTTTAAAATGTCTCATATACAAAAAAATTATTTAATAGATATGTTCAATAAATTTTAACACAAGGGAAAAAGGCCACACACAATAAGCAAAAATTGTTAATCCTAATATGCAAGATAACAAACAACATCAAAGTAACATAGAACAATTGAAAACTAGTCTATTTTATTTGTATGTAACAATGTCATGTTGTTATAAAAGTAGCATATACATGTATAAAAATGTAAATTGTGACTTATTTATCAATACACTAGTAAGATATGTAGTTAAACATTGAATTTGAGGTCATATATGGATATAACCTATTATAGTGTAACATGTAGATTTAGATTCCCCCAACATAGGCATAACCACTCAGTGAATGAATTCCAACATGTGAAGAATGTGAATGTAATGTATGTCCTAAATCAAATTCATATACCTCATTAAATTCATGTATGTATATAAAATAACATGCTTGCTACTAATATACATTAAAAATAACATATGCAAATAATTAAACTAGCAGTTTATTTCATACTCATGTCCTAATTTTTTATTTTTGAGAATATTTTGAATGTGTTTTTATTTGTTCACTTTTCACTCTTTTATTTTTAAATTTTTTTTATATATTTGATTTTTTGTATTTTTTAAATATTTAGAAGGGAACTAACTGATGATCCCATAAATCGAAGGATCTTAATGTGTGCTTTGATAAAATATTCTAAGCATAACTTTTTATGGATGAGAATTGTTACTTGTATATGTATCTAAATCTAAAAAATTACTAAGTATCGTATCATAACTATCAAGATAGTTGCTTATACAATCTATTATCACATTGCATAACTAAAGGTGTAAGATTTGGTGAAGTTTTTTATATAACTTCCTTTGTTCATTTTGGAATACATTATATTGTCTTAGGATTTGCCTTATGATTAACTATATAATATTTAGATTTTTTTGAAATTTGATTAACTCTTTGATGTGAATATTGTTGCTTGAGATGGTGTTCCTTTTTCCCTTGAACAAATTATATATAGATATTTTTTATAGTTGAGATAACTGATTCTTCACTATTATTTTTAATGGGTTAACTCATTATGTGTAATATGCTTTCACTTAGGTGACATAATTACTTTTTTATGATGATATTGAATATGTGCCACAACCAATTATGGTGGTTGATGATGAGGAGGAGGATTTAGCACTGATGGTAGAGGATACTCATATGGGATGCCTTGAAGTTTAACTATTTGATTTCATTATATGTATTTAAGGCATCTATAAACTATATGGTGAAGTGGGCCACAATCAAGAATCAAGAACTATATAGATAAAAATTCATGAATGTTTTTAATATATAAAATAAATATGTATAAGACATATCCTTTTATAAAATCAAATTCAAACATGAGTAATGAGAAGTTTGTTTTAAAAAATTAAGGATTGTATTATGATCATTAGAAAATATCTCTTTGAAAGGTACATTTATACATAAATAGAAGGAAACTCAAAATTATAAAAAATGTTAAGCCATATCTTCATAAATGACCTAATTATGAAACCTAAGAAATCTAAATAATGTGTAATAAAAAACCATATAATGGTATAAAAAACATACACTAGCACCTCTGCACTAAGTGTATCTTAGGTCTTAGAAACAAGGCTTGATGAGGTACCCAAGTACATAGAAAATCCCTCCAAAATAATATAGAGAAACCACCAAAATTAGAGAGAGAGGGAGAGAGAATTAATGAACTAAAAATCTCCCAAGAAGATGATGTTGGAGTTGCCCGAACCTCATGAAGATACTTGATAGTAATAAACGTTCTGGTGAATATATCAGTAATTTGATTTTTAGTCTAGTAGTAGAATAAATAAATGAATTTCTCATGAATAATAATAAAAATTAAAAGCATGTGAACCTTAATATGATTTGTCCACTGATGGAGGACTAGATTCCTTCAAATATGAATGGTTTTTTATTGTCACATAAGATGACCATTGGTCATTGAAAATCGATACCTAACTCAGTGAGAATACTTTAAATCCAAATAACCTCAGTGGTAATATTAATATATCCATTATATTATACATCTATAGAAGATTAATAAATAGAATTATACTTCTTTCTTGATCAAATAATTGGTCCTAAACTAAGGAAGAAAGTGTAGATGAAAGTAGACTTATGATTCTAGATATCACTAGCCCAATCTGAATCTATATAGACAATAAAGTCTACCAATTATTATTTCATAGTGAATCCCAAAAATATGAGTACATAGAATTTATTGGATAATCTACTTAGTTTCAAATGTATCTCATGTGGTTCCTACATAAATCTAGAGATCATTCCCATTACTTATGAAATGTCAAGTCTGGTGTGAGTAATATTGATGATACTGACAATAATTTTTCTATATAAAGTAGCATCAAGGAGAAGGAAATTTAGCCTCAAATTTCACACCAGATAGGAAGGGAGTTGGAGTTGGACTATAGTCAACCATGTTAAGTTGTGAAAGTAAATAAAGAGCATACTTAGGTTGTGAAATAGTGATCTTAGAGTCAGATTAAGAAATTTAGATCCCAAAGAATTAATGCAACAAACCAAAGTTAGTCATTAAAAAAATATTAGACAAAGTAGTTATCACTATTATAATGGAGGATGAAGAACTCCTTGTGATAAAAATATCATCCAATGGATAACCAGAATAGAAAATGAGTCACCCTGATGCCAAATATAGAAATTAAGATTAGAATGGAATTTAATGAACCCAATTAAATAATAAAGGATTCCATTTTATCATACCAAGACTAAGGAGCTTTTTTGAAGCCATGGATACATTTACGAAGTATATAAACTAAGGAAGGATCTTCCACAAAACTTTGTGGTTGTTCCATGTTTAACTCCACCTTGACATCACTATGAATAAAATAACTCTTCACATCATTCTGATGAACATCCTAGTGATGTGTTGAGGAGATGGTAAGAGTGATTTGTATTGAATTCATTTTTGTAACTAGGGTAAATGTCTTAGTATAGTTAATTATAGGTATTTGAGAAAAAAAAATCAACCAAATATGCTTTGAACTTGTCTACAGACCCATCTATAGTAAATTTTATTTGATAGTTCCATCTACTTCAAATAAGTTTTATTACCTTAAGAAGAAGGACCATATCCTAATTTTTGTTCCTAAGCAAGGAACCATACTCCTCTTCCATAGCAATATCCTACTTAGGAGTTTTAAATGCCTCATAAAATGAATGTGGATCAGGAGTATATGTAATGAATGCATGTGGGATATTATATAACTATGAATGTGTATGCATAGTGTCTGATAGATATCTAACATAATGGCTAACACTTTTTAGTGTTTGTCTAGCCCAAGTAGGACTATAAGATAGATATTTAGGAGGATATTAATCATCCTCTAAAGAGTGTCTATGAGAGGGAAGAGGTGAGTCCCCATCACTAATATCATTATCAAAACTAGAATAAGAATCCATATCATCAAAAAATTACTTAAGCAGATCTGAATTATCAAAACTATTATCAAATATTAGTGAGTCCAAGGAAGAGGGAGAAGTTTCAAGTGTGGAGTTTGAATTAACCTCCTTAAATTGAACACTTCTCTCAATGAAAAACTCATGAGTGGTGGGATGGAAAAACATGTATCCCTTAACACCCTCAAGATATCCAACAAAGATTCAATGTTGACTTTTAGGTTCCATTTCCTTATGTTGAATGAGGCACATATCAAGAATTAAAAATACTTAAATTTTCTTAAATATGGGTTTATGACCACTCTATAATTCAAAATGAGTGACTCCTTTTAATGATTTATAATTGTCCTTGTTCTAGATATAACAAGCATAGTTGATGGCTTTAACCCAATATTTAGGTACAATAGATTTAGAGTATAGCATATAATTTTATACTTTATTTAAGGACCTATTATTGAATTTTATAACACCATTATTTTAAGGAGTGTACAAAACTATATGTTTTAGTTAAATCCCCTCTAAATTTCATAATTTTTGAAAAATGATGGTTAACATACCACCATTAATTATGTGTAAAATAATTATGGATTTACCTTGATATTTTTATACAAGGGAATTGAGGTCTTGAAAGTGATCAAAGACCTTATATTTGTAATTAATAAAATGCACTCATGTATACATTGAAAATCATTAGTGAAGGTAATAATATATTTGGTCTTGTTAAATGAATGCTATTAAAAAGGACTAGAAATATCACTGTGGACTAACTACAAAATCTATGTAGCTCTTTGTTTTATTATTTTTAAAATATTGGGGTTTTATTCTTAATTAAATAAATAATTCTAAGAAAAGTAAATCAATAAATAGTATGCAAGAATTAAGCTACTAATCTGTGTGAATAGATTTGTATTTTTGGCATTTCTAAATATAGTAATAAATAAGAGAAATCTAACTTAGTTTATTATAAATGATCCAAACTAAAATAGGGTCTGATACTAGAGGATCACTAGGAAACTATCAGAAACTATAGCATGAGGTTTGTTTCTAGATTAGACAAGAGTGCCAAAAGTGGGAAATAGTATTGTTTGATGCTATAGTCCTTTTCCAATGTTGTTGTCCAAGTGGTCTGAGCTTTTTGGGTTCTATTCGATAGGCCTATGTTACCCTTTCAGTGGAATATGAAATCCTAAAAGCTTGTAGAGCTTGCTATTCATCTATTTTTATTATTAAAAATCCTTAGGAGCTCTTTATTCTTAAACTTGAATGAAAAATTGGAAAAGATAGATAAGGGGTTAGTGTGTAAAGGATATGTTAGATGCACTTCACACCTTATGTATGGACACACTACCTACATACCAATACTCTAAGGAGGGATCAAGATAATGTAGTTCTCCCATTGAAGTGTTTGGTATAATTGTGTATGATAAATGCAACTAGATTTGAATCTAGATGTACTTCAGATGGCTAGGGACTAGTGAAAAGGTTTTAATAATCTTGGAATGAACTTGCAAGCGTATATACAGAGACTAAGGAAGAGTATGTAGAGACTAAAGAAGAGTACTTGAGTGTACTTACTTGTATTCTTATATCTTTTGTGTCAATGAGTACCAACCCTTCTAAATGGAATTTGAATTAAATTTTATAATGAAATTAATTATCATGGGTTAAATGAATTCATGTTAGGTATACAAGCAAAAAGATAAGGATCTAAAAGAATCTAACTATTAGAACCAATTTTGCACTTGGAAAACAACACCAAAATGAAGACACCTTAGGTTTCAATGCTCTTATCCAAGTTGGGTGATGTTGTCCAAAGGTAATGAGACCTAAGGGGATGGATCTAGGCCTAAAAGAGATTATTGGGTCTATAAGGGTTAAGTTTGAGAGGTTTTGGATGACTTGGAATCAGTGAAAGAATAGCCTAGAAGGGTTGTGTAAGAAATTAGAAAGACCTATGGATTGGGTGTCATTAGTCATGCTTAAATCATCCAATTTCACATTTTATATGACTAAATTCCCCCCCCCCCCCCCTTTATTCTATTTATGTAGTAAAGTGAAATTCTGGGATAAAGGAAAGTAAAAAAGCATACCTGAACTTACCTAGAAGGGAGAAGCTCATAAAACTATATGATGTTAGATGTGCATAGAGAGATCATGCTATGAAGTGTGAATCTATAATGAAAAAATAAAAGTATATTATTTATTAATATATATACTATATCTAAAATAATAATGAACAAAATATAAGTAATAAGAAGAGAAAGGAATGAATACACCTCACTGAGCATGTAAACACAATGTTAGATTATGTTGGATGATGCTGAGAATGTGTTGAATCAAGAGTAATATCATGAACAGAGTTGAGAGATCAATTCCCTAAAAGGTGGATCAATAATGTAAAGGATATCCCTTTATCTCCATCATCACCAACTCATTGAAGTTAACAAATCATGTGTGTGTTAATTGATGTCTAGACTGTGTGTCTAATCCCTCTAAATAGGTGGCTCAAGAATATAAAGGCTATCCCTTTAGCTCCATCGTCGCCCTATGAAGTGAATCTATGAAGTGATACTAATATAGAATATATTTCATATGATATGGTTCATGGAGCCCATGGATGTTATATAAATCTAAGAATGTGGCATGGATATCCTGAATATATGCTAGAAACTAGGCCACTCTTGGCCATTTTGAAAGATGGAGGTTAGGATTGTATGAAATCCACTCCAAAACTGATGATTAGGCTTCTATGAAATCTAAATCAATAAATTAGGTACTCAAAAAGTTAAAATTGTATGAAATTTCAACTTTAAAGTGATACCAACCACCTATATATGGATTAAGGCACACACTTACTAAGAATACCTGGATAATAAACTGAACTCAAAAATAAATGAAGACCAATGTACCATGCACATTTCACCCAATCATTGGTGTCTAGAAAATGGATTCTGATTTGGAAGTTATGTCATCTGACTAATCTAAAACGAAAAGAGGGAATCATCATGCCATGCATGATATCCACCTATATATGGATTCTTTGAGAAAACTATATTGAATTGCTAATTTTGACTGATTTAAATGTCCAAAAACTATATCTAAATTAATTTTTTTCCTATTTCTAGAAAACTTGAGTGTTTTTATTCTTTGATAGGAGTTCCAAAATGAGGGAACCACTATGTTTAGTACTACTATCCATTTTCGGTGCTGTTGATCTAGAACTATCACTATTTTTTTGCTCTATTTTGATTGGTTTGACCTCTAAATTCTAAACTAGGTGATATGAATGCTACTATTTTGGATTTTAGGAGCTTTTATCTCTAGGAAAAAACCCATATTTGTTTCCCCCTCTTCTAAGAGTAGGAATGGAGAATCTAAAATGATTGCCCTCAAAAGAAAGAGTCCTACAAGTGTGTTAAGTTGTAGAGATATATGATATAGCAGTAATATATGATAAGATATTTGTAGATATAACAATGTATGTATTGATATATTTTTAGATTAATAAGGGTATTCCTAGATAGATATAACAATGTAAAAGCATGTGCAAAGTATTGAAATAGAATTGGAAATTTTAGATGTTAGTTGTTAGTTGGAGGGATGGAGTATGATGTCCATCATGGCATCCAAAAAAGAAAGGTAAATGCATGATGTTGATCATGGCATTGCACACATTTAGAATCAAATAAGAAATCAAGTAAGAAAATAATCAAGAAACATATAGGGATGGCCAAAGGGCCATGCAAATAAGGGACATGGGCACATATCACTCAAATTAGAAATCAAGCATAAAAGGCATGTTCAAATACCACATACACATACAAGTGAAACATGAAAATTTGGCATAGGGGCACATGAACATGAAAGAGTACAAGCAAAGGACATTGGAAATTTTCCTAAGGCACACACATAAATAGAGGCAAAGGACATTAGAAAATGTCCTAAGGCACAAATAGGGGATAATCAGGAACTAGAAATGCAATCACACAAGCTATGATAAGCAAGAGGAGAAAGCATATAATAATTGGAAAGGTATAATCACATCTAACTAATCAAATCAAATGTGAAATTATGGAAGACATGTGTAGTACAAGACTAGGTATATGCTAAGAAATACACAAGTGATAGATACTAGTGAAATGTCGATATAGTAATCTATGTAATCTAGAAATGAATGTACATCAGCATGATAACTTAGAGTGTGTACTATAGTAATGACATAACCTGGATAGTGTATTCATGTAGAATATGCCCCCATTGGGTAGGTATATCGATGTGTGTCTTGAATGTAGAAGTAGGAATTCCCCCTTAATGGGTAGAGTGAAGTAATCAAGTAGTTGGATGTCATTACACACATTCAAATAATATCAAATGAATCATTTTAATGTATAAAAATAGACATACAATAGTATGAAATAACAAATGTAAGTCCTAACATGATAGTAGTAATGAAAAAGCATAAAAGCTGCATACAATGAAAATGTTTTTAATATTTTTGACATATTTGAATGTTTTTGTATTTTTATTTTTTTGTATTATTTTTGTATTTTTATATAAGATATGTATAGGTAAAACTATGAATAAATGATACTAACCAATGAGTCTTGAATGAGACTCCCTATTGTGGTATCTTGTATCGAACAACTAAGTCATGTGTGATCATGAAGCGTGATTGAATGTTTGAGATTATGAAGTTGAAATCTATGTATGTTATAACTAATCTAAAATATCTAAAGTGGAAATCAAATTTGGGGTCCCTCTATAACTCTGAGAAGTGGATGCAACTATAGGGCTCTTAAAGACCCATCTAGAAGTAGAAGAAGCTCTCTGAATAGGTGTTCTTTGAGTAGTTGCATGAGACCTTAATGTTACTACTTAGTGTGTGAAGATTGTAGCTAGAAGTTGTCTAGAATCCTAAAAATATGGAGGTGTGTGAACCCTCTATACTGGAAATGGATGTCATAACTATGGTTAGAATTGAAGTGAAAGCAAAACTAAAACTAGAGGAGAAACTGAAATAGGTGGAAGAATTGGAGCTAGTGTTTTTAAGTTGGTAGATGGCTCTAAAGTGGGGAGTGGTGACTCATAATAAACTCCACCAACTATAATAATCTAATTATCATTAATTAATTTCACACATTTATGAACTATAGAGGGTATTACCCTAAGTTTTTGAATCCATAATCAACCAAGTAATATGTCAAAAACTCCTACACTGGGAACTATAGTGAATGGTGTTGTCAAATATGTAGGACTAATTTATACTAAAATTAATATCTCACCCAATGAACTCTATATATGCCCACTGAAACCATTGATAACTATGTCTTTTGGAGTGATATCTTGCACTGAATAACCCAAATGCTATAGTAGTGTCAAGGTATACATGTTAAGGATGGAACCATTGTTAATAAGCACAATAATAATAGGTTGATTATGAACATGTGCTCTAATAAAAATTACATTATAGCCTATATTATCCTCCATAATCTCCTAATCTAAAAAATATGTCAAAGGTCTAGCTAGAACTCTGGACTCATACACACCTATCATACCTCTCAAAGGATGTGCCTCAATTGAAGGGCCTTGGTATGTAGTTGGTGGAGGATGTGCATGGTATATATGGTGAACACTTGAGGTGTCCTCTTTCTCCTATTTATAATTCTATGAAGATTTTCAAATATTTATCTTGTGTTGGCTTTTCCTATGGAGGCTTAACTATAGTGCCTAGATCAAGTAGATTATCATCTATCAAGTCCTATATCTTATGTCTCAAACTGATGCATCTCTTATTTATGTGGCCTAGTGCCATATGAAAATCACAAAATGCACATTGATCATATCCCTATGGAAGAGGCTTTATTGGGTCAGGTTCCTAGATAGGAGGGAGAGTGATGATGTTACATTCTAATAACTACTATAAAACCTTGGTTAGAGAAACTGGTAGATTGGTGAATGCATGATGAAGAGGTGCCAATAAAACCATATGTTGAGGGGGATCTAAATCTACATTGACTATTGGTTGATTCTAATTCTTATTATTAGTGATTTTAATCTTGTATGGGATTTTTATATTACTCTTGTTTTTTGTGTCTAAGATACTTGAGTACTTAAGTTTTCCCATTGAAATTAGCTTGACTACTCTTTCCTTGAGTGTATGACATAATTAAGTGAAGGAAGAGAATATTTTAAACATAATAGATTCATTAAATGCTAGTAAAAGTCTCTATTTAAAGATGTCATATAACTCTTGATTATCCATGGGACTAGTTAGCTTAGCAGAACATAATCTGTGAGGGGCTCATTTAACCTTTATTTCTACTAAGCAATTTGTGCATAAGAAACTTTATCACCAATTTTGATACTAAAATGTGCTACGAACATGTATACTAAAGTATTAAATGTTGTGATTGATAGATTTGGTAGACTATAAAACCATTGTAAAGCATAATATTTTGGACTCTATGGAAATAACTTGGTAAGTAGCCAGTCATTAGGTACATAATCCAAACATGTTGTATGAAAATCTCTCAAATATGTTTCTAGATCACCCTTACCATCATATAGAGTGAGATTGGGTTCAACAAAACCAGATGGTAAGGGTGTAGAATAAATGTAACATGTCAATGTTATATGTAGTAAATCAAATGAATCCAATACCTATGTAGTTCTAGAGACACTTTGCTCAAGATGTTGCACCTTGGATTGACCAAATGTTATATTATTTTTAGAATAATTGGGTTTTATTCCTAATTAAATAAATAAGTCTAAGTAAAGTAGATCAATAAATAATATGAAGGAATTAAGCTACTAATTTGTGTAAATAGATTTGTATTTTTGCCTTTTCTAAATATAGTCATAAATAAGAGAAATTTAACTTAGCTTATTCTAAATGATCTAGACTGAGACAGGGTCTGATACTAGAGGAGTAGGACTAGGAAACTATCAAAAACTATATCTTAAGTTTCATTTCTAGATTAGATATAAGAACTAAAAGTGGGACACCTTGGTATTTGGCATTGTACTCCTCTTTTGATGCTATTGTCTAGGTGGTCTATGATTTTTGGGTTTTTTTTGATAGGTCTGTGTTACCTTGTTAGTGAAATATGAAAGCTTAGAAGCTTTTAGAACTCATTGTTCATCTATTTTTAATCTTCAAAGCCCTATAAACTCTTTATTCTTGAACTTAAATGAAAACTTGGAAAATATAGAGAAGGGGTTAGTGTGTAAGGGATACACTGGACACACTTTGCACCATGTGTGTGGGCACACTAGCTATATACCAATACTCTAAGGAGGGATTAAGATAATGTAGTTTTCCCATTGAAGTGATTGGTGAAATTATGTATGATAAATGTAACTAGATGTACTTTGGATGGATAGGGACTGGTGTAAAGGTTTGAATAAGCTTGGAATGATCTTGGAAGGCTATATGCAAAGAATAGGGAAGAGTTATTGAGTGTACTTGCTTATATTTTTGCTTCTTTCTTGTCAATGAGTGTCAACCCTTCTAAATGAAATTTGAATGGAATTTTATAGGGAAATTAATGATCATGGGTTAAATGAATTCGTGTTAGGCTGATAAGAAAAAGGATAAGGATCCAAAATAATATAAATATTAGGACCAATTTTTCACTTGGACAACAACACTAAAATTAGGACACTCTAGGTTTTAGTGCTCATGTCCAACTTAGGTGTTATTATCTAGATGGAATGAGACCTAAGGAGATGGATCTATGCTTGAAAGAGATACTTGGGTCTGTAAGGGTTAAGTTTAGGAGGCTATGGATGACTAGGAATCAATGAAAGAATAGATTAAAAGGGTAATGTAAGCAAGTAAGAAGATATATGTATTGGGTGTCATTAGCCATGCTTAAGTCATCCAATTTCACATTTTATATGACTACATTCTTCATTATTTTTATTTATCATACTTCTCTTTAGAATTCTTACTAAGTATGCAACCCTAGAAAACAACATCATAAAATCAAACATGATGTAATCCTAAAACCATTCAATTGCAACTGAGTTTCTCCAAGTGATGATAATTAAGATAGCTAAATTGGTCATGCCAAATTTAATCACCCTATATGTATGAGTGATTAGATAAGTATAGGGCTGATTAGGATAAAAATGTGAGAAAGTGTACATCTGTGACTGGTGATCTACTTTCCCAACTATAATTATAACATTACCATGTAATTCCATAATAACCATAGAATCATATATGAACTCAACTCTTTTTCCTAAACTAATATGAGTGATCTGATAAATAGATAAGATATTAGTTGATAATGAGGGAATATTTATAACATCGTGAAATGTCTCATCACTAATTTCAATATACCCTCTCCCATAAACTTCTTCGAAAGTATCATCACCCATCAAAATGGAAGGCATAGAACAGGGCTCTACAGATAAGAAAATATCCTATTATGAATCCATGTGGTATAAGGTACCAGAATAAATTACCCATGTGGAATAATAGGATGTAACTATACCAAGGGCCTTACCATTACCTTTTCCCTTACTACTATCTTTTTCCTTAAAATACTCATATGTTATGAACTCTATTTGACTAGATCAAGAAGATCAATGTTGTTTTTCTCAATCATATTCATTTGTTGATCAATTTGTTTCTTCATAAATTTGGTTTCATCATGCCCATTTTTATTATAATAGGCACATGTGATCCTCTCTTTCTTGGGTTTCCCACCTAAAGAGGAGGTTTCAATTGATGTTTTAGATTTAGCATCAATTTATTGACCCTTTCTTTTTTATTGGTCCTTATTTATTCTTTTTTATCTTTACTATTGGAATCCTTTTATTTTTCATGATTCAAAATTAAGGCATGTGATTTACAGGGCTTCATTTTACCCATATGAATAATTTTATATTGATACCAATTCAAATTAGCACAAAAATCATCCAAGGATGACATGGTCCATGTAGCTCCAAGGACATGCTTGGTGGCATGGAAGGTAAAAATGAAAATATAATATTTAGAACCCAATTTGGCAAGGATTGAACAAATCAATTTTCATCATTTTTTTCTATGCCACATAGTTTCAACTATAACCTTAGATATTTGAATTTGGTGAAGAAGTATTATGTAGTATTAAATTTTCTTGGACTCAAAATGGTGATTTCATTATTTAGATGATGACCCCTTGTTACATACTAATTCCCAAATATTTTTTCTATTATGGTCCAAATATCATTAGGAGTATTTGTAGATTCAATGTGAAAGATCAAGTCGAGAGAAATTGACAGGCATAATAGATTGTAGGCCTCATCACATATATCAAACCACTTTACCTTTTATGCATATGGTGTTGGTTCTATTTTAGTACCCATCATGATTCAGTGTAAAATTTTACTCCTCAATAAGATTTATCCTTTGGTTTTTCACTCATGATAGTTGAATGGTGTAAGAAGTGGAACCAAATTCAAATTAATGGTGAAGGAAGTATGTGCAGAACTGATAGTGTGAAATAAATAAATAAATTCAACCCCCATGAATTTATAAAGGTTTAATTTTAAAGGACCTATAATAGAACCAATCTATAGATCTCAAAAAACTTGCACTTTGAAAAAATGGTGTCTAAAAAGGAGTTATTTTCTAAAAATTATGTGAGTCTAAAATTCTTAATAAAAACTCCACCTTGCAATAGTCCCAACTTTTCAAACAAAATTTAAGACCCTTCGGGTTGTGTGTGACCAATAGATAAAATCCCATATGACCAACATCTAATCCCTAGGATACTCAATTAATTTTGGCAGTTGTTTGGAAATCAAGTAACTCTGACAATTTGTAATGCATACAAAGCTCACAATTCTAATGAAGAGTTTTATGGGGCTGAAAACTTGCATAGAAACTTTGATCTATAAAAAATATTCAAATCCATTCCTATAATGTAAAAATTATAAATAGCCCACTAAGTTTCTTTTTAAACCCATAAATAATATTTTATTCAAGTCTCATGCCATGCAAATTTGTGTAGATTCCAAGAAAACACCACCAAACCCTCAAAACACTAAAATCAATTGTCACAAAGATAGGTCATGTTAATAGCTAATTTTAGGGTTTTAACACCTTTTGATTTCAATGGTGTAGACTATTTTCCATGAAAACATATTATTTGAAATATGACCTAAAAAAAACACATTTTCACTTGTTCTTTTATAAATCTAGATTAGCAAAGGACCCCAAAAGAAGATCAAGATCTGAGAAAATGGTGAATATACAATATGTAAGGTCAAAAAATGTTGATTCAGGACATGCAAGATAAAAAATAAATATTTTAAAATAGTGTCTATGGAATTTAGTTACCATAATCACTATGATATCCTATTGTAATGGGACATAATCAAGGATCAAGAACCGAATAGCCTTGAATGCATGAATCTCTATAACATGTAAAAGAAATATGTAGAATAGATAACATGTTGTAGAAGAAAAATCAAACATGAGCAATGAGAAGCTTGTCTTCAATAATCAATGGACATATAATTGTGCTCATAAATGACTAATGTATGACTTAGATAGTACATGGCATGCTCCTCTCCATTGTTATTGTGATGAGCTATAAGTGCCCTCAGGGCTTTGTTTGTTATTGATAGGTATAGAAGGAATGTCTTTCTTGACATAAGAGGCAATAAAATTGGTGGATTTTCTAGATATTCCTTTAGATGTTGAAAATTTTTATAACAATCATCATCCTAAATAAATGTGATGCCCTTATTTAAAATATGTGTAAAAGGATTACCCTTATCGACCAATTGAGATATGAAGTGTCTAATAGATTTTATCTTGCCTATAAAACTATAGAGCTACTTCAAATTAGTTTTTGGTTGCATGTTTGTAATGGCTCATACTTTGGTTAGATCAACTTCAATGCCCCTATGAGATACAATAAAGAAAAGCAATTTGTTGTGCTCAATTATTTTTTAGGTTAGCTCAATCCCCTTCTTTTTATATGCTCTCATCATTTTATGAGCACTCTATAAGTTTGAATGCTCACATTATTTTTTGAGAACTTTTTCAGTTTGAATACTCTTTATGAGCTTGGACTATTTAGTGTCTGATCATTCTTGATTAAGATGAGATGCCTAGAAAATTTAAAAACATTTGAAAACTGATTTAGAAAAACCAAAAACATTAACCATTTCTATGTCTCAAGGATTATGGGAACCCTCACTAAGTCACAAGAAACCACTTGTTATTTAATTTCTACGTCATTTTTGGCCTTGCATCCCATGCTCTTACCATTTTGAAATCTCATTCCCATATTCTTCTAAAGCACTCATCATATTTTCTTTCTCATCATGTTTCTTCTATCCCATATCCTGGGAGAACTACATTTTGCCTAGAGTTTTTATTAGATATCATGTCCATGGAACTATGTAGGCAACATCCATGTGCCTAGTGCATATGGAGATAGCTCATCCACCTGCTTATTTTTCTTCCATTCCCCCATCATATTTGTTTGTTAAGTTGTTGCCTATTTTCTAGGGGTAATGTTCATCATCTCATTTGATTGTAGTGTTTGTACTAATATAGTGATTAACTATTGTTTGTTTGTTTGTTTGTTTCTGTCTATTTGGTTTGTTTTTATTTGTGTTTTTTTTTTTTTTTGGTATGCCTATTTGTTTAATTTCAATATTATTTCCTCAATTTAGTCTATGTTCTTTCATTGGGTGATTCCTTAAACACTATTCTTGAATCTATCCATATTTATATGTCAACATTCTCATCATGGTTTTTTATCATTGGTGTATTTTTTTCACTTGAGTATTGGATTGGGATTAGGTCCTTATGCATATTTTGGCCAAATCCTCATGGTGTTCTATCATGATGTATACCATCATGTACTATAATAAAAATCATCTTCGAGGAGTTTACATAGAAAATATAATGATAATGTCTCCTTGGCACCAGTACCAACAACATTCCAAACCTAATCCAAATCATATCCCAAAAAAAAAAAAAAATAATGAAATAATTTTCATCCTTTCTAGTTTAGGTGAGCATATCCCTACTATTAAGTTACCTAATTCATCTTTTTTCCTCTATACCAATTTTCCATCATGTTTTTCATCATCATATTTGCCACTATTAGGATATAATTATTATAAACACCATTAGACAAATTATTGTATACCATCCCACTTGCATATTTCATATCATATTTGCTACTATTAGGGTACAATGCTTAGAACCATATTTATGCAAACCATTGTACACCATACCACTTGCATTTCCAATGATTCTAATTTATTTCAGCAAATAACTATGTTTCCATCAATTTTAAGGTTAATGATTATAACTACCTTTAGTCAAATCATTCACTTTTTTATGACCAACTGGAACATTTTTTTATCTTACTTGTGTTAATGATTTAACTACATGTGGGAAAATCATCATATTTGTCTATCCTAACTAGGGCAGATCCATATGCCACTGATTATAACTACCTTTAGGCAAATTAATTCATTCTACCCATCATTTTCATCTATTTGGTCCATTCATTTCCTTCTTTTGAGGGACCATTTATCGACCCCTTTGCCAACTACTCCCTCAAGGGGGAAAATACAATTCATCCATTGTCATGGAAGTTGTAATCACACAGAACATTTTTAATCTTTGAGAAGATGTTATTGTGCTTACATCTTACAATGCCTCCATAAATAGGGGAAAACTATAGATACCCAAAATTGGCCACCAAAGGATTTATACCAAACTTTAGATTGATTCTTACCAACATTTGAAAATATAGCCTAAGAATAACTAAACATTTCAAATTTGGCTTCAAAAAATATAATTTGGCCTATAAAACAATTAAATGGGACAAATGCACATATATAATTAATTTAAATCTTAAAAAATGCTAAAAATAATTAATTAACATTCAAAATGTAATCAAATGCCTAAATTTACTTAACCTTGAGAAATTAAATGAAATATTAGAAAAGAAATTCAAAAATCAACAAATATTCTAGGAATTCATAATTACCTTTTATGAGTTGTCATTTTTGAAAAATATCTTAACATGCTTATTCATTTCTAATCATGATCATTTGACACCTTTTAACTCTACTAGGGTTAATTAACTCACAAAGGTTAGGTTTGAACCAATTCCAAGATATAACTACACTGTAACTCTCTTTGCATTTGGGTTAGTTACTAAACCTATAAATACAAGCCTAGACCTCTCCATTTAGAGAGTTTGGGCATATTAATGTTATAATGAAATTTTTAGAGGAAGTTTCATGACAATATGTCATGTCACCTTTTTTAGTGGACATCGATAGATTTGATGTTTAGCCTATTATGCGACCCTCGTAGGCTGAGAAGATGGATAGGGGGTCATAATGGAGATTGGCTTGGCTTTGATTAGTGAAATTCCTATAGTTGGCTTTCATTCGGGCTCTTTCAGACATGTTTTGCTTGAGCTCCTATTATTTAGGGATTTCTAACACGTAGCGGAGCACCCTTATTTTGGTATGGTCATGTGCAGAATCACTCCCTGATTCACCAGCTTTAGTCAGTTTGAGGATCTAACATGTATTGAGGGAGATATTAATATTTGATTGATTTAATCAAATATTAATTATTTAGCCTATTTTTAATTAAGAAACCCTAATTCTAATTTAAGAAACCCTAATTAGGGCAAGCACATCTTTTTGAGGGTATAAGGGTTTCTCATGGAGGCCATTATTGATTGAATATGATTATTGATTATTGATTGCTAAGAATTCTTCTGTGAAGACTAAGCCAAGGGTTCCAGGATTCCATTTACATTGGAGAACGTCAAATCTTTAGTGTGTGTGATTCAAAGGTTGTGAGAGATCAGCCGATTTATTTCCAAATTGAGAGATAGCTTCATACAAAATTTATCACAGAGGTTTACAGGTTTGAGAGATAACTTCATACAAAAGTTATCACAGTATTCTAGGTATTTATTTCATAAGTTTTGATTCAATAAATTATACAGACAGAGAATTTTTGTATTAGTTCCATATTTCTTGAGATCTGGTATTTAGCATAGAGGCCACAACATATTATCTTGCTTTTGTATGGAATCTGTACCGATCCATGCAAGTTCATATAGTTCTGCATCAGGTCGTATAGAGCCACAAGCAACTCAGAGACTGACATCGACAGTCCAGTGACTGACATCGGTTGACTGAAGATCGATGTCGGCATAGTAGCTGATCGATAGTGACTGATGTTGGTAGTATATTGACTGACGACGGCATAATAATCAACATCGGTGACTGTGTGTCGACACAAAAAACCCAAGCCATTCCAAAATTTAGGTTTTATTTTTAGTTTTGTAAAAGATTAGGGTTTTAAGACCATATTTGAATATTATTTTATATGCATGATAGAGGACATCAACTATAATCATCTAGACAAATAAATAAGATCACTGATTAGCGAGTTAAGAGATTTACTGTGGTTTATTGTTTATTTGAATTTATTCTGCAAAATTGTATCTTTGTTCAGAGCTTTTGTCTTTTCATATTCCCTATTGGTTGGGGATATTATAGTGGTATCAGAGCTTTTGTTTTGGTATCTGAAGGGATATTACTGTGGTATCAGAGCTTTTGTTTTGGTATCTAAAGGGATATTACAGTGGTATCAGAGCCAAATTCCTGCCACCCTGTTGGGTAGTTTGGGTAGAGATTGGTCATTGAATCAGCAAAGTAATCATGGGCATTTCAAGTATTTAGAAATAGTGGGACACTCTTATGATAGTGAATGAGGAGTGGGACTTATTAACTCCTCAAGTTTGGGAGAGGTTGTCTTTTGATCACTTTGTTAAGCTGAGGAGAGAGCACTACAGATCAGTTAGATGGGGCAACAACATGTCCCATGATTGTTATGAGATAGGAAATAATGAAGATGAGGATGAGTCTAATGCTTGCACTCAGAGTGGGGAGGTGTGCTCAGATGTTAGTGCACTGAGGGTTGATGATCTCTTAGCTATGGTAGAGATTGTAGAAGAGTCCCAGGATCTGATTATTGCAGATGACACATAGGAGGATGCAGTGGACAGTTTTGAGGACTTAGTTTCCTTGGTAGTTTCTTTTGGTATGGAGGAGTTAAATATTGATGCTACAGTTCTTGATACTCTATATGTTGATATGAGATTTGGAGTTGATTCACAGAGTATGGATGGTAGTACACTAGAGATCAGTGATTTTGAGTCTACTCTTTTGGACTGTGCATTAGAGGAGGATTGTAGGAGACAATCTAGCCAGTACCACCATGTGTCTAGTCAACTGAGAGTTAGTGAGCGAGACATTGCTACAGCTTGCAAGCATTTCGATGCTGCACATTAGTTGTTAGCAGTTTATGGATGGGGTTCTCCTACTAGCATTAAGTAGGGAGGCAGTTATTTATCCTTGACAGAGATCCACTCTTTATGGGAGGCTATCCAGATTTTGAGACAGGATTATATGCAGTTGGTAGTTGACAGAGATTATCTTATGGAGTGGGGCAGCATAGCATATGATGCATTATTGATCAAGGAAGATAAGCTGAGTGAGCTTACTCAACAGCTCGAGGTGACTTCTAAGATTCTTGATAGTATGTAGTTGGCTTTCAAGGAGTCACAATTTTATTTGGCTGAGGTGACCATGGAGTTAGAGTGACTTTAGTCGTTACCAAAGTTGGTACAATCACAGGGTGTGGTATTTGGGGAAACGAGGGTGCCCATGGTCAAGATTATTTGAGATAGTGGGGATGAGCATATATCTATCCTCGATGCTAATATTGGTTCATTTCTACTAATGTTACATTCAGTTGAGTTGGGTGCTACAGTCGAGCATAGTAGTCAACCTGATATGGTGATAGGTGCTGTGATTGATAGTTTGGTGGTGCATGACTTAGAGCAAGAGTTGATGAGATATGTTGATCACCGTAGAGGTACAGTGTGTGGATTATCCACACTTGACATAGTCCCATTTGGGATTTTTTGTAGAGTTAGAGTGTGCCTTCCGCATAGCATGGTGGAATGTGTACATGGTGTTTGTAATCTTGGATTTTGGTTGAGTTTCATTCACCAGTTTGATTATCAATTCCTCTTGGTCATACTTTAGAGGATATTGCGAGAGCTTGTGTTGCTTGTCATCAGTGTAGATCATGACTACATTTGGGATCTAGGTGGATCGAGTGGTTCATTATTCCGAGATTGCTTAGGGATAAGCAATTTTAGGAGGGGTGGATTGTCATGTCCCCTTTTTTAGTGGACATCAACAGATTTGATGATTAGCCTATTATGCGACCCTCATAGGCTGAGAGGATGGATAGGGGGTCATGATGGAGATTGGCTTGGCTTTGATTTGTAGAATTCCTATAGTTGGCTTTCATTCAGGATCTTTCAGACATGTTTTGCCTGAGCTCCTATTATTTAGGGACTTCTGACATGCAGTGGAGCACCCTTATTTTGGTATGGTCATGTGCAAAATCACTCCCTGATTCACCAACTTCAATTGGTTTGAGGATCCAACATGTATTGAGAGAGATATTAATATTTGATTGATTTAATCAAATATTAATTATTTAGCCTATTTTTAATTAAGAAACCCTAATTCTAATTTAAGAAACCCTAATTAGGGCAAGCACATCTTTTTGAGGGTATAAGGGTTTCTCATGGAGGCCATTATTGATTGAATATGATTATTGATTATTGATTGCTAAGAATTCTTCTGTGAAGACTGAGCCAAGGGTTCCAAGATTCCATTTGCATTGGATAACGTCAACTATTTAGTGTGTGTGATTCAAAGGTTGTGAGAGATAAGTTGATTTATTGCCAAATTGAGAGATAGCTTCATACAGAAGTTATCACAGAGGTTTACAGGTTTGAGAGATAACTTCATATAAAAGTTATCACAGTATTCTAGGTATTTATTTCATAAGTTTTGATTCAATAAATTATATAGATAGAGATTTTCTATATTAGTTTGATATTTCTTGAGATTTGGTATTCAGCATAGAGGCCGCAGCATATTATCTTATTTTTGTATGGAATCCATACCGATCCGTGCAAGTTCGTACAGTTCTGCATCAGGTCATACAGAGCCACAGGCAACTCAGAGACTGACATCGGCAGTCTAGTGACTGACATCAGCCGACTAAAGACCAATGTCAGCATAGTAGCTGACCAACAGTGACTGACGTTGGTAGTATATTGACCGACGATGGCATAATAACCGATGTCGATGACTGTGTGTCGACACAAAAAACTTGAGTTATTCTAGAATTCAGGTTTTATTTTTAGTTTTGTAAAAGATCAGGGTTTTAAGACCATATTTGAATATTCCTTTATATGCATGATAGAGGACATCTACTTTAATCATCTGGACAAATAAATAATATCACTGATTAGCGAGTTAAGAGATTTACTATGGTTTATTGTTTATTTGAATTTATTCTACAAAAATGTATCTTTGTTCAGAGCTTTTGTCTTTTCATATTCCCTATTGGTTGGGGATATTAAATTGGTATTAGAGATTTTATTTTGGTATCGGAAGGGATATTACAGTGGTATTAGAGCTTTTGTATTTTTATATTCCTTATTTGAAGGGGATATTACAGTGGTATCAGAGCTTTTGTTTTGGTATCCGAAGGGATATTACACAATAGAGGAAGTTTCATGACAATAGTGTTATAATTCCAAATTTTCAAGCTAAGCCATGAAGCTACATCAAGCAAGCATGATCCAAACCATGGTACCAAGGAGAGAAGGAGCCACACAACTCCATTTACCAAAGAATTTTTGAGTAAAAGCTGAGCAAGCAAATGAAGAAATCTCTTGGAGCATTCAAGGAAGGTAAGAAAGGTTGTTTTTCTTATATTTTTGTTGTGCTTTATCAATTTATTTTCTTCTCTAATCTCCCCCCTTTGATATAGGAAAGATAGTGTTATGTATGTTAGTGTGTTTCCTTTCATTTTGATTTCATTGTGAAGCTAACACATGATCTAACCACCATTTTTGAATTCCTTGATCATATTATGATCATTAGCTAAAATATATTTAGGAAAGGTACATTTATAGAGAAGAAAAATACAACTCAAAATTAGAAAATAGGTTAAGTCATATTTTTATAAATGACCTAATTATTACACCTAAGCAAGTTAAAAAACATGTGTATTAAAATTTGTATAATGGTATAAAAAACATACACTAACATTGTAGATGCTATTGCATGAATATTGTACATCCAAGAATGTCTTAACAATATTTTGAAGACCCCTATGTTTAGTAAGACTGGAAATGGAGTAATCATTATTGCTAAACCAACTTAAAGGTAGCACTATACATCCCAAAGTAGGGTAAATTTTGGTGGCTTGTAGAGAAATTAACTTGGGTTTATTTTGGAAAAATTCTAATTATGTGTTCAAAAGTTTGGATAAATTTAATGGATGATGTTTAGACATGAAATAAAATCAACATGTGAAACATAATTTGTCTTAGAAGGTATGCTAACATATGACTAAAGAAAAATCATATATGGATGTTAGCAGTTTTATTAGATGATAGGCCTTTACTATTGAATGATAGTAATATCATCACATGACAACCACAATGTGAAATGATAGGTATTTTATCATTTGATATCTATGTTATCACTTGATAATGTTGTTGTTACTCAAAAGCATTGTTGTCACTTGATAGCAATATTATCACTCAATAACATTGTTGACATTTGATAGAATTTAGCTTGATATCATTGCTATCACTCAATAGCATAGGTATTATTCGATAACATAGACATCACACTACACCATAACTATCCTTTGATAGTTGAACTATCGAATGAATGTTACACTACCAAATGACATATGTGTTGTCCACTGGGTGAAAATGTTGTGGGTAAGTGAAAACTATGTTGGTGAGTTACATAACTGCATATAGATGGTATCTAAGCCAATATGATTTGAAAATTTGATCTTTGAATGATTATATATTAAATTAAATGGTGAATAAGCCATATTGACTTTTGACAAAGTGGAAAATTATATTTATATATACAAAATTTATTTTAAATAGTAGGTGAGCTAACCTCGAAAAATAAATTACACCTAGATTAGGCAAATCCACATTATTCACCACCCAATAAAAAATCCAAATGCTAATTTATAAAAATAAAATATTCATTAATTAATGAATAATAGCCACTAAAATTTACCCTATTACAAAGTATCTGTTAGATTCCAATCAAATGTTTTTACTACCTTTGATGTAGCCTATAAATCTTTCTCTATGTATTCGAGACTATAAATAAGTGTCAATTTACATCCATTTTCACATGATTCATTGTCTATCATGACAATATGTTTAGGTTTTTCATTTATATATGCTCAAGTGAAGAGTTCATTCCTATCTAGGTCATCATCATTGATTTCACTATCATCAAATCTAATGATTAGATGTTGTGTTAATATGCCTATAAATGTTCAAAGAATTCCATATATTATATGTCCACATGTCATAGGAGGAGGATACATGTTGTACACATGATGTAATTTTTAATTATTTGTATTCTCTACTTAACCTTGGTGTCAAAAAAAATTAATGAAAAAAATTCATATTTTCATTGTCATTCTATTGTGGTCTTGGTTCCTCTATATGTGTGATTACCTCAATAGTATTATGATTGGTGAGATATTATATTTTATTCCTTGTTTTATATTTATTATTTTTTGTAAATCCAAATGAATCTATGGTAGTAACAATATGAATTATTTTTAAATCCCTTAGATTGAGGCTTAGTCAAATCAAACTTAAATAGAGGAGGTAGATATATGAAATTACAATAAAAAATATTTTGTAATAAAATATGAGGTTGTGGTAACCTTATAAATTGCCTCCTTAGTGGAGCTATTATTTTAATCTTATTCAATGATTGCGATATTTCATTAAATTTTACTTGTGCTTCATTTTTCCTCTCATTAGATTTGACTTTATAGTTTGGGTTGCTATAGAAATGGACATTTGATGTATGTGGAGGACTTGGTGCATATTTTATATTTTTCAATGTTATAATCCTAACTTATATTTATTTAACTATATGGCATAACTTATTCTAATATCTATATTTTTCAAACATTATTCTTTTATGGAGTGGTGCTAAATTTTTTTTAGTAAAGATATCTTGTAGTTCATTGTCTACCATAGTTTTTTTTCATATTTGCAAGGATAGTATTGTATTATAGAACATATTCAGTGATTTTCTCATTTGACCCTTTCTTGAGTGTTAGAAACACCCTACGTTCATTACTAAAAACATATGTAATTTTTTAAAATTTAATTATAAAATTCATAAGATGATCCTAGCATCAAGTTACAATTCACACACTATATACCCTTAAATGTAATATGTTAAAAGTAAAATTAAAACAATAATGAATGATAATTTATTCATTTACTACTTCAAAATAGGTATTTATAGTGCATAAATTGTAAACAAAGTTTTTATATATAATATACCCATACAGTAATGCTTTAAAATGAACATGATCTGAGTACATCAATTTATCAATAAATGAATGTTACAGATATTATTGTGTATAATAATCAAATAATAAATATACAACTATTTATACAATAGTAGTACAATGGAAATCTATGTAAAGAACTCATTCATTTATACATTATCCATGAGTAAATAATAATATTATTTCAAATGCATCTATAGAGAAGGAGAGCATCATTTGGGAACTTCATTTATAATATCCTTTCCCTTCACTAAGGGGAAGATAATGGTGATCTAAACATCAATAACTCATATAGAATAGTATGTGTACTATAATTATCACATGCAATAGTCATATAGACTAGGTTAATGCATGAAGTTGGGGGGAAAAAAAGTTGACATCCCAAAACTTTTCAAAAAAAAATTAAAAGGGTTTACACCCTTTTTTTTTAAATATAAAAGGTTCTATGTATGTTTGAGCCTAAAGGGCATACACCCTTTACAAATGGGGTATGTCCTTTGTAAAGCTATAAGGGTGTATGCCTGTATTTTTTTCCCCATTCAAGACTATATTTTATAAAACCCATGATACTTTTTGTAGGTTTGGAGGTTTTTTTTGCATTTCCTTTCTCTTCTTTTTCTCATAAACCATGTGTGTGCTTTGAATTTTCATCCTACCAATGGGATTCAACATTTTGGTTGCTATCTCAGGTATGTTTACTAATAAATTTTAATTTTTACCTTTGTATTTATATTTATTTATGCATATAGGGTTTTGAAATTAGATTTTCATTAGATTGTATTGCATTTCATAAAAATAATTCGTATTTCTATAATTCTAGATACAAATTTGAATGATGGACCCATTGTGTGAAGAAAATGTAGAACAACACACCGAATAATTTGATTTTATACAAAAATAAATTGAATTGTATGAACAATACAATACAAAATGTCAATAATTACAAATAATTATCAATGGTTTTCATCATTCCTCAGCTAATATTTCATGTAATTAATTTTCCAATACACTGGAGATTATTTTTAATGAAGTAGGAAATGTAAATTCTCAACTTAATGCAATGTTACATCGAAGAGAGGTCCTAAAACAATTTTATTATAATAAATTATCATATGAAGATGTTTTAAAAAAATAACAAAAGAAGATGTGTGTGCTTTGTTTTTTAAGCCTGGAACCAACCAACCACCACTGGTGGATTAAAAACATATTAATATTGATTGGTGTGTTCACAAAGGGATAAAAAATAAACTTTGGGATAGATGGTGGATGGTGTTTGATGAGCCTCCATGCAATAATAATGAGGTTCTATTATACTTTTTGAGAAAACTCTATTGTGAATTTTTAATTCTATAAATTAGAAATTATTTTGACATCAAGGCATCCTAAGGTATGGGAGGTGGGTCTTAATTTGATAGACCTAATGCCAGGTGAGACCAAAATTATCCTAACCTAGTTTAGATAAATAAGATGATAACACATGCTTTTATCCCTAAACTTCTACATCATACCATACATATGGACACCCTTGAGGTATTTATGAGTCTAACACAAGTTATGATTGACTATGTTATGCATGCATTGAATAATTCTACTCATCGTACAAGTGGTGAGATGTATACTATCAATATTAGTGCTATTGATAGTGGCACTAGTGGTATTGGTGGTAGTGGTAGTGGTGCTAGTGGTTTTGGTGGTATTGGTATTCTTGCTAGTATCCCTCCTACTCATGTTATATTTCATGTGCATAGTTTCACATCATGTGTGAGGATGTCTACAAGACATCTTGTTTAGGTTAAACATACATAGACTATATTTATAGAGACTAGACCTACCTTTGTGTAGTATACTAGTTATTTATAGTTTATATCATTTACAATTACTTAAGCATTTCATGACACCAATACTTCTCATTATATTCTATCTATAGTTCCTTTAATACCTTAGGGCACTAATATTAATTAGTCTATTCCTTATAGATTTACTTTAGGACCTCATGCAGCTAGCATGATAGAGCATATGTCACCTATAGATGTTTCAAAAGTTCATGACAATAGCATTCTAGACACTATGTTAGGGATATAACCTTCACCAACTCCTCTCAGGATATGTCAGCCTATTGTGGAGGATTTATCTACTTCACCATATGTATTTGATATATAGGTTTAATTTTAATTATAGTTTATTTATGTTTGTAAAATAATATTAATTTTATTTTCTAGTGTGTTTACTTAATTGACTAATTTATTTTACTAAACATTTTATTTGTTGTTTGTATAGATGATTAGTGATATTTTGGGTAGCTTAGTAGGCCTTGAATCTATTTTATAGGTCACAATTATAATTGATGTACCCTATACCCAGGTTTGGAAATTTTCAAATTACATATTTATTCATGTATATTTATTATCCCTTGAACAAAAAACTATGTTTTAAGATATATATTATAGTTAGATTTTTTCATCATGCTCATTGGATTTACACATTATTTATTTATTTATTAGTTTTATATATGTTTAGGGATGATATGTTTACCCCTCATAGATGAAAAGAAGTTTTTCTTGATGTTAGGGTTACATTTGAGGATTCATTACCTCCACAATAGGTCATGATTTAGGGATGGAAACTAGTGAGAACATAGTTTTTTTTTAATCTTTAGGTAATGATATTTTATTTCATATTTACATAAATGTATGCACATATATATGTAATGATATATGTATACTTCATAGGATTTTCCATCATGTGTTTATACATGGTCTCGCATTCCTAGACAACCATTTAAATGGAATACAGTGAGTCTAGAATCATTTTACAAAATTTTGTTCTTGAAAAAATTATCATTTTTAATAGAAAATTTTATTTATCAAATGCTATATAGACATGATAATTTTCATATGTTGTGGATCAAATATTTGATGACTCATATGCTGAGAGAAGATTCTCTCCTCATATTGAGGCATCCAATACCCTTCAATCTACATCTATAGAAACAAAGTACAATTTATTTTGAGATAATCAAGAGCAAGAAAGATAGTTGTTGTGTTAGGGGTCTAGTTATAGGCAAAATCTATTGTGTTTACTGATATGGCCCATGTTGTATGCATATATGGCACATTTTGTAAATGTACATATTATGGTCTACATTTTTCTTCATATATGTCATATTGTTTTTGTTGAATTATGACATAGATCTTTGCATATACACATATATACTATTCGATAAATAAGATTTATTTACCTATGCATATTTTATATTTTGATCATTAAATGTTTACACATATTATTTGTTAGTGATAATTATTAAATCATATGGGGCTTTAAAAAAGTCCACATCTTTCTTTATGTTAGGTGTTTCATCATTATGTATATTTTACATTTACATGTGATATTTAGTATTTACTTGTTTCATTTACATTTCATTACATATCAATTTGTACTTGTGATGTAAGTGGACTTGTGATAAATTTTAGGGATGTAAATATTATATATTTTACTTTATCATAGTTTTTAGGAGGTCTAGTAGGGTTTAGATGATCAATAAGAATCCTTAGTATTCTTCATTTGTCTTGAAAAAGGTCAATTTATCATTGTAAATAACTTTCATCCAAAATACTATGTTTGAAAATTCAAATTATGTTATAAAGGGATTGTGACAATTATTAACGACATGAACCTTGAGATATTAATAGCAATCATCTACACTTTAATCCTTATGTTATGATGTCTAGGACATATTCCTACTTAATCACACTTTTGCTTGTTCATGTCACTAAATCAATCTTATCACATTCTTAATGTCCAATTATTGCTCTATTAATCCTTTAGTAGGATCCTTAAATGATGTTGATTCACAAATCCTACATTATAAAAATCAATGACTCACTACTTGGTATCTACATCTGCATCAACTCCTACTTGCTATCTACTTATGTATCAACTACTACTTGTTATCCTCCAAGGTCCCAACAAATGAATCACTAAATTAAAGGGAACTAACATCATTTAAAGGTTATAAGAGCCAATTTAATATATTTTAAACATGTTTTTAAAATATGTAAATGTAAAACCCCACCTTGTCATCCTCTAGAAGGAATCCCAATGTAAGAGGAGTAAAATAGGCAAATTGATGAGCCTTGAAGTCTAAGAAAAGTGTGTTGTTAGGATGAGATTAGGTCAAACCAAGAATAAAGGATACTAAAATATAAATTAATTAGGATAAATTATGAGGATAAGTTAATGTAATTGGTGATCGAGGAGCTTAGAGAATAATATTGAAGAATGAGGACTATGTTTTTAGGTAAAACAAGACTGTATTTTCTAATTTTCTTCTTGAATGGTATGAATGAAGTGGTATTTTTTCATTAAATAGTATATTTTTCATCCTTAAATTATTTTTTAAATTATTTTTCAAGTGTCTTTTATGTTATTAGAAGGATATATGCTCAATTTGCCTCTAAACCCCCATTTTGCATAAAATACAGCCCGAGTTTTTTTACTTTTCTTGCATTGATAAGTTTTAAATTGTAAATTTTGGACTTGGTGAAGATTAAGGGTGTTGTAATAGACTTAAAAAAATAAATTGTAGGTCTTTAAACCATCTATAATTCTCTTAGAGAAATTATTGTTGCTCTTGGCCTATCTAGAAACCCTTAAAACCCTGATTTAGGGTTATCACCATAAAATGACATTTAACCATAAACATATATATGAAATTTTGAAATATATTTTATTTCCATGATACCTATATGATGGTAAAGTTTCAACTTTATTGGGTAAATTTGGAATGAGAAATAAGCAAAATACATTATGATAACATGCGAAAAAGCCTAGTTTTAGCCTTATTTTGACTTTTTGAGTTGGTTAAAGACCTTGTAGGGCCACAAAACTTGAAATTTAAGTTTTATTAATTAAATAAATTTCAAAATATATTAGTTTAGATCAATTTTATTTTAAATCCTCCTTATAGGCCTTCTAAGCCTCTTAGTCTCTTAAGATAAGTTTTAAAGAATTATGAATTGAGAATAATTTCAAGGTTAAATTTGAATTGTTTGGAGTTCGACTATGATCCGGGCAACAATTCAAATGACAATTCAAGTGATGGGTCCACCCCAATTGATGACGAAACTTCTGGGAGCCATAACTTTTGCACCGTAGCTCCAATTGACTCACCGTTTGAACCGTTGGAAAGCTAATAATGAGGGGAACATCATGAGATGGCATGAGCTTTGATCAATGAAGTTTGACCCCCTAAAACCCATCAGAAGTTTACAAAATTTCAATTTTAGTATTGTAGTCTAAAAATAGTAAGTTTCTAAAAATAGTAATTCCTTGAATTATGTATTGTTGTAAATCATGGAAGTCGAACCAATTCATCTCCCTTATGATTGGTGACCTTCCACATCCTCCCCACACTTTAAAAACATGTATAAATGAAGATGTAACCTGAAATGCAAATCAGACATCTCTTCTAAGAGATAAGCATATGTTTGGGTCTGCAAATTTGTTCAATAAAACATCTCTTCTCAGAGATAACATTATTTCAATTGTTTTGTTCTTGTTTCTTGAATTATCTTTCAACCAAATTTTTAGAGTTTTGGATCAGACTAAGTGGAATTGGTATTATTAGATGTAATAAAAAATAATTAGCTCAATTTTTCGTTAAATTATTCATTCAAGTTCCATTAGGCCTTACTAAGCCTACTAGTAATAAAAGGGTATTTTTGAGGAATTTGGTCTTCTAGGACAAATTTGAGACAAATATGCATTGGTTTAGTTCATTCAAGCTATGGAAATTCTCTAAGTGATATAATAGTTTAAATTGATGATTATATCATGTAAAATCAATAAAATATGTGTATCCTTTGAAGCCTTTACTAACATTGACAAGTCAATCTTTATATTGAATAAAAGAATATGTTTGTTGATTAGTCCAATATGTGACTCGTTATAACCATGTATTGTCTCCTTTACACTTACTAATCTATCATTAGGGATTGATAATTACATATATATTTAGGAATTCTCAATAATTTAAATTATAATATAGGTACTTTTATCTTAGTATATGTGACTCTAATTTCCTATTCTTAACACTTTGTTCTAACTCTTTACATGTTTTAAACCTCCACTTTTGTGTATATAGGTAATATAATAGGATAAAATAAATGATACTAAATCATGGTATGATCCCATGACCTTATAAAAAGATTATACTAGAAGTTACAACATTTTTTTAGAGCTATGAACTTTACTAGTCTTAGATATGGGATTCTTCAGTTGCTATGGACTCCATTAAGAGGTGCTACGGAATTCAACAGGCAATGCTATGGATTTTGATAGAATTGATATAAACTCTCTTAGTAATATTTTCAAGCACATTTTGAGCTACCTCAAATAATTTACTATTTATAGTTTTTCTATATATAGATTTTTATATATAGACTTTCTCTTTATAGATTATACCTAGATCTAGGTTTATATTTGTAAACAAGATTATGTAAATCTATGGAAAAGTAAGAATTGGTAATAGAATTTGATATGAAATTACAATTCCAATAGCTTTTCCTCAAAATCTTATGTATATTTTGTTGTAATCCATATCTATTATAATAGATAAGTTGATCTTATCAAAATCACTTTTTTTAAAATAATTAGTGGTTATCAAAGATCTAGAAAGTTGTTATATTACCAGCTAAATAAAAGATAGAACCCTATCTGATCAGAGAAGCAGATTTTTGAATAATAAAATCAAAATTTTTGATAGAAAAAAATATTGTGAATCTATAGTTTTACTTTTTATGAATTAATGAAGTTGACTAAATTCAAGAAGTACTAATTTATTTTCCTCCTAATCAAAGGATGAATAAGGGCCCACTCACCCAAGGAGTCAGGATGTGTGTGTGGTACTTATGTATTACTTTATATTTGTTTCAATTTGATTAATGCATTTATATTTTATGTGTATTGTTAACCTGTAAGTAGTAAAGTTATTAATGTGTGTGTTTTTTCATTTGATGTAGTGTTGATCCATTTTTTTCAAAATCATATTATTGTATAAATTAAATTTAATTATGCAATCCTAGTAAATTTAAATCTAAAATCCTTGTTTTAAGCATGTTTCTATAATTCTAGATTTCAATATGCTTTCCTTTATCAACATTGAGTGTTTTTTATCAACAAGTGTGTTCATTTCAATATCAAATGTGTTTACTTTGAAGTTAGATTGATATTTATACAATAATGTTTTATTTATAGTTATTTAAATAATATTTTAGATTAAATACTTTAAATATATTACTTCACCATAAACTTGACAAAACACATAATTGTTAGCTAGATCTTAAAAACACCTTATTACAAATAGCTTCAGACACTAACCTTGGTAAAAGATGATATCAACTATAGTTCATTAAATGAATGGGTAACAACGATACCCATCATTTTAAAAATATTTGAAACCTTGTTTCAATTTTGGTATGGTGTTAATAAACCTTTGAAATATCATGCATGATCAAATTGAATTCAAATTCATGAAAGAGTACATAGTTTAAGCAAAAGTCTAGAGAAATTTGAAATTATTGAAGAGTAATTATTGAATAAGTTGAGTCAATTGACATAATAACTTATCCATCAATTGATATAAGCTTATAAATAATTGTATGATTTCATTAAAAATCATTTTTAAATATATTGAGGTCAATATTTGCAAATTTATGGAAAATATTATAAGAAAACTTATAATGGAGCTTTGTTGGATGAGTTATAAGCTAAAGGTAGATAAAAGGTACTAAGTGTGTTGCATAACATATTATCCAAATTAATTAATTATATATGTATGAATGTGTGGATGGAAATTTTAAGGATATAATGACCATTATCTGGTCTCTGTTAGGTCTTGGGAGTGAACATTGTAGTTGATTGGATGCATCCCTTAAGAGAATATTAATGTCTATGAGTGTGTAAATTGAGTTAACTTTGGTCATGTATTTTAGAATAATTATGAGGGATGGATATAATACATATTTTCCTAAACATTCATGGATAATTCCTCTAATAAAATCTAGAAGGATTCTCTCTAACTCAAATCAAGCGAGATGTGGTAATGAGTTTTCTCTCTTATCCAAATCTCTCTTCAAGAGCCAAAACTTGGTCAGTGGAGGTATATATTATGAATTATTATCCCAATAAATTAAAAACCTATGCACACACATTTGGATGTGAATTTTAAGTCTATAATGGCCATTGTTCATTCTCTATTAGGCCTAGGAGTGAAATTTGTAATTGATCGGATGTATCTTCTAAGAGAATCTTAGCATCCATTAGTGTGAAAACTAAGCAAACTTTGGTCACACATTGTAGGATAAATATGAGGGATAGATATTAGAATTTATGTCATAAAAATTAATGAATTATTCCTCTAATAAACCTCATGAGGATTCTCTCTAACTCAATGTGAACAAGATGCAGTAATGAGTTTTCTCTTACAACCAATTTTCTCTTAAAGGGACAAAACTTGGTCAGTAGGAGCTTATTTTCTAAATAGTTATCTCAATCAACAAACCATCTATGTTGACATGTATATATAGTAATTTTAAGGCTATAAAATCTATTATTCAATCTTTATCGGGCCCTAGGAATGAAAGTTGTAGTTGATCAGATGCATCCCTTAAGAGAATCTTAGCATCCCTGAGTGTGAAAATTAAGCAAAATTAAATCACGTGTTGTGGGAAAAACATGAGGGATAGAGATGATATGTTATCTCCTAAAATTTCATGGATTATTAATATAAGAAACCTCAGGGGGATTCTCTCTAATTTGACATGAATGAGACATGACAATGAGTTTTCTTTTGCATCCAAATCTCTCTTAAAGGGACAAAATTTGGTTAGTGAGGGGAATATATTATGAATCATTAGCATAATAAACAAATAATATTTGTTAACACATCTATATGGTAATTTTTAAGGCTAGAATTATTGTTATTCAATCTCTATCAGGCCCCAAGAATGAATGTTAGAGTTGACCAAATACATCTTTTAAGAGAAGTTTTGCATCCATAAGTGTGCAAACTAAGCTAAATTACATATGGAATTACAAGATAATCATTAGGAATAAATATAATTAATTAACTCCCATAATTTCATATAAAATTTATCTAAGAAACCCTAGGAGTATCCTCTCTAACTTAACATGAGCAATATGTAATAGTGAGTTTTTTTATCATAGCCAAATCTCTCGTAAAGGCTCAAAAGTTGGTCAATAAGGGGAATATATTCTAACTCATTAACCCAATATAAAAACTATCTTCACTGACACATATGGATGGGTACTTTAAGGTTAGAACACCTATTAACCTATATCCATTAGGCCCCAAGAGTGAACATTACAATTGACTAGATGCATCCTTTAAGAGAATCTTAACATCTTTGAGTGTGCAAATTGAGCCAACTTTTATCTTGCATTTCAAGATAATTATGAGGGATTTTTATGATCCATTAAATCCAACACTTACATAGATGAGTCCTATAATAAACTCTATTATGATTCTCTCTAAATTAATTCAATTAAAATGTGGAAACAATCTCTTACAACTGATTCTCTCATAAAATACCAAAATTTGGTCAATGGGGGTGTTTATTATAACTCATTATCTAAATTGATGAACTATCTTTGATGACATGTCTATACAGAAATTTTAAGGCTATAAATACTACTATTTGGTCTTAGTTGAGCCTTAGGATTGAAAATTATAGTTGATTGGGCATATCCCTTAAGATAATCTCCTTGTCCATGAGTGTGCAAACTGAGCCAACTTTTATCATGCATTGTAGGATAAATGTGAGGGATAGAGATGATCTATTAGCTCCCGCACTTGTATAAATGAGTCCTATAATAAAAAATAGGAGGATTCTCTCTAAATTAATGTAAGTAATTTGTGATAACAAGTTTTCTCTCATCATTAAATCTCTCTTAAAGGGCCAAAATTGGTCAATGGGAGCATATATTCTAACTCATTATCTCAATCGATGAACTATCTTCATTGACACGTATGGATGGGAATTTTAAGGCTATAAAGGCCATTTTATGATCTCCATTAGGTCTTGTGTGAAAAATTTGTATATGACCAAATGCATCCCTCAAGATAATCTCCTCATCCCTAAGTGTACAAAATGAGCTAACTTATGTCGCACATTATATGATAACTATGAGGGATAGAGATGAATTGTCAGCTCCCACACTTATATAGATGAGTCCTCTAAGTAACCCCAATAGTATTCTCTCTAAATCAATGTAAGCAAGATGCAAAAATGATTTTTTTTATCAAAGTTAAATATATTTTAAAGGGCTAAAATTTAGTTATTGAGGCTATATATTCTCACTCATTAGCCTAATTGATTAACCATATTCACCAAGATGTCCATATGGGTAATTTAAGGATAAAATGGTCATTATTTAAGATCTATCAAGCCTTGAGAGTAAACATTGTAGTTGAATAGATGCATACCTTAAGAGAATCTTAGCATCCTTGAGTGTGCAAATTGAGCCAACTTTTGTCACACATTTTAAGATAACCACGAGGGATATAGATGATTTATCAACTCCCACAGTTGAATGGATGAGTCTTATAAGAAACCCTAGGAGGATTCTCTCTAACTCGATACAAGAAATATGTGATAATGAATTTTCTCTTATAGCCAAATACATTTAAGCCAAATTGATGAAATCTCTTTGTTGACACATCTAGATTGGAATTTTATGTTTAAAATTATAATTATTTTATCTTTGTTGGGCCCCAAGAGAGAACATTGTAGCTGACTGGATGCATCCCTTAAGAGAATCTCAATATCCCTAAGTGTACAAATTAAGCCAACTTCCATCATGTGTTATAATATAACTATGAGGGATAGATATAATCTATTATTTCCTACACTTGTACAAATTCTATCTAACTCAATGCAAGAAAAACACAAAAAACAAGTTTTATCTCACAACTAAATCTCTCTTAAAGGGCTAAAGGTTGATCAGTGGGTAGTGTATATTATAAATAATTATCCCAATCAAATAAATATCTTAACTAAAATTTTTGGATGGGTATTTTATGGTTATAATAGTCATTATCCAATCTTTGTTAGGCCCTAGGAGTGAATGTTGTAGTTGATTGAATGCATCCTTGAATTGAATCTTGATGTACTTAAGTGTTAAAAATGAACCAAATTATATCATGAATTGTAGGAGAATCATGAGTGATATATATTATAATTCAACTCCCACACTTTCATTAATAAATCCTCTAATAAACCCTAATATTATTCTCTCAAACTTGACATGAGCGAGATGTAACAATGAGTTTTCTCTCATAGTTAAATCTCTCTTATAGGGCCAAAAGTTAGTCAGTGAAGGGAATATATTCTAAATCATTATCCAAATAAATGAACCATATTTTTTGATGAATTTTATGGGAATTTTAAGGTTATAATAGATATTTTCTGGTCTTGATCAAGCCCTTAGAGTGAAAGTTATAATTGATCATATGCATCCCTTAAGAAAATATATTCATCCATGAGTTTGAAAATTGAGCCAAATTTTATCACACATTAGAGGATAACCATGAGGGATATATATTATCCATTAATTCCCACACTTTCATGAATAAGTCCTTTAAGCAACCCTAGGATAATTCTCTCTTACTCAAAAAGAGCACTATGTGGCAATGAGTTTTCTCTCGTATCCAAATCTCTCTAAAAGGCTAAAAGTTGGTCAGTAAAGGGTGTATATTCTAAATCATTAGAAAAATTTATGAACCATATTATATAACACATATATATGGGAATTTTAAGGATATAATAATCATTTTCTAGTCTCCATCAGTCCCTATGAGTAAAATTTATAATTCACTGGACTTATACCTTAAGAGAATCTCCTCATCCCTAAGTTTGAAAACTTAGCCAACTTTCATTTTACATTTTAGGATAATTATGATGTATAAATATGATTCATCATCTCCCACACATGTATGAGTCCTATAATTTGACATGAGCAAGACACATTAATGAGTTTTATTTTAAAGTTAAATCTCTCCTAAAGGGACAAAAATTGGTCAGTGGAGGGTGTATATCCTAAATAGTTAGCATAATAGATGAAATATCTTTTTTGACATGTGAAAAAAGGTGTTTTAAGGCTATAAAAACTATTATGTCATCTCTAAAAACCCCTAGGAGTGAACATTGTAGTTTACCAAATGCATCCCTTAAGAGAATCTTAGCATCCTACATGTGCAAATTGAGCTGAATTTCACCAAACATTTTAGGATAACCATGAGGTATAGAGATGATTTATTAAGTCCCACACTTTCATGGATGAATCCTCTAATAAACCTCATAATTATTATTTTTTAACTCGATACAATAAAAATTTGGTAGTGAGTTTTCTCTCATAGCCAAATTTCTCTTAAAAGGCCAAAAGTTGGTCAATGAGGGAAGTATATTCTCATTCATTAGCCCAATCAACAAACCATATTTATCAATACATCTGTATGGGTGTTTTAAGGCTATAATGGCCATTTTTTGGTCTTGTTCCTTGGGAATGAAAGTTTAAGTTGATCAGATGCATCCCTTAAGAGAGTCTACTCATCCCTAAGTGTGAAAATTGAGCTAAATTCCATCAAATGTGGTAGGATAGCTATAAGGGATAGATATTATATTTTATCTCCCACACTTGCATGGTTTAGTCATTTAAGTAACCTAAATAGGATTATCTCTAAATCAATGTGATCTAGATGTGGAAATGAGTTTTCTCTCACAGCTAAATATTTCTTAAAATGACAAAATTTGGTCAATATGGGGTGTATATTATGACCCATTATCCCAATTGATAAACCATATTCACTAACACATGTAAATGGACATTTTAATTGTAGAATGGATGGTATCTAGTCTTCATCAAAACCCATGATTGAAATTTACATTTGACTAGATGCATCCCTTCAAATAATCTCCTCATCCTTGAGTGTGTAAATTAAGACAACTTTCATCATGAATTTTAGGAGAATCATGAGGGATAGAGACAAGTCATCAGCTCCCACACTTGGACCTATTATTCCTATAATCAACCCTAGGATTATTCTCTCTAACTCAACATGAACAAGATGCATCAATGAGTTTTTTTCATAGTCAAATCTCTTCTAAAGGGATAAAATTTAGTTAGTGGGGATGTATATTCTAACTTGTTATCCCAATAAATGAACTATTTTCATTAACAAATCTAGATGTGAATTTTAAGGCCATAATGGATATTTTATAGTCTCCATCAATCCTTGTGAGTGAAATTTGTAATTTACCAAACACATCCCTTAAAAGAATCTCCTTGTCCCTGAGTGTGCAAACTAAGCCAAATTCCATCACACATTACAAGAGAACCATGAGGGCTAGAGACGAGGTGTTAGATCTCAAACTTGTGTGGATGATTCCTCTAAGAAAATTTAGGATGATTATATCTAACTTAATGTGAGTGGGACATGGTAATGAGTTTTCTCTTGTAACTAATTCTCTTATAATAGACCAAAAGTTACTCAGTGGGGGTGTCTATTCTAACTCATTAGCCTAATCAATGAACTATATTTGCTAACATGTTTGGATGGGAATTTTAAGGATAACATGGTCATTGTCTAGTCTCTATTAGGCCCCAAGAGTGAAAGTTATAGTTGACTAGATGCATCACTTAATAAAATATACTCATCCCTGAGTGTGAAAACTGAGCCAACTTCTATCATCCATTACAAGAGAATAGTGAGGCATAATGATGAGTTTTCAGCTCCAACACTTGTGCAGATGAGTCCTTTAAGTAATCCCAAGATTATTATCTATAAATTGATGTGATTTATGTATATAAATTATTTTTATCTTTCATCTCATTCTCTCATAATGGACCAAAAGTTGGTTAGTTGGGTGTATCTTATAGATTGTTAGCCCAATCAATGAACCGTCTACATGGGCATGTCTGTATGGGTGTTTAAGAGGTATTTAAGAGTTAATATATGTTTTATTAGGTTAATATAGGTCTTTTGGATAAGAAATAACTATGTTTTTATTTCTTATAAGTGTCTTATGAGAGACCTAAAAAAAAAAAATTATTGTTTAGCCTTGTTCTCTAGCTTTAAATGTTGTGTGAAGGTTGATTAAGGTAGTATGATCACTATAATACACATCATAAGGTTATTTAAAAATTATTATTTATTTCATATCATTAGATCAAGTATGAAGCCTAAATTAGGCCTATAAGACAAAACATAAAATATCAGGTCTGTAGACCATAATTAAGGCCTAGATAAGACTATTTTATTATTTTCATGAAAGGACAAATAGAGAGAAGGTCAGAACATGTTTTCTTGAGCTAGATAACATTAATATGAATTAACTTTTTGTCTTATCTTTATTTCAATAAGATAATTTTCTCTATTCATGATGCCAACCACATGAAGGTGGAAGCTCATCTAGTGCCACTAACGTAGATTAAAATTGTTTTTTAAAATTCTAAATATAAATAAACACATAATGCTAAAAAAATTGAAAATTAAAATACATTAAATAAAATAAGTTAATTATATTAATTTTAAATTAAATATAAACTTACCAATTCAATCTAATATACCTTTAGTATCAACTCTATTTACAAATGTTTTAATAATCGCTTCATGGTCAGATTCACGCACCTTCCAAAATTTTATTGTGAGGCTTTCCATGATATTTGATCATTTGAATATTGTAGCAATAACTATATTTGAATAATGAATCACCACCCTATGTGTTTCAAAATCCTCAAATAATAATTGTTTTAATTTTTTTATGATAGTACCTATGAAGTCAAGTTCTTGTAAACACTACAGATCCAGTGGGATAAATTAGCTCTTCTCCATCTATGACATTTATGGTTATTTTTTTTTACCTCTACATAATGACACAAGTATTATTATGTTCCCTCATCATTATACTCAAGTGAAATTATTTAAAAAACATGCCTTGCATTTAAATTATAAGCACATATAGTTAAAAATAAATATGTTACTAATAGAACTAAGGTTGTACAGTTAAATCAAGAATAAATTGTACTTAGTTGCACAAGCTTTGAGATGTGTTCAAATTCAAATAATGATGCCATTTCATGATCTATAAATTATTGGAGTGAATGGATACTCTCTAAAGGTGATATGGTTCAACAATACCATTCATTAAACCATTCTTTTGACTCACATTCATTTCAATTAAATTCTATACAAATGAAACAAAAACATGCCATATCTTTAGTATAAATAGTCCATGAACTTGAATTTGAGATTTTAATGGAGTTTAAAACACTCAATATAGGTAATGTACTATAATATTCATATATTTCCTTGTGTTATTTCTCTATTAACCAAAATAATCTTTGCACGTGAGAATATTTATCTAATTCATGAGAAATGTTTTCATTACACCAAGTCACATTACTTGTAACATCAATAAAATTAGCACCATCCTTGTGCTTTGCCTACTCTTTTTTAAGTGTTATTTTTACACATGCACATGCACCATCATGTTCCTCTTTTCCATGCTTAGCCTTAATGAAGCTCCAAAAAAGTTGAACATTATTATTCTTATGCATTCTTCTTAACCAATAAAAAATTCAAGAATTATTAAACTACCCTGCACAATTGTTTGACCAAATGTAGTGTGTATTAAACATGATTTCTCTTAAATTCATATTTATATATAATATCTCAAAACAACCTTGGACAAACTCTGGAGAATGTGATCTGTCATTACTCTTATGAAAGTGGTACTCCCTCAAAATATTTTTGTTGTCATCTATGCTATCAGGTTCATATCTGAATTTAATATGAAAAAAATGCCAACTTGAATTAAATTATAGTATTGGTATTGAACCTCATTATGTGGTTTTAGTGTATAGTTCTTAGAAAAATCCATAACTGAAATAATGGTGGTAATTGGGAAGTTGTCCTTGAATAGATTGAATAGATTATCTAACCATTTTGATTTTTGTGTGTGTCTTGCATATTGGTAGATAATATTCTTCTTGAATTCAAATAGGAAATCAGATATAGAAACTTTGGTCATAACCAACTCACATCTTGATGACTCGTTTCCATATTTTAACACATATTTAACATATTTTTACTTTTTATAATCAAATAGTTTCTATACAAATTCATGTGAAATTTCTTCATGTATATAGCTCATCAAATTTGGCAAAACATAACAATTGTTATAAGTTCCATCTAAGCACTGTTTGTCAAAAATAATTATCCCTTGGGTCTTTGATAAAAATGACTTTGAATTGATTCTCTTGATGTCTTATGTGGAGAGGACACCATACATTTCTGCATAAATATCGTTAGTATGTAAAGTATAATGTATATGGATAAAAACATCAAAATGCATATCAAATTAAATATGTACCCTACAACATGTTGTGCATGCTTGGTTGATTTTTAACATTTAAAATCTTGCACGTCTCAAATAAAGTTTGGATAATTATCAATTGGCTATTAAACTTTTTAATAAAGTTTTTATAAAATTTTGTTTGGGTCATGTCTATGAAATATTTTACATATGACTCATGTTTTGTTTAACTTTTAATTCTTTTAATAACATATTTTACATTAGATGATACCTTTATGTTGTTCTAAAAAAATTAGTCAAATGTCTTGATCCTTTAACTAATACCTTATCTTTTTGTGGGAGTCTACCACTAAACACCCAACAATCTGTGATTTAAGGGTCATCAAGCCTTGTTCTTATTTTTATGGAATTTATTGGAGTTTTTATATTCAAGTTCAAGTATTTACTTGTTTCACTAAGAATTTGATATTTATATGTTGACTTACTATAGATTCCATTATTACTCATCTTGCCACATTACTATTTTTTTAACTTTTATTACCTATTTCCTTAAATGCATTGAATAGATTCTTTACTATTATTTTATTTTTTACCTCCATGTTAGATGTTCTTAACCCTAAATTATGCATCACAGGGCATATTTTTTGTAGTTTCATTAATTAAACAAATAATTGAAATCATTTTATATGGCTTTTGTTCTCAAATGCATAGTCTCAATCACATTGATCATGACATTCAAGTGATATTTTTAACATTTTATCTTCCATAGGATCTATTATTTTATCATCTATTTCAAACAAATACCTTGGTGTTCATCTCATTATCCTTGGAGGTGTGGGTGTAGGAGATATATTTTTTATTAAATTGGGTGGTGTTACCACTTTAACCATAACATGGATAGTATAAGGTTGACTATCTATATTAGACTATAGAGACAAATTGAATTCCTCTTCATCAAGAGAGACATTAATTTGGGTCATTACTTGATGTTGATTATCACCATTCTCAAATAATTAATTATGGATGAATTTTCCATTATATTATGTTTCTTCATATTTTCATCACTCAATACAAATTTATTAGTTACATGTTATACATTTTGAATTTCATCATTCAAAAATTATTGATTGTGTTCTCTTATCTCATTTGAAGACATATTTAAATTAAATTCCATGGAATTGGGCATGTTAATTTCATTTTAAATATTACTTGGTGTGGAGGAAGTACTCTCACCTTGCCTAAAATCTCTTGTGGATGCTCTCTCGTCTACTTGTCTTTTCTTTATTTTTCTCTTTACTTCAATTTGATCATTTTTTATCACTTTAATTGGTCTTTCGAGATGATGAATATACCCCATTATTTATATTTATGAAAATAATTCCACATCTAGAGGATAAATTGATGAATTTATAATAATTTAGAGACAAAGTAAATGAATAATTTGAAGAATGTATAGAGTTTCAACATAAAAAAATAGTTTGAATTTTATAAAATAAAATATGAATGAGTGAAATTCATTGAGAAACAAGATAAATTCATGAATAATAAAGGGAGTATGCCCTTTTACAAATCATGCACACCTTGTTTTGATGCACAGATCAAAATGGGTAAAAGTAATAAATGTGGCTTTTAGTCTTGAAAAGGGTGTATGCCCTGTGAAAAGGATGTATGCCCTTTTCAACATTTCAACATTTCCTTCTACATTTTCCCTCCAAATTTTATTTAGGTATAGGCTTGGATAGGTCTGAACCTAGCTTGAAACTAGCCATGGAGTAACCCACTTGGTTTTTAAGAAATTTAGGATTCTTTTTCATCTTTATTGACACATCTAATTAGGTATTTTTTTATTTTAATGAAAAATTGTATGGGTTTATATAGGGGAAAGTGTATTTTTTGAATATATAACTATTTTAAAGTTAAACTATATTTCATAATTATCACTTAATTTCTACACAACATACCTCATTATGGATTATATACATATCATTACAAATACTTTTATAACTTTTTGAAATTTAATAAAAAAACTGACAAATAATATACCTGACCAATATATGTATCATTGGCTATGATTTGTAAAAAAAATATTTTCATGAAGTTAATCTCAAAAAGTTGTCTATACACTTGCAATTCCAATTTTCTAGCTATGTTGACTTGTAATTTTTTTAAATATATTTATTAAAAAAATAATAAAAATATCATGTCCAATATTTGAAATTTCATCTATGAATATATGAAATTTCTTACATCAATTCATTCATTTACTCAAAAAAAAGTGTCTATACACATGTAGTCTCCTTGTCTTTTCACAAAAAATGGTCAAGCCATTGTCATAAATGTATCTATTTCATACACTTTTATCATTTAGGTATTGAAATTAATTAGATATTTAGAAACTACGTTAAAATGACACAATTTTTATTCTTATGTCATTGTCAAATTATTTTTCCAAGAGTCTCTAACATTCTCTCTAAGTTTAACTACTATAATTTTCAAAAACAAAAGTATCACTTTATGCCCCCCTTTTTGTCCCCCATTGTCCTACATGAAAACTAAAGTAAAATGGTTATAAAATGTATATAAATATATCATTACCTTGTCCAAATATTTTTATTGTAGTTTCAAATCCCAAATGAAGTTGGGTCTTGTTCACTAGAACCATAATTTGATAAATACATACATATCTTTGTCCTTCACATTATTGATGACAAGAAATGTTTTTCAAAATTTATCTTGCCTATTACTCATCATCCCTTATTGTGAGGGATAACTAATTACAACATATAAAATATATATTGTCCATTTATAGTTCACATAACCATAAAATAAAAGACTAATTTTTTCAACTTCATGCAAAAACCATAACTAATAAAAACATGATAATTTAATCTCAATGTAAAAATTATATGTTTAATATGAATGATCATTATGTCATCAAGACCCAAAACATGAAATGTTGTATTTTTATACTTGGTAGTTCATAATATTCATGCATCATTCAATTCATTCTTTTTAATATATATATCATAAGTTCCATTTTTGTTTTCATGAAGGATATAATGCATAACATCATAAGTTTTATCTAAACAAAAGACAATGAAAATCAGTTCATTCATAACTTCCATTATTATGAGTACATGTTTCCATTCTAATTAAATCAATCCAAATCAAATAACAATATAGATTTTTCATAATACATCTTCATAATTTAAATATAAATTGACTACTAACATGATTGTATTGGTTTTGTACTTATATCTCATACTACATTGTTCTACACATTATACACTTTTGAAATTAATTATTCGTATATTAAGAGGACATGCTTCCCAAATTCCAAATCCTAAATAATTATTTTTCTTCTTGGGCTCAAGACCAAATTTGAGTACGTATTATTCTTCACATGATATTATTAACAATTAACTTTCAGTAATTCATGATTACTAATTAAAATAGGGTATGCCACATATTCCAACTTATAATTATAAACATATCAATGGTAGTTATTTCAACTTGTTTTATCAACTTTAAATAATACTCTTTTGATTATTTAAAAACATATTTTTATCTCATCATGTTGATAAATAGACATGTAGGTTTAAAAATTTATTATGAATGTTGTAGGTATATGCTAAAACTCATTTCTTTCCATAAGATACAAATCACCATGATAGTATGAATTAAGAGGATTTCAAGATCAAATGTGGACCTATAAGAGGTTGTTTACCCATCTACAGGTCTATCAAAAATAACATTTTATAAAAACTAACAAAGCTATAAATACCAAAACATATTGTGGTTTATAAAAATCAATATACATGGTTTAAATACCACATCATATTATGGTTTCAAAAAATAACAAGTGGGCCCTAAATACCATGTTAGAATGTGGTTTAAACAATAAAACTATACTATAACAACCACATTGCATAGTGGTTTCAAACAAATCAATATGTGGGCCTATAGATGGTCATTTAACCAACTATAAGTCTATATATTGACCTTATCTTTTTTAATAAAATAAAAATAACTTTAATTTTATGCAATAGGGGGAAAAGGTTCAGGTATGTAGGTTATTTTTAATAAACCTACATGTGTACAATAAAACCTAATTTATCATAATAAAAATTCAAAGGAGACTTTTGCCACTTTTCCTACATCCCTTCTAAGTTGAAACTCCTTTTCAAGACTTTTCAAACTCTATAGGTAATTATTTTTAGCCATTAAAAAGATGATTTGATTCAAACCAAAAAATATGCAAAATAAGATATCTATAAGCTTGTATTCCCTTTTAACCCCTTCATAATTCAAATAACAAAGATTTACTCATTATTTGTTTACAAAATCAAAAACCTATAACCAAATTTTAGCATTTATAGTTATTATCATGATAGGGTTTTTTGTAAGTGGAAAAAAATATGTATCTATTATATTTAAAATTAAGTGAATTAATTTCAACATGAATAAACAATAAATCCAATTACTTACCTGGATCTACAAACAAGATTTGTAACAATCCATCTTTTCTTCATTGTTTAATTTATCCTTTGATTTTTCTCCTAGGACATGGCATTATTTTGCCTAATTTTATCCTTCTTATCCATGTTATATCTCTCCATTGTAAACCCCATGCCATGAAATTTTCTCAAGTTTCTATTAGAACCTTTAAAAAATCCCAACAAAATGTGAATCTCTAGCCTTATTCACAAGCTTAACTTATTATTGTTACTCGTCACCAAGATTCACAAAAAATTTTACTCCAAAATTCAATATTTATCTCATAGTTCCACCCCTTTTACACAATACAAGTCATAATGCATCATTCAAACCACCAAATTACCTCTCCATTCAAACCCTAATAATAACTCAAGTATTTTGACCAAAGTAATGTAACCTAGTTTTAATCATTTTAATCTAAAACATAATTATAACCTTTAATAATTTATAAATCGAAAGTCATAAATGGGTGTAATGCACATGAAGGCTAATGTGCCTCTAATGGTCTAATGACAATAACCCCTAAATGAAGTCTTTTTTATGCTAAGTAAAACTTGATTATGTAATGACTCAATTTAAAAACAAGAGTCCATATTTATTATTTTATTCTCATAAATAAAATTATGATGGATAAATCATTAGCATTCATGTAAGTAGCATACATTGATCCAATAATAATAAACCATCAGGATTTTTTTTAAAAAAATGAACACTGTCAAAAATGATTTAATGTGGATTTCCAAATGATTTTGAACTCAACATTTAATGCAAAATGCAAGTCAATTTCCAAGCAAGATGGTTTTCATCAAGAACCTTAAAATGAAAAGAATAATATCATATAGTGACAAGTATTAATGCAATAACCACACCAACTATCTAAGGAAAACATATCATAAGATAATCATGCATATCAAGACAATCTATTGCATGTGATGTTCTAGATTTTTTTAATTTTTTACCGTAGCTTCCACTATCAACCACCTTCTCCCCTATGATGTTCTCCATCTATGTTACTCAATGATGGTAAGAGATGTCATACATCAACATAAAATATAAAAATGTATTTATTCCATTACATAATTTTAAAACTATAAATAATAAACATAAATACTACTATATTATACATATCAAAAGTAAAAGAAACTATCATAGTTATTTTTTTCAAACATACATATATGCACTAAAATAAAATGATGTAGAAAAAATTAAAATAGTCTATGAAATCAATAAATTGAATAAGTCCATCTATACAAATGATTCATAAACACAATTAATCATTAGTTAACTGCTTGTTTAAAATCACATGTTATTTTCTAAGGGTTGGATGGGATATAATATTGAATTTCTAAATTTTCATAAGATAAATTTTCACCAATGTTGATTGTGAAATGTTCTAAAATTTGATTTACCAATGGGTTGAATTCTCTAACTGATTGAAGTGGAAGATCATAAATCCATCAAAGAGCATAATATTTTAGAATTCTTAAAAATATTTGGTGAGTAATTTATCATTTTAAGAATAATCCAAACATGTTGCATGGAATGAACTAAGATATTGGTTAGGATCATCTTTAACCTCATAAAATGGTAGTTTGGAATTATAAAACTAGATGGTAGTGGGTATGAGGAAATTTGAAGTGCCAAAGAATTATCAACTAGAGTATAAGAGTCCATTTGTGATTAACTTTTGAGACACCTTAATTTAATTGTAATATTTCAGCATGTAAGTCTAGAACAATTTGCTCAAGAGAGGATATATTATGAAAAGTTTGAAGTGGACCTTGTCTATTCATTATAAGAGGTGTATATGATGATCTTATATAAATAGGCATGTTAATATATTTTAAACCAATTGAAGCCCCCATACCAAGGGGTGTTGGCACATGTATAATTGTAATTTTTGATACATGAATAGACACAATATTATAAACTGACACACCTTAAATTTGAGGGTTTTAAACTTGGAAAGACATCTTTAATTACTGTGTTTGAGGTGATGCTACCTAAATTTATTTACATGTAGTCTTAGATGTTATGATTAATTTGACAACATTATCACTTGTTGGGGACATTATCGAAGTCTTTAGAAAAAAATTGGATAGTTATTTGATTTATTTAGGATTTATTCCATTGAGTTTATTAGGATCAATTGTATTGGAGATTTTATTGTTATCTTTATTATTAGGGATAGTTTCATTATCTTCATTATCATTTTTATCACTAATGTCACTAGTATGTATATAGTTTCCAAGAGTTGCATCAACATAATGACCAATATTGTCTATATTAATAGTTTTAAAAGACATTAAATAAATTATATTATTCTCTAAAATAATTCTAGTTAATCTATAATAACCTTCTTGGGTGACATGAAAAAGTATAAAGTAAAAAATAAAATGGATGTAACTTGATAGAGGTCTGGTTTTTGGTACATTCTCAAATTTACTGATCCTAGTCATAAATAGTGAATACAGATGTCAATGCACTATCTATTGAGGATTCCATCATTCTTGAAGCCACATTATCCCATATCTATGGTACATTAAGAGTAACATCCCAGGACTAACTTATTATTGATGCACTAAAATAATAAATTATTTAAGGCTTTATATGGATGAAAAATAAAACCCTAGGTATTTTTAATATACCCTCAGGTATATGGAACTAAAATCCATGAATAGCATTCTTTAATGGCTTGAGTATTGTATAAGTACCCCCTCACACCATAACTCAGGCAAAACTAAATATTGATTTCCCCAGAATGACAACCCCTGTGATTTTTAAAATTATTAGAACATAATTGTCTAAGAAAAAAAGAAATAATAAATTGAAAATTGAAAACGAAAATAAAAAAGCAAAGGATTGAAAACAAAGTTTTGGGTTCACTGATATGTTTTACCCTGTTTTTTATAAAACACAATAAATTTTAGTATGTGATTATATATATTTTTAAACTATAAAAAATTAGAATTATAAATATATACAATGATTAACTATTCTAATTTTGACAAATTGATAGATATGGAAAGTTGTTATTTCAGAGAAAAAATAATAAGAGATCATAACTAGATTACACACTAATTTAAGTTAATTATTAAAACAATATGATAGTGAAACATATAAGAATAAGTGACTATGTAGGATTAGGTTCATAATCAAAAATAAAAAAATATTTGTATAGGTCTACTATAAGGGGATAGTAGTGCAGTGTGCTCCAATCCATTGACTATGGACTTGTCTTAGTTGACTATGGCATGTTGTTGACATAAAAATACATAGAAATTAGGAATTGGGAAATGATAGATCAAAGGCAAAATCATAATATGTTCTTGGATGGGATTAGATCATGTAGATAGTAAAATGGTATGTCTAAGTTTATTGACTATGGATTTGTCCTAGTTGACAATGTGTAAACCTAATTTATATGCCTTTAAATGCTGAGAAATATGAGATATTACAACTAAGTTTTGGTCATGCATAAATTTTTGTTTTTCTTCTCTTATCTTTACAACCCATAGAGCACTTGGATAAATTAAAAACTTACAATAAAAATAGGGGAGTGTAATGGGTTGAGCTAACCTCAATCATTCAATTGATGATTTACCATTTCCTACATATCTAGTACTCCAAGGAGGAAAATCAAGCCCATTAATTCTCCCACTTACAGTTAATGGGAAAGTTTTGATCCTTTGACTATGTATATGTAGCTATAAAATGGCTTTGATACATGAAAATAATATATCTTGACTTGGTTTATTCTTCTTGTAAATGATTCATATTTTAGGTAGAATGTGTAAAATTTTCTCAATGTGTAGAAGCGTAAAATCTTGAACCTAGTGAATAACAAGTATATTTAATGAGTGACTCTCAACATGTATTCATAGGTGAATATTTTTAAATTTTACTTTAATTGACCATGTGAAATGTGTTATAAGACCTAAAATGATATTTGAAAATTTGAAAATTATTTATTATTTAGGGTGGGATGTGTTGAGGTCAACATACCCCCATTTTTGAAAATTGGGACCCTTGAGATATTTTAAACCCTAACCTAGAAACCATTGCATGTTTTGAATATTACTAGAATTTGAAGATCATCCACTTTGTTAAATTTGGCTTACTGATTTATGATTTTTATTTGAGCTTGCATAATGGTGCTAATGATTGGTCTTTATGTCTTATAGTTGCAAGTTTCATGGAGCCCTATTGAAAAGGTCATGCTTAAAATTTGCAAATTGACTCTATTCAATTATTCACTAGCCTTTGGTTGGTGAAAATTTGAATCTAAATTAATATTCTAAAATATCCCTTGTAAAAAACCCTAGCATAAAACCCTTGGTTCAAATTTACATTTAGAGAGAACATTTCAAATTTATTTTGGACTTAATCCTAATTTTTATGTTAAGGCTTGGTCATATTTTTTAACACAACCAAACCTTAGCCTAAAATTTACACTGGTCCCTTTTATTTTTCCCTTGTGTTTCCTATATTTCTAATGTGGTCCAATTTTATGTCTAGTAGGGTCCTTTTTATTTTAGCATGATCCTATTTGCTTAAACTTTAGCCTAAAGCCTTAACCCTAATACTTTAGCTTAAGACTTATTTCTAACTGAGTCTAATATTTGTATTGGTAGGATCCTTTTATGTCTAGTATGTTCCCATTTATTATTACTTACTTAGCCTAAAGTTTTAATTCTAAAGCCTTCTTCATGTTTATTAATGCAAATGAGACTTTAGACTTAATGCTTTAGCCTAAATTTTTTTTTACCCCAAGTCTTAACTTAAATATCATGCATCTTGTAGGATCTAATGGTTCATGCTTCATCATGGCTTTTTATTAGATGGATAAAATTAAACTTGATAGAACTAAGCACTTAGTCCTTCGGACCAATCATGTTTGACCATTAGGATCATGATCAATGGCTCACACTTCATCATAGATCAAAGATCAGATGAAGCAAAGATAACATTGAAAAGTCAAAGGCCCAAGAAGCTCTATAGAGTCACTATGCAATACTCCCATATTAAAATTTTAGAAATAAAGGGTCTCAAATATTAAATGGAACCAATGATTTGTGATTGCTCAGATTATGATCAGATGGCTCTTGCTTCAATGTGGTTTTTAATTGGAGGGAATGAATTAATTTTGAGATCCTAGGAAGCCCTGAAAAGTTGACATGTGGCACATTCACATTGGGATATAAGAATTTGATGAGCTTAAATTTGATTTTTATGCAACCATCAATTGACATCTGTGAGGATGTATTTGACATCCACACAATTGTCAACTTTAAGCCCAACAAAAATAAGAACTTCATGAGCCTAAATTTGAAATTCTCATGACCATCATTTGATGTTATGAGGATGTATTTGACATTTTTGAGGCTACCAAATTTAAGCTAATGGATTATTTTTTTCAATACCAAGATATATTCCAAAATGATATTAAAAAACTCATGAATTACATTGTAAATTAATGGGACCCCTCAAAGGATGTTTAAACACTTGAGATCTTTTAACTTCAAATAATAAAATGATTTCATAGACTAAATATATGCATAAATGAATTTAGTCTAAGTCTATATGCTAAGGTCCCCATTACATTTGTTTGAATGCCATGAATTGTATAATAGAGACTTATACTAAGTCTTATTTTAAAAGGGTTCTTATGACAAAACTTAGCCCAAATGCTTTTAACCAAATATTTTATCATGTTTATTAATACAATAAAGCACTAGGTCAAAATCTAGAATTTGGTCCTTATATCACTTTAACCCCTTTAAGCATGTTCTAAGAGCTTAACATAAGTATTTAAGCCTAAAGTATGCATTGTATTTATTAGATACAACATAAACCTTGGTTTAAAATACTTAGCCATGGTCCCCTTTTTGTATAAATCTTGAAAAACTTAGCCTAAAGTTTATTTCATGTTTAATAAACACAAAATAAACCTTAGCCTAATGTATTTAAACTTAAGTTCCCACTTAAAAAGCTATACAATGATTAAAGATCGTGCATATTACAAGATTCGATGGCTCATGTTTCATCACAAAGGATGATCCAATAGTACAAAATTACTTATGACTTTTTAATGAAGCTTTAAGGGCTCATGAGATTGACACATGGTAGATGCACATTTAATATGTGACTAAAAAAGGTGCCAGAACATAGAAATCCCATGGAGGTGCCAAGTGGCACAATCATGGGGCCTGATACTAAATAGAACCAATGACAAGCAAGGGACCAGATCATAATCAATGGTCTATGTTGATCCCTAGATCTTGATTGCATGGCATGAAGCCAAAGGGTAGTTTTCAAAAAATAATGGCTAGTTCTTAGAGGAATTTATGAAAAATGTTGTGAAAAGTGCCAGATAGATGCCAAATAAGAACCAAGCAAGCACAAAGTGATAAAATAGATTATCTTATGTGCTCTAAATGCAAATGTATAAATCCAAAGGTCAAAATGAAATTATAGGCACATATAAGCCTAAGTTTGAATAAATTACCGCCATTAAAGCTTCAAAGCCCTAAAACTTACATAAAGGCCCTAAGTGAACTCGATTTAATTATAATATATATAAAAGAAGTTAAATTTTGATTTGATCATGAAGAAGCTAAACTAGAGACCATTTACAATCTAATTATGAGAAATTTTTAACTTTGGAAGTCATGGCAACTCAAAGGCAAAAATTGAGGGATGAGATAGAATTGTATCTCTCTACAAATAGTAAGGAAAGGATTTTCAAATATATCGACCTAGACAAAGCTTCCTTGAACACTAAAAAAAATTGATTTGAGATCTTATGGATGATTGAAGAGATTCAAGCCATCAGTAAGAAAGAGCAAAGGATTATCATATTGAATAGGAGGTATTTTGACCTAGTTGCAGTTCAAATGGCTAGTCTCCATCTTGTTATCACCAAACTAGAGGTACTCCATTGTAGTGAAATCTTTACTCTCATTTTTGTATATTATAGAATTAAAAATTATTGGATCATTCATGAGGGGAGATCTAGGAGAGTTTCCTACATTTTACCACTATCCTTTGAGAGATATTGCAAACTTCCAAAACCCCATGTGGACCTGCCCACCCTTAAGGATTAGACTGGCAAGAATGATCTTGACACCATCCTTAGACCATGGTTACTCCAAGGGAACCATGTGATCTGAGACCCTATTAGAAATATCCTAGTTACCCAATTTAGAGAGGGAATTAGGGTAATTATGACCCTATTGAACAAAATATTTGGAGCCCCTTCAACCACATACATCAATAAGAGTTCGGTGTATCATGTCTACTTTATGGTAGAGAAAGGGATCACTCCAATTAGAGATATGATCAACATATATCTAGAAAAAAAATTCACAACCATCAAGAGGAAGACTAAAAACTATTTTTTTATGATGCCCTATCTATTGGATGCCTTGTAGCCTCCACCTAGATCCCTCATATCAAAAAGTGATCACCTAAGGGAAAATTTACAATTACCCACCATTTCTCAAAGATACATTTTTTAAAATATAGACACCACATGTAATTAATTTATTATTGTGTCTATCCTGATTTACTAAAATCTAATCCATATGCCTAGGCTAATCTCTCTAATCAAAAAATATGTGGAACTAAAGGGATACATTTGGTTGTATATAGATTATACTATAATCAAAATTGAAAGGATTCTAACTCAACCTTACAAGTTTCTTATTTATGTTCCCAAAAAATTAGTAGAGCAAGAAATTGCATGTCAACTTCTTCACAGTATTGGTGGAGTATGTAAGGATAAAAGGAAAAGCTTTCTCCATACCTTCCCTTTAATAATTAGTAGAACCATTTTTAAAGATTAAAAACATGTGGAAACCATTTCCGGGCACAAATATTATCTTGAATTTCATCTGGATGATCTTAGGCATAGGATACTTATGATAGGGTAGGCAAGCATTTGAAGAGTAGACAAGTACCAAAACTAGTTTACTGCATCAACCTGGTCCTTATGATCCTCTACACATCAAGGATAAATTTTTTAAAGAATTACTAGCTAGGTTTAAGAAACATATCATTATACTTTAACATAAATTGACCGTTAATGAAAAACCATCAGGTGACATATGGAAAATGGGAATTATGCAATACCATTTGCTTCCTAAACCTTCCAATCCACCTTGAGAGTAACCATGAATATAAATACAAATGTAAGCAAAAATTGCAAAAGGTCTTAGCAAGGAGAAGCTATAAGAGAGGCCTGGTGAAGGACCTTCATTCTCAACCCCACCCCAAAGACTAGTATCTCTAGTGGAACACTTGAACATGATTGCCTTGGAAATAAATAAAATGGTGGAGGATGCCCTCAAGGTTCTTGATGATGTATATGGATCTCAAGATTAGGAGGATTAATCTCAATAACCCCAAGATCAAATTGAAGAGGCTGAGAAAGACAAAGGAAAAGAGGTTTCTTTGGATTTAATTTTAGTATCACCCCCACAAAAGAGAAAATAAAAAATGGTAATTGTCCCAGTGGGACAAAAGAGGCCAAAGTTAATTTTCACTCATCCTTCAAGTGAAATAAACTTATTCAGTGAGGAATATACTATTCATGGACCAATTATCCATGATTGGTTCATTTATGGAAAAATGTAGAAGATTCCCACTTTGTCTAACTCTTGGGCCTTAACCAGAATTATTAACATTGATGTACATGATGATATAAACTCACGAATTAGGGCTTTGATGGATGAAGAAGAGAGAAGGATAATGACCATTTAAGGATCAAGTAGCAAACAGATAGATGCTCTAATAACATCAAGTAGTACCTAGATATAGGCCCTTAAACCTCCAAAATTTATTGAACTAATTACAACTATACAATTCAATATAGAGACAACTGGATTAAAGAGAGTAACAATAATAAAAGCCATGGTAGGGACTAAATAGTTCAAATTCCAAAAGGTTGATCCATTTTTAGGCTTAACTCCAATTGGGGGACAACATCTTGGTGAACTACCCATCCATGAAGAGGACATTGAAAGCCTAATTGAGGCTCATTCAGCTCAAGGCAGAGCTGGCATCAGGGGGATGAAACAAAGGATGCATAACTTAGAAAAGGAAAAGGATAATATAGAGACCTAGGCTATCTTATCAATTCTTGAGGCCATAACAAAGATGTTTGAATTATATTTTTTTGACATGTTCGACTCTTTAAAATCAATGAGGCTAAGACAAGATGCATTGAACCAATAAAGTGAGGTAGCCAAAGGATTGATGAAAGAGTGGAAAGATGTAGAGGATAAAATAAGGGATCTCATTAGTATACTGATTAGGAATAGAATTCATAAATTCAAAACCATTAGCCTAGTCCACTTAAATTTTATATTAGGGATAGTGGTGGATAAGATGTAGAGTTTAAGTGCTTGGTCAGTAAGCTTGGATAGACTCCTAAGGGATAATGAAGAGTTGATTACCAGGATTAATCAACTCCTTAGAACCATGTTGGATAATCCTAAAAAGTCTATAACCATGGGCATTATTGGTGATGAATAATATAAGCATAGAGTCACTTTGGTGATGTAGTGAGTAAAAAGAAAAGGTTAGGGCCAATCTGGTAGTGACAATAGCAAAATTATGGGTATGACCTTCACTGCTAAAGAAAATATTGTAGAAGCTAGGAGAATCAAAGAAGCTATGGAAAGGGATGATAGAGACTTTGATGACTTAGCTGATCAAGAAGATGTTTGTCTCCTAAATCCAATTGTAGATTTGGATCTTATCAAAGAACAACATGAAAGGCTAATGGAGCTTCTACAAGAGCAATAAGGGATTCCCTCAACAATGGGCCCACCAGCTAATTGATATTATATTTTGTAAAAACTTTGTAATATTTTGAAATATAATATTATTTTCTAAAGTCACATGTTAATTTGTTAGCATGTTGCCTCTAAGTCAGTATAGTTTGGAAAACAAGTGTATTCTAGAACTTTCTAAAAAAGAACAATTATCCTTATCATTTGTACATTTATATCTTTTAACTGATTGATATACTACCTTATCTTCTTATAAAAGGTTATACTACTATTTTGTAAAGAGAAAGAATTTTGAGAAAAATTTGTATACTTTGAGTAGTTAATACAATCAAATAATTTTGAAATGATTATCAGAGTTGTTTGTGTCAATTACTATATGGCTTTTCTCTCAATTGCTAATCTTTAGTCTTAAATTTGAATGGTTTCTATGAATTCTGAGTTTCATCTTTGATTATAGGGTTGTTAATTTGTGTTTATGCTATATTAGTTTAATGATCTTGAATTTATTTCATTTTATTTTCTCTACATTAGAATGTTCAAACACTATTTGAGTGTGGTAGCAAACCGTTAAATTAAATTTAGTTCTTACTTGTACTTCTTTTATCATCCTTTGAGGTTTACCTGGTGTGTAGTGAGATCTAAGATTATGATATTTTGCACTATATACTGGTTAAATGTATACTTGGTTGTAATTAAAACTTTGTCATAATGTTTGGGACTAATATTGATAATCACTTATTCTCTTTTTGCCTTACCCTTCTCTTTTGTTTCTTTTTTAACTAGATCATTTAAGTTTAGATTTCATTGCAAATATCCATTTAGATTAGCCTATAGTTTAGGATTTGATCATAATTCACTAGTATTATCATAGATACTTACACCTTGTAAATATTTGTTCCATGGTGGCTCCCAACCACCAATTAATATAAATTTGGTGGAACAATTAAAAATTGCCCTACCGCTATTCACCACAGGTAATATAAGTTACCAAAACCTAATACTCATGCTCTAAATTCCTAAAATTATAAAATGAGAAGTGTTCTTTGAAAATTAAGGACACCTATGATACATTCAAAGGCATCAACAAGTCCCATTGGTGATAGAAGGAGGGCCATCTTTATGAAATAATTGAATCTTTATTAGTCTTAGTGTGTTTTGATCTAAGATTGACGTTATCTTTGCATTTTTTCATGATTTTGTGCTTAAAAGTGTAAATATCATTGTTATTTATATTATTTCCAATATCTTTGTGCTTCCTTTAGACAAAGATCAAAGTTATTTGAAATTTGATGCTTATTTTTGGTAAATACAACTTAAGATTTGAATATCCATTTTTTTGAGGTTAGAACAGCTTGTTTTGATTAACAGTTGATAAATCGTTCATGAAGTTTAGTTTATTTGAGCTTAAAAGTGTAAATATTAATCATATTTGCATAATTGGAAACATATTTGAGCTATATTATTCAAATATTAACATCCTTTACTATTCTTTATACAATCTTTGCAAGATGAGCTTAATGTTCAAGTTTAATCCTTGGTCTTTATAAAGATTAACTTAACACATCATATTTCAAACATGATATTCAATATTCAAGTTATAATTACCCAAGATTAAAACAAGATCACATTCAACTTTAAGAGAACCCCTGCTTGAGCTTGAAGTCCATAAAATATTTAGGTGAGATAAAGGTAGGCATAGATGTTCCAAATCTTTTCCAGCCTCACCTCTTCAAGGTACCTTTGCCTTTGACCTTCATCTAGGTATGGCTTAGTTGGGAGATTATTCAATCAATGTGCAAGGTGTGGTACATGATCTCCCATGTAACCTTAAAAAATACTTTCCAACATTTAGTCCAACTGGTATTGTAACTGTTGAAGAGCACATTAAATATTTTAAAGTTACTTGAAGGTTTCCAAATGTCATACATGAGGATATGAAATGAAAAATATTCCCCTTTGCTTTTAAAAATGATCCATACTAATGGTTCCTCAATTTTCTTGATAATTATATTACTAGCTGGGATGGTTTCACTAATGTTTTCATAGACCAATTTAGCAAAATTGTTAGTCCTTGTATCGTATACCACCAGTTCACCACCATCAAGAAGGATAAAAAGGAGCCCATAAGGTCCTTTAATGCCAGGTCTAAAAAATGTATAGTAGGATCATTGAACCTTATAAACCTAATGAGGTTTTATCTCTAGAAATCTATAAGGATTTAGTAGATCCTATGACTTCTTATTTCTAAAAAGATCTCTTATAACTATAATTTCATTATCCAGAGCTTATTCTAAGGTAGTGATAATTAATGATCAAATGTATCCCCAGGGACAAATGGCTTACTTTGTCCCAACTATTAATCCACATATGTCCATTCTGAACATCTCCCCCATCAATAATTAAAAAAATCTAGCCTTGAATCAACTCCGAATTCTTAATCAATTACCTTTGAGTCATGCTATTCCTAATCAAAATTTAGGATTATTTAGTCATCCTACTACTAATGGATTCAATGAAAATGATCAAAGAGCTTTAGTACCATCTATTGGTACTAAAAATAACTAGGTGCATAATTTTAAAACTCCCAATAATGAGAATGAATCTATCCTAAAAATAGTCCAAAAGTTAAGCATTGATTTCTTACAACTATAAAAGCAAATTGGCAATAATGGAAAGATCTATGATAGGAAATTCTCATTCCAAAGGTTTAATTTTCCAAATAATAGGTTTCAAAATTATAATTTACATAAAAAAAAAAGCTAATGAACCATCTTCTAGCAATATAACCATGGATATTAATCTTACTGACATTTTTTTGCCTAATTATTATAGAGTGCATTATATAGCCAAGCATGGCAAGATTTATTGCATTGAATTTTGTAAGGCTTTAGAATCCTTCCAAGAGGATTTGGACACATTTGAATTGGTCCCTAACAAAGATAATATTTCAAGTACCTTAGGATCCAAGTCATTTGATCAAGTCAATATGGTGGAGACTTTTGATTTCCCTTTTCAAAAGGATAATGAACGTGATGATGTCCTTGAGGAAATCCAAGCCTTCTAACAATTCTTGAAGAAAAATTATCCTTTGATGAATAGAGAGAAGAGGTATCCCTTGACTACCTCAATGCCTCAAAATAACTTTGGAATTCCTCTAGACACTTCTTCAATCAATGATCTAGAACCACCCAAAGGGAGTACCTCTAAGCATAATGTTGATATTCTTAGTTCTTCAAACAAGACTGGTTATAATATTGTTTAAGACATCAATAAGGTAAGAACTAAAATCACATTGAATGAATTAATGAATATCATAGAACAAAGGGACCATTTTCTAGAATCATTATCAAAGAAATCCAATAGACCACCCAGCACTTATAATGCTAATGTGACTATACACAAAGCTAAAGCAGAATCTCCTCCTTTCTTGTTCATTGTTAAGATGTTCGGTAAGAATTTGAAATATTTTTTATTAGATAGTGGTGCATCTACAAATATCATTCCATTAGGTATTTACAAATAACTTGGCTTGACACCTATTAAGTCTGATAGAGTTGTTACTCAATTAGAAAATATAGAGTCAAGGTTATTGAGGAATTATTAAATGTTTATATGTAATTAGCTTCTGAGCCTAGGGTACAATAGTTAATTGATATACAAGTTATTTAAATTCCTAATGTTTATGTGATCTTATTAAGCATGGAATGTACCAAATATATGAATGGCTTCATGTCCACATATTGTTCACATTTATGGATACCTTGGAAAGGAGTTCCAAACTAGATCAGATTTGAAAGAGAGTCAAGGATGAATCACATGATCACTGATTAAAATTTTATCAATGAAAGAGTCAACATATTTAAATCAAACTTTTGGGTTTTCACCCTAGAGACTAAAAAGGTATGTGATCTTAAGAGTACTTATAATATTCTTGGAATATGGAAGCTACATTTTGATGGTGCTAGGTGTAAGGTTGGATCTGTGTTTGGTATTATCCTTACTAACCTAATTGGTAAGAAATAACATGTTTCTTATATGTTGTAAGTTCCTTCCACTAATAACCTTGATAAATATGAAGCCCTTATCCTATGTTTGTAATTTACTATAAAACTAAAGTTAAAAAATTGTTAGTCTGTAGTGATTCAAAACTGGTAGTCAACCAGGTAAGAAGCAAATATCAATACAAACTCTCATACCTTAAGAGGTGTAAGTTTAGGTTATAGGATCTAATTGACTCTTTTGATGATTTTGGTATTATTTCCATTCTTAGATAAGAAAAAAAAGTTGTTGAGTTGGCATCTATTGCAATGAACCTCATGCCCAACCAAGACTCCCCCAACTTCAACATTGAGTTGATACCTTATTCTTCAGTCCAAAATAATGTGAATCATTTTCAAGTATTCAGTGATGATCAATAGATATTAGATTTCATGACCAATTCTAGATAATTTTATGCTCACATCATTGATGAAACTGATGAAAATGCACTTGAGGAGGACAAATTTGATGGTAAAGTCATTCAATTGAATGATAATAAAATTCCCAAGGGAAGGATTGCCATAAAAAGGCTATTTGATCAAGATAAGTTGTCTAAAGTTTCTAATATTCCCATGGTAAGTGGGAAGGAATACAATGCTATTTATCTTAGACTTCAAGATCAACCCCAACTAGTTAACATTAGAAAAGCTTTCACTAACATTGAGAACAAGAATGCCAAGGAGCTGCTAAACAAATATAATGATGTCATAGCTTAGTCTTATGATGACTTGAAGATATTTGATCCAAGAGTCATCACCCATAATATACCCCTTAAGGAAATTTTTAAACCCTTTACGTAGAAGAAAAGTCCTATGAACCCTATCTTAGAACCAATGATCTTCAAAGAGGTCAAAAGATTACTAGATGCTAGAATTGTGTTTCCCATCAGGCATTCTACCTGGGTGGCTAATTTGGTGTCAGTCAAGAAGAATAATGGTGAGATTAGGCTACGAAGTTATTTTATAAAATTTAATAAAGCATCTAAAAAGGATAACTATCCTCTTCCCTCTCTTGAACAGGTGATACAAGTTGTTTTAGGATCATCCATGATGTTTTTTCTTGATGGATTTTTAGGGTATAACCAGGTGTTAGTTGACAATGAAGACAAGATGAAGATATATTTTACAACTAAATGGGGGACCTTTGCCTACAATAAAATGTCTTTTGGGATAATAAATGTAGGAGCTACTTTTTAAAGGGCCCTGGACTATACCTTCCAAGGTTTGATAGGTAAGTGCATCCTTATATATATGGATGATCTAACTATTTTTCTAAAAATAGATAAGATCACTTTATGAATTTACAACAAGTTTTAGAGAGATGCAAAAGGTATGAAATTTCCTTAAACCCCAAAAAAATAATCTTTTGTGTTACTGAAGGTAAATTGTTGGGTCATGTCATAACTAAATATGGGATCTCCGTAGATCCTAAGAGATTGGAAGTTATATCTAATATGGAGCCTCCAAATAGTAAGAAAGAGTTAAAATCATTTTTTCATAAGATAAACTTTGTAATAAATTTCATTTCTAGCTTTACAGAGATTGTCAAGCCATCGAATGACATGATAAAGAAGAATGTTGGGGTTTCATGGAATGAGGAATGTAGGAAGGCATTCAAGGACATCAAAGAAGCAATTACCCAAGCTCCAATCTTGATTATTCTTTACTTTTCAAAGGACTTTTATCTCTATTCTTTTGTATTTGACCATACCATGGCTGTATTTTTAACTCAAAAGGTTTATGGGTGTGATCACCCAATAGATTTCATGAGTACTAACTTTAAGAATGCTAAAATTAACTATTCATTGATTTATAAGCAAGCATATGAATTATTTAAGGTAGTGAATATTTTTAGGCATTATATCCTTAGAAACAAGGTGCACGTTATTCTACCTGACCTTGTCACAAAATTTATGCTGAGATAGAATGAACTTGGGGAACATATAGGTAAATGGATGTTAATTTTATAAGCATATGACATAAAAATGAAAATGGAAAAATTGGTAAGGTGCAAGGTCTGATCTAGATGATTGATAATACCAACCCTAAGCTAAGTATTATGTAAGTATATCTACAAAATTTTAAAGCTTGTGAGTGGTATGATTCCATCATTCATTTTCTAGTTAATGGTCCCTATCCTGCAAGACTAACTAGGGGGTAAAAGAGGGATCTAAGGCTCAAGGTAGATCATTATCTGATCAAAAGTGTGGTATTGTATAGAAATAATTTTGAAGGGGTCTACTTGAGATGTGTTTTAAAATAAAAAGATACCTAAATCATCAACACCTTCCATGAGAATTTCAACCATGGGAATCCATCTAAGAAGACTATAACCCAAAAAATCTTTAGAGCTAGCTACTATTGGCCAACTATTTTCAAGGATGATCACAAGAATGTGAGGGAATGTCACTCTTAATAGATATTTATCACCAAAGAACCAAATGCATCAATGCATTTGCAACCAATCATGGTTGATAAACCATTTGCACAATGGGGGTTGGACTTTGTAGGGGTAACTAGCCCCAATTCATTAAAAAGGTCACAAGTATATCTTGACTACCATAGATTATTGCATAAGGTGGACTAAAGTTTTAGCCACCAAATAATGAAGGATGGAAGAAGTGATCATTTTTTTGGAGAAAATTTCTACCAAATTTGGAACTCTAGTCTCTTTAGTGTGTAATAATGGATTTGCATTTATATCCATTGAGATGACTAAATGGGAATATGATAATGACATTTGTATCAATTTTTCATCTAACCATTACCCCTAAGGAAATGGAGTGTCTGAGTCTACCAATAAGAACTTAATGAAAGCAATAAAGAATTATATTACAGATAATCCTAAGACTTAGCACAAACTTCTCAAGTATGCCCTATGGGGATATAGGATAAGGATCAAACAAACCTTAAAGGCATCACCTTTTCTATTAGTGTATGTCCAAGAGCCTATATTCCCTATCACTCTCAATTTTCCCATGTACAAATTCATGTAAGTGTATATGGAAGAAAGCCAATACCTTGCAAATTAATATTTCTAGACATCATCCAAATGGAAGACGTAGATGAGAAGCTTTTTATGATTTTAGTAGACATCAAACCATGGTGAAAAGGTGGTTTGAAAAAAGATCAAAGATCAAGGTGTTTAGATAAGGGGACTTATTTCTCCTTTGGAACAAAGCATCTGAGCCTAAGGGTAAACATGGCATGTTCAAGCCTTTGTGGATTGGCCCATATTATATTATAGACACACTAGGAGACAACACCTTTAGACTCAAAGACTTATAAGGAGTAGAGTTCACACTACCCACCAATGGGTAGTACCTCAAGCATTACTTCTATATTGCTCCTCCTAAGGTCTTTATGGAGTAAACTATAAGATGGTTATACTTAGTGTAGGTAGGCTAGTTAGTTTTTTTTAGTTATTTCCTTCTTATCCGTTATTTGTGTATAAACATTTATATATCTGTTTGATTTTCTTTTGCCTTTTGATTTGTTTCTTTTATTATGTATTTATTCGTTTTATTTTGTTCCTTGTTTCAAATAATTCCTTGTTGACAACCCTAAGCCCAAAGTTTATTTAACTCGCTTGAAACTCCAAAGTCTAGGAATGTGGATATGAACCTATTATATGTGTTAACCATGGATCTAAAATGTGAGCCTAATATTGTGATTTGAAAAAACTGGTAAAGACTAATAGAAAGGCTGACTGTTTCATAAGAACTTAAATGTTATCCTAACCTAAATTTGGTATTAAGAATATTTGCAGTTGTAAGATGAAAGCTTAATCTATTGAGACATAGTCATGCTTGCACTTAATAAACATCCTTACATGGGATAATGGTCAAATCCATATGTGATTTTTTGAGGATCAAACACTTGACCAAATCCTTAAACCTAGCTACCCTAGTTTTCAACCTTGTTGAAAGCACAAAAGATCTAAAAAATACAAAAAAGAAGAATGCAATGCAAAATCAAAAGCTATTTAAGCATAGGTGATTTTGGTAATCTCCATCGAGGTTATAGATACCTATATAGTAGTGGTATAAGGCCATGATTGGATACAAAGACATCTCTATTGGGGATATAGATGCCTGGCTAGTAGCAGAGCAATGCCCAAGCCTTCCCTAAACTAGAAGCATGGTTCTTAATGAATATCCCAACATGCTCCAAGTCTATGTTAATGATTACAGATATGAAACTTGGAATTTTTCTCCTAAAGCTCATGGAAAATAGTAAGTGGAATCAAAGCACACACACAACATGGATATTACTTAATGTTTGATCCTAATTATGCAAGGTCAAGGTTTGTTTCAACCATAAAATGATCTAAATAATGTCATTGATCAAGTGGAGTGGATGACTTAGTTGTTTGTTTGAACTAGAGTCTCTGAGTTCTAACATATTGCTATGTCTCCCGTAGGAGTCACCATTTTTTGAGGTCAACATACCCCCATTTTTAAAAATTGGGACCCTTGAGATATTTCAAACCCTAACCCCAAAAACCATGGCATGTTTTCAAGATTATTATAATTTGAAGATCATCCACTTTGATAATGTTGGCTTACTAATTTATGGTTTTGCTTTAAGCTTGCCTAATTTTGATAATGATTGGTCTTCATGTCTTATATTTTCAAGTTTCATAGAGCCCTATTGAAAAGGTCAACCTTAAAAATTACAAATTGACTTTATTCAATTTCTCACCAACATTTGGTTGGTGAAAATTCCAATGTGAATTCATGTTCTAAAAGTTCCCTTCCAAAAAATCCTAGCATAAAACCCTTGGTTCAAATTTATGTTTGATGGGAGCATTTGGTGGGAACATTTTAAACTTATTTTGGACTTGAGCCTAATTTTTATGTTAAGGCTTGGTCATGTTTTTTAACACAACCAAACCTTAGCCTAAAAACTACATGTGGTTCCTTTTATTTTCCCACTATGTTTCTTATATTTCTAACATTGTCCAATTTTATGTCTAATAGGGTCCTTTTATTTTAGCATGATCCTCTTTGCTAAAACTTTAGCCTAAAGCCTTAACCCTAAGGCCCCGTTCATGTTTATTAACATGAATGAGACCTTAGTCTTAATGCTTTAGCCTAAGAGCTATTTTTAATTGAGTCTAATATTTATGTTGGTAGGATCATTTTATGTCTAATATGGTCCCCTTTATTATTACCTACATAGCCTAAAGTTTTAATTATAAATCCCTATTCATGTTTATTAACACAAAAATGACTTTAAACTTAATTATTTAGCCTAAGTTTTTATTTTCACCTCAAGCCCTGACTTAAATATTGTGCATCTTATAAGATTTGATGGTTCATGATTCATCATGGATTTTAATCAAATGGTGCAAAGAAAACCCAACATAATTGAGCACTTAGTCCTCTGGACCAATCATGTTCAAGCATTCAAATCATGGTCAATGGCTCATGCTTCATCATAGACTGAAGATCAAATGAAGTGAAGATAACATTGAAAAGTCAAAGTCCCAAGAAGCTCTATGGAGTCACCATATAACACTCCCACATTTGAATTTTGGTAGCAAAGGGTCTCATATACTCAATGGAACCAATGGTGTACATTTTCTTGGATCATGATTAGATGGCTCTTGCTTCATCATGGTTTTTAATCAAATGGATTAAATTAATTCTGAGATCTTGGGAAGCCCCATAGAATCCCTACATGGCATTCTCACATTGGGATACAGGAATTTGATGAGATTAAATTTAACATCTATGTGACCATCATTTGACATTCATGAGGACATATTTGACATCCACGAGACCTTCAACTTTAATCCCATCAAAACTAAGAACTTCATGATCCTAAATTTGATGTTCTTGTGACCATTATTTGACATCCATGAGGATGTATTTGATGTCTATGAGGCCATAAAATTTAAGCTAATGGATTATTTTTCTCAACACCAAGATATACTCTAAAATGCTATTAAAAACTCATGAATTACATTGAAGATTAATGGGACCCATTGAAGGATGTTCAAACACTTAAGATATTTGAATTGCAAATAGTGAAATGATTTTATAGTCTAGATATATGCAAAAATGAATTTAGTCTAAGTCTATATCCTAAGGTCCCCATTGCATTTGTTTGAATGTCATGAAACTTAGACTAAAGACTTATACTAAGTATTATTTTAAAAGGGTATTTATGACATAAAACTTATCCCAAATGATTTTAACTAAATATTTTATTATTTTTATTAATACAATATAGCTCTAGGTCAAAATATAACATTTTGTCCTTATATCACTTTGACCCATTTAGTCATGTTCTAAGATCTGAACATAAGTATTTTAGCCCAAATTATGCATTATTTTTATTAGATACAATGTAAACATTGGTTTAAAATACTTATCCATGGTCCCCTTTTTGTATAAATCCCAAAAAACTTATCCTAAAGTTTATTTCATGTTTAGTAAACACAAAATAAACCTTAGCCTAAGGTATTTAAACCTAAGTTCCCACATAAAAATCTATGAACTAATTAAATCTCATGCTTCTTTTTAGGTCTAATGGCTCACACTTAATCATGAAAGATGATCCAATGGCACAAAATCATTGATGAATTTTAAATGAAGCTTTGACATCCCATGAGCTTAACATGTGGTGGATACACATTTAATATGTGGTTGACAAAGGTGCCAAAACTATGAAAGCCCATAGAGGTGTCAAATGGCACAACCATAGGGTCTAGTGCCAAAAGGAACCAATTATAAGGAAGGCCATAAATCACAATCAATAGTCTACATTGATCCTTAGATCTTGATCCAATGGCATGAAGCCAAAGGTTAGTTTTCAAAAGATAATGGCTAGTGCTTAGAGTCATTTATGAAAAATGCAACAAAAAGTTCTAGAAAGCACAAAGTGACAAAATAGAAGATCTTGTGTGCTCAAAATGCAAATTTATAAATGCAAAGGTCAAAATCAAATCTTAGGCATGTATAATCCTAGGTTTGAATAAGCTACTACCATTAAAGCTTCAAATCCCTAAAAATTGCATAAAAGGCCCTAAGTGAACTTGGATTAATTATAGTGAATTTAAAATAAGTTCAATTATGATTTGAGCATGAAGGAGATAAACTAGAGACCATTTACAATCTAATTGTGATAAATTTACAATTGTGGAAGCCATGGTAACTCAGAGGCAAAAATTGAGGGATGAGATAAAATTGTATCTATCTATAGATAGTGAGAGAAAGGTTTTCAAATATATCGACCTAGACATAGTGACCTTGAACACTAGCAACAAAAAATGGATTGAGCTCTTCTAAACCATTGAGGAGATGCAAGCCATTTCCAAAGAAGAACAAAGGATTGCCATAGTAGTAGGAGATATTCTTACCTATTTGTAGTTTAAATGGTGATTCTCCATCATGTTGCTACCAAACCAGAAGTATTCTATTGAATTGACATCATTGCTCCAATTTTTGTAGATTATAGAATTGAAAATGACTAGATCATTCATGAGGGGAGCTATAGGAGAGTTGCCTACATTTCCCCATTAGCCTTTGAGAGATATTAAAAACTTCTAAAAACCCCATGTGAACCTACCCAGTATTAAGGAATCTAATGGAAAGAATGATCTTGACACCATATTTAGACCATGGTTGCTCTAAGGGAACCATGTGATCTGAGACCCTACTAGTAACATCCTAGTTGCCCAATTTAGAGAAGAAATTAGGGTAATTATGACCTTTTTGAATAGAATATCTAGATCCCATTCAACCACATATGTCAATAAGAGTTGGGTGTCTTATGTCTACTTTATGGTAGAGAAAGGGATCACTCCTCTAATTAGAGAGATGATCATCATATATTTAGAAAATTAATTCACAACCATCAAGATGAAGACTAACAACCAATTATTAATTATGTCCTATCTATTAGATGCCTAGATAGCCTCTACCCAAATCCTTCACATCAAAAACTAGACACCTAAGAAAAGATTTACAATTTCCCACCATTACTCAAAACTACATATTTTCAAATATAGACACCACATACAATTTATTTGTGATTGTGTCTATCCTACTTGAGTATAAGCGATAATAAGGATCCCTATGCCTAAGGTAAGCTCTCTAATCAAGAAATATGTGGAACTAATGAGATACATCTAGTTGTATCTAGATTATACTATTATCATAATTGAAGGGATTCTAACTCAAGCTTACAAATTACCTATTTATGTTCGCAACAAATTAGTAGAGCAACAAATTGAATGTCAACTTCTTCATGGTGTTGATGGAATATGCAAGGATAAAAGGAAAGACATTCTTCATCTCTTCCCTTTAATAATTGGCAAAACTATTTTATAATATTGGAAACATGTGGACACCATTTCTAGGCATAAAGATTCTTTTGGATTTTAGTTGGATGATCTTAAGCATTAGGATCCTAATGAAAGGGTAGTCCATCATTTGAAGAGAAAACAACTACCCAAGCTAGTTTACATGCATTAACCTAGTCCTTATGATCCTCTACACATTAGGGCCAACAAATTTGAAGAAGTATTGGCTAGGTTCAAGAAATATAATTTTAGACTTGAACATAGATTGACTGTTAATGAAAAACCACTACGTGACATATGGAAAATGGGACCTATGTAATACCATTTGTTGCCTGGACCTTTTAGGCCACCTTAAGAACAACCACAAATAGAAATTCAACTCCAAGCATAAATTATAGAAGGTTCTGATAAGGAGAAATTGGAAAAGAGGCCTATGATGGACCTTCATCCTCAGCCCTACCCCAAAGACCAACATCTTTAGTGGAATACTTATACATGATTCCCTTGGAGCCAAATGAAATAGTGGAGGATGTACTCAAGGTTCTTGTTGAGGTATATGGATCTAAATAATAGGAAGATCAAGCTCAAGAACCCTAGGCTCAAATTGAAGAGGTTAAGAAAGACAAAATAAAAGAGGTTGATTTGGATTTAGTTATAGTAACACCCCCACAAAAGAGAAAAGTAGAATTGGCAATTGTCCTAGTGGGATAGAAGAGGCCAAAATTGGTTTTCACTCATCCTACAAGTGAAATCAACTTATTCATTTATGAATACCCTATTCATGGACCAATCATACTTGATTGGTTCATCTATGGAAAAATGTAGAAGATTCCCACTTTATCTCACTCTTGGGCCTTAACCAGAACTGTTAACATTGATGTACATGATATATAAACTCATGTATTAAGGATTTGATGAAAGAGGAAGAAAAGAGAAGGATAGTGACCGCTAAAGGGTCAAGTATCAAGTAGATATATTCTCTAGGAGCATAAAGTAGTACCCAAATAGAGGCCCTTAAACCTCCAAAATATACTGAACCAACTACAACTATACAATTTAATCCAAAGATAGCTAGATTAGAGGGGGTAACAATAAAAATTCCATGGTAGCAGCCTGAAGAGTTCACATTCCAAAAGGTTGATCCATTTGCAATATTAACTCTAGTTGGGGAATAACAGCCTGGTAAACTACCCATCCATGAAGAAGACATTAAAATCCTAACTGAGGCTCATTCAGCTCAAGTCAGAGATGGCATTAAGGGGATGAGACAAAGGATACATAACTTGGAAAAGGAAAAGGAGAACTTAGAGACCCAAGATATCTTATAAATTACTAAGGCCATAATAAATATGTTTGAAGCATATTTTTTTGACATGTTTGACTCTTTAAAATAAATGAGGATAAGAAAAAATGCATTGAGCCAACAGAGTGAGGTGGCCAAAGGATTGATGAAAGAGTGGTAGGATGTAGAGGCTAAAATAAGAGATCTCATTAGTATACTAATTATGAATAGAATTCCTAAATTCAAAACCATTAGCCAAGCCCACTATAATTTTATATTAGGTATAGTGGTAGATAAAATCCATGTTGAGTGTGGAGCCCTTTAGGGCTATCACATGACAATAGGAATAAATTTTGGGGTCCTAAAGAGATCCAAAGATGTGGGTGGTGTAATTTGTATGTTCTCCACATGTGAGTGGAATACTCCTTGTATTCGTAATTTTTATGTATTTCATATTCATGGAGTTAGTTGTTATATGCCTTTTCCCATGTTGACTTCCTTGTTTTGAGGAAGCTAGTTGTTTTTTGGAAAAGGGAACTCCTACCTTGTTGAGTGGAATTGGTTGAGATCACATGCTCATGGGAAAACGTGCCCTTAGAAGGTGGAGAAGATGAATATGGTTAATTTCTCCTTGGGAGAGATTTTAGATAGGCTTGATGAGGTGGAAAAGGGTTCTTACATGTTGGATAATGCTTATCTTGGATAAGTGTTGCATATTTTGTCCTCCTTTTATGGATTTTTTTCAATTATATATATATATAGGTTATGGTGTGACCTTTAGAGGTTGATGGTTTATTTTTAGGGTGTGGATTTGAGGATTAGATTCAAAGTGTAGGTATTTTTTAAAGTGCAAGTGTTTATTATAGGGTGTGGTTTAGAAACTTGTGACATACAATAATGTGCAGGTGTAGATGAAAGTGTAATTTTTATCCAGTAGTTTCTATAGAAGATTTTTCTATCTCTATGAGAGTTCATTGTAATCTTGTTTTAGATTACTGATTTATTTTAAAACTTTCATTGGTGGATGCAGCCCACATTGGGTGAACCATGTTAGATCTATGTTATCCATATTATTATCTTGATCTCATTTATGCTTTCATATTAATGGTGAATTAAGGAATGTTTTCATGATGCATTTTATTTCACAGCTTTATATCTAGTTTATGGTAATAGTAGATCTAGATTTATAAGTGTTTTATTCCTAACAACTAGTATCAACGCCAGTAGTTTTGTGTTTTGCTAAAGTGGTAAATCATAGGAAGGCTATTAGCTTGAGTGGGAGCTATGGGAGAAGAGATCAGATTTAGAGTTGAATAGTTTGATAGTAAGCATTTTGGTTTGTGTAAAATATAGATGGAAGATTACCTATATCAAAAGGAACTTCAACTCCCCTTGGAGGGGAAAGGAGGACAACCAATAAGTATGAGTGATGCAAATTGGTCATTACTTGATAGGAAGGCATTAGGAGCCATACAATTATGCCTTGCATCTTTTATTATATTTGACATTGTAGATAAAATAACTACAAAGGATCTAATGGATAAACTTGGGAAGTTATATGAGAAACCTTCATCTTCTAATAAAGTGTTTTCTTATGAAAAGATTGTTTAACATGAAAATGTTTGAGAATGGTTCAATAGCTAATCTTCTAAATTATTTTAATATAGTTGTAAGTACGCTCACTTTAGTTGGAATTAAGTTTGATGATGAAGTTAGAGATTTTCTAATATTATGTTCTTTTCCTAATATTTGGGATAGTTTGGTTATGGATATAAGTAATGCAGTCCCTACCAAGGGAAGCTTGAATTTTGAGGATGTTGTAGGTATGATCCTTAGCGAGGAGATGTGAAGGAAAATCATTGGTGAATCATATTTAGGTAATGATTTATCTATTAATACTAGAGGGAGGCAAAATGACAAGAGAAAATGTAATCAAAGAATGTCAAAAGGTAGATCTAAGTCTAGATCTAGATCCAAGATGATATGTTGGCATTATGGGAAGAGTGAACACTCAAAAAAGGATTGTTGATCACTTTGGGATAAGAATGCTAACAAGGAGGAAATGATGAGGTAAATGTGACATTAGGTAAATCATGTCAAGATGCCTTAATTATTTATATGGATAGTTTTTTTGAGTCTTGGGTATTACATTCAGGGGCTTCTTTTCATGCCACCCCACATAAGCATTATTTTACTGATTATGTTGAAGACAATCTAGGACATGTATATCTCGGTGATGATGAACCATGTGAGATAGTAGGGAAAGGTTGTGTTCAAGTCAAGATGGAGAATGGGAACACATGGATCCTTAATGAGGTTAGACACTTTCTTATGTTAAGATGGAATTTGGTTTCAGTGGGACAATTGGGTAGTGAGGTATGTTCAGTATTGCTTACTATAGATTCTTGGAAAGTTACCAAAGGTGATCTTGTGATCTTGAGAGCTAATAAAGTTGGTACTTTATATTTTAATAGTAGTGTTGATTTTATTGAATTAGTTGTTATAGATTGAGATGAAACTATGTGGCACTATAAGCTCGATCATATGAGCCATAAGGGCATGCATCTTGAAAGATAAGTTGCTTGGATTAAAATACATAGATCTAGACTTTTATGAAAATTATGTGTATGGGAAACAAAATCAGGTTAAGTTCTTAAAGGTTGGACCCACAAAGAAATATCACAAGTTAGATCTAGTACACTTAGATGTATGGGGACCAACTCAGGTATCTTCTATTGGTTGATCCAATTATTATGTTACTTTTATAGATGATACAAGTATAAAAGTTTGGGTGTATTGCATTAAAAATAAATCTGACGTATTTGACACTTTTAAGATGTGGAAAGCCTTGGTTGAGAATGAAACATGTCTCAAGTTGAAATGTCTCAGAATAGATAATGGAGGTGAGTATTGTAGTAATGTTTTCTTTGATTATTTTTCTAACAATGGAATCAATAGGCAAAGAATATTTCCAATAAATCCACAATGGAATGGGGTATCTAAAATTATGAACATAAAAATAATAGAACGTGTTAGGAGCATGTGGTTACATGTAAGGTTGTCTTTACAGTTTTGGGTAGAAGCAGTTAGCATGGTAGTATATCTAATTATCAAAGGACCTTCTATACCTTTGGATGGAGGCATTCCTAAACAAGCTTGGTCTTTTAATAATGTTGATTATTCTTTTCTTAGATTCTTTAGATGTGAATCTTTTTCTCTTATCAAGAAAGAAGATAGGACCAAGCTAGAGGCTAAATTAGAGAAATGCACATTCATTAGTTATGGTGAGGATGACTTTAGTTTTTGTTTATGGAGCATTAAAGATAGAAAAATATTTTGGTCTAGAGATGTAGTCTCTAATGAAAAAGTCATGAATAAGGATAAGTTGCAAGAACAAGATCAGGAACAAAAAGAGTACATAGTATTAGATGACATTAAAGATGGCAAAGTATCCTAGGATTAAGTTTAGGAACCTTATACACAAGGACCCCAAAATCATATGGTAAGAGGGTCTTCTAGGGTAATAAAATCATCTAAACATTTTTATCCTTTAAATTATTTATTACTCACTGACAATAGAAAGCCAGAGTGTTATGATGAAGCAATGTAGGTAGATGCCAAGTTGAGATGGGAACAAGCCATGGATGAAGAGTATATATCTCTCATGGAGAACTAAATGTGGGATTTGGTTAGCCTACCCAAAGGAAAGAGTGCATTTTTGAATAAGTGGATCTTTAGAATCAAAGAAGAGGATGAAGGGAGAAAATGGTATAAGGCTAGGATTTTTGTCAAGGGGTTTGCACAAAAATTAGGTATTGATTTTGATGAGATTTTTTCTCCTATTGTAAAAATGACTTCAATTAGGACTATTATTGGTTTAGTTTAAGTTGAGGATTTTCACTTAGAATAGATAAATGTGAAAACTACTTTTCTTCATGGTGATTTGGATGAAGAGATATATATGAAATAGCCATAGGGTTATGAGGTCAAAGGGAAGGAGAACTATGTGTGCAAACTAAAGAAGATCTTGTATGGATTGAAACAAGCTCCTGATAATGGTATAAAAAATTTGACTGTTTTATGTTAGAATAAGAAAATCAAAGTTGTCATTCTGACTATTGTGTTTACATCAAACATTTTGATGATGGTTACTTTATTATATTATGCTTGTATGTTGATGACATGTTAGTTACAGGAAAGAACATACAACATATGCATATGCTCAAGAAATAGCTTATGACTCCTTTTCTATGAAGGATTTGGGTGATACCAATCAAATCCTTAGTATGAGGATTTATCATGACAGGAAGGAGAGGAATTTGATCTTATCCCAATCAGAGTATGTGAATAAAGTCTTGGAAAGGTTTAGCATGTTGGATGCTAAATCTATTGGTACTCCTTTGGCAAGTCACTTTAGATTATCAAAGGAATAGTGTCCCAAGATGAAAGATAAAAATATTAAGATGTCTAAGGTACCTTACTCATCATCTATTGGCAGCTTAATTTATGCCATGGTTTGTACTAGGTCGTATATTACCCAAGTAGTGGGATTTGTGAGAAAGTATATGAGTGATCTAGGTTATGAGTATTGGTAGGAAGTGAAATGGATTCTTTGATATTTGAGAGGAACCATTGATTTTGCATTATGTTATGTTGGATTAGATATCACTTTGGATGGTTATGTGGACTCAAATATGGTAGGGGATATTGATAGTAGGAGAAGTATGACAGGATATATATTTACTATTGGAGATACATCGGTTAGTTGGATTTCTAGGATACAAAAGGTTGTGGCTTTGTCAACTACAAAGGTAAAGTATTTTTCTACCACAGATGCTATTAAGGAGATGATTTGGCTATAGGAGTTATTTTAAGAGTTGGGGCATGAACAAGAAATTAGGAGACTACATAGTGATAGTCAGAGTATTATTCATTTGGAAAAGAACTCTGCTTTCCACTCAAGGATGAAACACATTCAATTACATTATCACTTTATCAAGATAGCTTTGGAGGATAACTTGGTGAAGCTATAGAAGATTCGTACTAGCCAAAATATTGTGGATATGATGACCAAGGTGGTCACATTGGATAAGTTGAGACTATGTTTAGATTTGGTTGGCCTTAGTGGTCATGGAGCAGTGATAGATTTTATTCAGGAGAAACAGTCTCTAAGTGGGAGATTGTTGAGTGTGGATCCCTTTGGGGCTATCACTTGACCATAGGAATAAATTTTGGGGGCATAAATAGCTCTAAACATGTGGGGGGTATAATTTTCATGTTCTCCACATGTGAGTGGAATATTCCTTGTATTCCTAATTTCTATGTATTCCATATTTCATGGAGTTAGTTTTTATATGCCTTTTGCCATGTTGACTTCCTTGTTTTGAGGAAGCTAGTTGTTTTTTGGAAAATTGAACTCCTTTCTTGTTGAGTGGAGTTGGTTGAGATCACATGTTCATGGGAAAAATTGCCCTTAGAAGGTGGAGAAGATGAATATGGTGAATTTTTCCTTGGGGGAGATTTTATATAGGCTTGATGAGGTGAAAAAGGGTTGTCACATGTTGGATAATGCTTATCTTGGATAAGCATTGCATATTTGCTCCTCCTTTTATAGATTTTCTTCATTTTTCTCTATATACAGGGTGTGTTGTGGCCTTTAGAGGTTGAAGGTTTATTTTTGGGGTGTAGCTTTATGGATCAGAGTCAAAGTATAGGTATTTTTCAAAGTGCAAGTGTTCATTATAAGGTGTGGTTTAGCAACATGTGAGATACAACATTGTGCAGGTGTAGGTGAAAGTGCAGTTTTTGTGCAGCACTTTCTATAGGAGATTTTTATATCTCTATGAGAGTTCATTGTAATCTTGTTTTAGATTACTGAATTATTTGAGAACTTTCATTGGTGGATGTATCCCACATTGGGTGAACCATGTTATATATATGTTATCTGTATTATTATTATCTTGTTCTCATTTATTATTTGATATTAATGATGAATTAAGGAATGTTTCCATGATGAATTTCATTGCATAGATTTAGATTTGGTTTATGGTAATAGTAGATCTATATTTAGAAGTGTTTTATTTCTAACAATCTAGAGTTTAAGTGATTGGTCAGTAGGCTTAGATAGACTCCTGAGGGATGATGAAGCACTAATTAATAGGATTAAGCAACTCCTTGGCACCATGTTGGCTAATCCTATAAAGTCCAAAAACTTGGTCATTATAGATGATGAATAATATAAGCATAGAGTCACTTTGGTGATGCAAGAAGTAAAAATAAAAAGTTAGGGCCAATCTGGTAGTGACAATAACAAAATTATGGGAATGATCTTCACTACTAAAGAAAATATTGCATAATCCAATTGAATCAAAGAAGCTATGGCAAGGGATGATAGAGACTTTGATGACTTAGCTAATCAAGAAGATGTCTATCTCCTAAATCCAACTGTAGATTTGGAGCTTGTCAAAGAACAACATCAAAGACCAATAGAGCTTCTGCAAGAGCAACAAGGGAGTCCCTTGATAATAGGCCCACCAGCTAGTTAATATTCTATTTTTTAAACATTTTGTAATATTTTGAAATAAAATATTATTTTGTAAAGGCACATTCTAGTTTGTTAGCATGTTTCCTTTAGGTCAGTATATTTTGTAAAATCAAGTGTATTCTAGAACTTTCTAAAAAAATATATTTCTTTATATTTTATACATTTACATCTTGTAACTGACCGGTATATTGCCTTGTCTTCCTATAAAAGGTAGTTATACCATTTTGTAAAGAGAGAGAATTTTGAGAAAATTTTGTCTACTTTGAGAAGTTAATAAAATCAATGAATTTTGAAAGGATTATTTAAGTTATTTGTGTCATTTTCTATATGGCTTTTCTCTCAATTTCTAGTCCTAAGTCTTAAATTTGAATGGTTTCTATGAATTTTGTTTTGCATCTTTGATTACAGGGTTGCTAATTTATGCTTATTCTAGATTAGTTGAATGATCTTGAATTTAATTCATTTTATTTTCTCTACATTAGAATGTGCAAATGTTATTTGAGTGTGGTAGAAAACCTTTAAAGTAAATTCAATTCTTACTTGTACTTCTTTTATCATCCTTTGAGGTCTGCAAGGTGTGTAGTGAGATATGAGTTTATGTTATTTTTCACTATATACTAGTTAAATTTATAATAATTTGTACTAGAAAAATTTTCATAATATTTGGGGCTAAGCTCAACAATCACTTATTCTCTTTCTACCTTACCCTTCTCTTTTGCTTCTTTTTTAACCAGATCATTTTAGTTTAGATTTCATTGTAAATATCCATTTAGATTAGTTTGTAGTTTAATATTTGATCATAATTCATTAGTATTATCATATATACTTACACCTTGAAAATAGTTGGTCCATGGTGGCTCCCAACCACCAATTAATATAAATTGTGAAATAGTTAAACATTGCCCTACCACTATTTCACCATAGGTAATATAAGTTGCCAAAACCTACTACTCATGCTTTGAATTCCTAGAATTCTAAAATGAGAAGTGTTCTTTGAACACTAAGGACACCTATGATATATTCAAAGGTATCAAAAAAATTCAACCAACCTAAGTGGATGGGGGAACACTCCACTCTAGTATGATTAGAGTGGACTTGTCCAAGAGGATAAATGACCTATGTCATCTATTGGAGATAGTCTAAAGGTTACTTTATATAGCTTAAGTATTTGACATTGGAATTTATATATAATAATAACCAAAAACAAAGGGTCAAACCCACATATAAATAAATGTTTTAGATGAATGGTGAGTAAGATTCATGTATTTGTGTGCAAGTCATGTGGTTTAGAATATGTTATTAATTAGCATTGTAGTACCTATGACAATATTTATGTGTCTAATATTATAAATTATGTATCATTTTTAGAGTGAATTTGGCCAAAAATTCCATTTATCACATGTAAAAAAGGTAAAAAAATGTTAGTTTTTAGTTGTACAAACACACTAGACCATGATGTGTCTTTTATTGGTGTTTTTGTATACTTTTTAAAATTGAAATTGACTAAATGGGGCTGATATCACATTTAATCAAGTAAAATAATGTCAATTTTCAGGTACTTAAACACATTATACCACACTATATGTCATTTTTTCTTATTATTCAATTTTTAGAGGGAATTTGATTAAATGGTACCCCTATCACATGTAATCAAGGTAACATCGGTCAATTTAGGGTTGTGATCATGTATTAGACCACTATGTGTAATTTGTGTGTTTGTGTTTCCTTTTTAGATGGAATTCAACTACATAAAGTACCTATCATGTGCACTTTAGGAAACCAAGGTTGATTTATTACTAAGGGCACATATTAGACCACTTTTAATCCAGGAAACAAAGGTTGATTTAGGGCTTGATCCATATATTGGACTACAATGTGGCATTATTGTGTGTTCATGTGTCTCTTTTATAGTGAATTTGACTCAAATGGTCCCCTTTCACATTAAATTGAGGTAGGGGAGGTATATTTATGTGACATGAACATATTAGACCATAATGTGTCATTTTTTGTGTTCATATTTATTTATAGAGTTAATTAAAGTAAATGGCCCCCCTATCACATGAAAATGAAGAAAACTAAGGTAAATTTAATGATGCATTCACACATTATACCACAATGTTTAATTTTTTTATTTTTGTTTCTTTTTTAAATTTCATTCAACTAAGTGGGGCCCTTATTATGTGTAATTGAGGAAATAATGTCAATTTAAGGGTATAATTTGGGATTAAAATTGGAAAAAATTACATCATTATATTTAGCCATTTTTTGTAAATAATGGTGAACATGAAATATTAGCCTAATTAAATAAGGAGTAAACTACTCTTTAAAAGTAAGCCAATCAAAAAAATTAGATTGTATAGATATTCTAATAATAAATACTAAATATAAGCATGTGCCAAATATAGAAAGCATAACATTTAATATTCTAATAATAAAAATTTTAAGGAGAAATATTACTTAACTTATACATTGATGCACAATAATATTTGAGAAAGCTAGGTTTTGAAATAGAATGTGTGAATTTTTTGATCTAGTCGTCAGATTTTGAAAATTATCTTTTTTATCATAGACACTTGAATTTCAATATGGACACTTACATCAACACTATTATTATGCTTCAATGCATATTTTATGTATGAAATATTGTCTTTTCATTAAAAATTACACCTGGATCTTTCCAAGTTTGTTGTCAATATTTAGACTATGTTTAGATTATGTGCATAAGCTCTTAATATTATAATATAGCTCAAACCCTAAATCCTCCTCTTAGGTTTAATCACCTTGCCAAAAATGGCTTAGTGGGCTCATAAAGTTTATCTGACCTCAAAGACCCTCTTCTAATGAGTGTTTTATACATAGCCAATACTTTGATAAGGGCCTCAAACATATTTAGGTATCCTCTATGTGTTAGAATGTGTGTGTATAAAGGTGAACTATACTATATGCAAATGCATGTAATGATCTAACTTGTAACTTGAAGAATATTATTTATGGGTTGTAATTTGAATTCTTCATACATGTAAGATGAATATTCTTATGACTAATATTAAATAGGGAATAATATGGAAGTATAACTTAGTTGTGAAATTGATTTAATGAGTTTGAATAGGTGTTTACTTGGTATATACTAGATGAATAATTAGTTTTATTTAATTTTTATTTATAAACACCTTATTAAAATATTCCCATTGAAGGGTTCATGAAAGTTATTAGGCTGACTCGTACATATCCAAATATTTTTAAATTTGAATGTATATAAGATAAGGACACTTGCATTATATCTAGGACAATAAAATTGACATTATTGTCTATGTCTAAATTTAAATCTCCAAGAATATGTAAGTTTGTTGTATCTTTTTACCTAACATTGAATATTATATATCATAATTAAAGCATAGTATGCGCTATAAGTGATCTGGGAAATAATAATATCAGGATTGGATTACAAGATGAACATTTAGGCCCAGTGTAATGGTGAAGAAAATCCTATCAACTGTAAGGAAGGTCTAAAATTGAAGGGTATAAAATTTAGTGTTATTTTTCAAGTGTACAATACTATTTTAACATATAAATATATATTTAAGAATCTACATTTACTCCCCCCTTCCCTGCCCACAAGCCCCCCAATCTAGTAATGCATAAGAATGAAATTACAAGTTTAAAAGAAAGAAAATGTGTAACATGGTGTGTACAACATACATTTATTTTCATGAGACCCATTTGAATTTTATGTATGTGTATTAATTGAAACTAATATCATGAAAATAAATAATTGAAATTACTTGAAACAAAATAGAGCAAGGAAAGGGTACACTTGTGTGTTGATTTAACCATGTTTCCCCTTGATAATTTAATTTGGTAGCGATGTTTCCTTGTTGAAGCATTAGATAGATGTTCAAAAATTAACCTTGGATATTCAAAGATGGGAATTGAAGGGTGGTAATACCCCCAATATGATATAAAGGTGAGTTGTGCCAAATTCATTGAGAGCTTAGAATCTCAATCTCATAAATCAAATGTAACATAATCTATCCAATCTCTCCCAAGTCAAATGGTGTAACCATATAAATCCACAATAATATAAGTAAGTATAATTCCATCAAGAGTGTAAAATCCTAATCTCACTAATCAAAGAATCCAACTATTGTTGTAGACAAATCTCAAATGGTGGATCTTGGTAGAGTTGGTGCATGAATATTGGTATAATGTGAATAATGTATATGTGATTTAGTACATTTTCATGGAATATTCACCTCAAAAGTGCCTCAATATTAATTATTTGTTAAAATATAACCTTTTATTTGTAGAATATGTATAAAAATTATCACAATTTTGGAAAACTTTGTACCAAATCTATACCAAATGCATAGAATTATCCCATGTGTATATTTTATTGATGTAAAGTGAATCAAAATTTTCCAATTCTATCAATTATATGTATGTTCATGTATCTATGACATGTCCCCATTGATTTTATCCCTATTTTGAGGTGTGGGGAATGAAAAAGTGATAATCACCTTATCTCAAAAGGATAAGATGACTATGTTTTATCTATGTGAACTATGTAGTAAGGAAGCATATAATAGTGTCATGTCAAATTATATATATCAATAAAGCTCACATTATGCATACATAACATACCCTAAGATGCATGATGTGGATCATTAAATTTCCATTATATAATAATCTTAAAATATAATCAAACACACACACACAAGTACTAAAAAATAAAGCAAAGAGAGGTTTAAGGAGACTACAAACAAAGGGCATGTTCAAATATTACACACTCAAGATGAGGACATATACAAATGTCCACACACTAAAGAAACAAGGAATCAAGGCATCATATCCAAAAAGAAAGGAACATTTTCAAATGTTCCATAAGAAATCCAAAGAATCAACAATAAATACACTTGATTAATCTATGTGAATAAATGAAGTAAATGAAATATATAAGTAACTAGCATAGGCATATCATACTAGTTCCTACATACATGTGTTAGTAAAAAATGTCATGTATAATACCATATCAATGTACATTATGTAATATAGTAGTATAAGTATAAGCATGTTTAAATGTCAATATATAAGATCAAATAGAAACAATCACAAAACAATAGAACCTATGTCAATCATGATCATTTAAAATTAAGATGCCCCCAACATAGTGTGTCTCATAGGAATTCAAAAGGTCCAACATTTACATGTGTATGTATCAAGGATCTAATGTATTCTTACATCACATTCAAGTACCTATGAAACATATCTATGTAAATAAATGATATGCTATCTATTAACATAAATTAAATAACATATGCATAAAGATAGTTAACATGTGAAATGCTAAATAATATTTTTTATTTTTGATGTATTTGAATGTTTTTGTATTTTATTAAATATTTGATTTTTTTTAATTTTTAAATTTTTTGATATGTTTTTGAAATAGGGTTTTAGTCGATGATCCTATATGTTAGATGAACATAAATTTATCTATAATTTGCATATTGTATAGTAAATTGGTCATGCTATTACGGATCATGTATATGTGTCAAATCTCGGATTGGAGAATCTATAATACTTTATGTATACCTCATAGGAATGTGGTCGTGGGGTAGTGGTAGAAGGTGTATTGGTTCATAGGACCCATTTTTTAATGTTTTATGTTTTATTTGGTGTAATATTTGGTCTTTTTACCTATCTATGTAGGTGTAAATGATGATATAAAAGAGTCCACTATAAATCTCTAATTCAATGGCCTTTCAATTATTAGTCACCTTGGAAATGGAATTGTCTATTATTAACCCTTTCTCATATGATTAACATTAGTGGGTTGTGTAATAAGTTATCATAGAATTTTTTTTTCATGTTATAAAGAATATTCATATTGAATCCCTAAAAATGTAATTACCATATAGGTATGAATATACTAAATACACCCATACACTATGGAAGGTTTAGACACTCCATTTTGCCCACAACTGGCTTCCAACTTGACTTAAGATTGATTTATACCAAATACTACAAACTAAGCCTAAGAATCATTGAATGCCCTAATTTTATCTGCACATCATACATCAATGATCAAAATCATGTTGAGACATCTTTATTTTGGGTATTTTCATGTATGCAAGAGTAACCTCTCACAAATTCATCTCCAGTCAACTCGTGACCTTAAAAATTGACACATTGGCCTTTAGACCCATTAACTAGGGCATTTAAACAATTCTTAAAGTGAAAAAATGTTATGCAGAATGAATTAACTAATAAAATCAAATTAAATTCTTAAGTGAAATTTCCATGTGCAATTAGTGAAAATGAATTTTATAAAAATGAAGTTTTAATAGAAATTAGGTCATGATGATGCCATCATCTTCAAAGTCAAATAATTTAAAATATCTCCCCTAAATTGATAAATTCATAAATAGACAACAATGCTTAATAAATGGGATCTATATCCCAAATATTAAGTTTTTGTTCCCTCTTTAACTCAATTAACATTAGTTTTAAATCAACCACAATTAAATTTAATTGAACTACGCTTGGGTTAGAGTTAGTTTGGAAGGCTATAAATACAAGGTCTCCCCTATTGTTCAACAAGATAATTTTGTGTAAAGTTATTATGCTACAATACCTTCAAGAAGCTCCTTTGGTATATCGTTATATGCCCATTTGTTAAGTCAAGCCAAGCCAAAGCCAAAGCCAAGCCCAACATTACCAAGGTGATAAGGAGAGGTGGTGCAAGAAGCTCCATTGTCAAATATTATTTGATCACACAACTGAACACATCAATTCATGGCTAACATACAACTCTTTCTCTCAAGGAAGGTAAATGTTATTTGTTTTCTCTTCATTCGATAGTTACTTGTATTTTTCACTTTCTATTTGAGTGTCTAGGTTAGAGTTATAAGTTTCATTAGTGTTTTTTTCTTGATTTTAATTATATTGACATGATACTAATCTCCCCTCTTAGATTATTATTCATCACATAATGGCACACCTAGTGGGACATTTCACATGTCCTCTTATAATCTTCTATTATCAATTTTCATGCCAAGTTTTTGATTTTATGGAAAAAAAGTGAAGAAATAGAACTCTCGACCAAAGCACTACCAAAGGAATTTATGCACTACTAAAGGTGTTTTTACACTATCTAGAGGCATTTTTGCACTACCAAAGGCATTTCTTGAATTGTCAAAGGTAGTTTTGCATTGTCATAGGTGGTTTTGCACTATTAGAGGCATTTTTATGCTATTATATGTTATTTTTCGTTGCAAGAGGCATTTTTCACTATTAGAGGCAATTTTTCAATGTCATAGGAAATTTTACACTGAGATAGGCATTTTTTGAACAATGTAAACATAAATCCAAGAGCTCAAAATTAATTTTTTTTTGTTGATTAACTATTTGTCCTAGGGACATGAAAACCCCCTAACATTTTTTGTAGGAGACAAGGTGAATAAAGGGAGTTTTAAACACTTCAAAATTTCATTTCACATATTTATTAGTGATTTAAAAAGAACAAAAATATTAGACTAAGTGCTCCTGAGAAATTTATTTTTATTTATTATTTTTTATAAACTAGAATTTATGTGTATGCTCTCCCCTATCCCATTTAGGTAACTCAGATGACCAAAATCACCTTGTTTATTGCCTTGTTTCTTAGTCTCAACCTATAAATAACACCATCTATTATCTCCCTAAGCTTGAGTAACTTGGGTGATTCAAAAAAAGACCTTTAAATCCCTTATAGTTTCATTTATTTATTTAATTACATTTGGCTTATGGGAAGGATTTCATCACCTCCCTATAAGTTAATAATGGAAACATTGACCCATTATTTCATCTCCTAGAATTGTTTCAAACATGATCCACTCTGGGGTATATAAATTAGGGAATGTGATATTGGGATTGCCAGGGGGATGAGTAACTAGCCTCTCTAATCCTAATGAAAACAAAATTTAGGTCTGGATAAACATTGGAATCCACTAAGAAGTACATTAATGAAGTTTGTGGGCAAAGGAATAGACCCTTTCATAGTAAGGTAAAAAATATGAACCTAATTGATGTGATTACACCCTTATATTAGCCATACTTGGGACCATATAGTATGTGAAAAACTTATATATTTTAGACAAATCCCCACTTACCGTGAAATTTCATGATAAATTTCAAGTGATCTTCAATCTAATTTTATGCCACATTCTAATCTTGAGAGACAGAGAGGGGCATAAAAACTCTACCTACACATGTACTTTCATTTTCATATTAACACGTAATTCCTTTCAAGCATTGGTATATCAGTGGGAACTTTGGTTGAAGGTACTCATACCCATGTCACTTATAGGAATATGATGAGCCATTTGGTCTATTTCTATTTTATTCAATTTTCATGTGTGTTCTAAATACAATTTTTTTATTTTGTCACACATAAAAAATGAGTCATGAACTAATCACCTATTTTCACACCATTTTAGCCTAAGAGATATTATTTTTTCCATTTGATACCACACATTTACCTTAGATGTTTTCAAAATATGTGTGTGTGTGTTATTTGTTTAAATGGATCATCATTACATTGCCTTTTTCATACCATGTTTTTGCCTTGGTGTTTTGAAACAAAAACCATTGTCATACCTTTTGATCAAAGTAGTGTCATTACATTGCTCATATTATTTCAAAACCATTACCTTGTTTCAAACCAAGTTCAAAACCATGTATGCCTTTGGTCTACATTTGGTGTCGTTATACCATCCATTTGGGTCTATAATGTCATCTATTTGATCAATCCAAGTCTTTTTCAAACCAATTTATAAATTCATCTTCCAAAGTTCAAATTCAAAATTGAGTGGTTTATACCTATGCCTTACTTAATTTTAGCTTGGGTATTTATCTCTCATGTTTGAATTATGTAACTTGGATTAATTCCTTGCTTAGTTTGAAGACTCCTTTTTTCCTATATCTAATAAGTGGTCTATTTTTTATGTGCCTCAAGTTATTTTGTTACCTTGAACTAAGGTTGAAACTCTATTTTCAAGTACAACCTTAAGCATGGTTAGTTTACATTGGATCCTTTATTATCACTTGGGCTTAAATATTTTCCTTATCGCTCTTATTTTGGCTTACCTGAGATTGAACTTTCCAATTATTTTTAGGCATGTGCATATGGAAAATGTCTTATGCCAAGGTCAAGTGTGTTTTTGAATCTATGTGCCTATATTGAGTCCAAGTATTTTGAATTATTTTAGAGATAGATTAAATTGCCTTGCAAGTTTTATTTCGACCAAGTTTATTTTTAAAGTCTATATTTATGCCTTATTTCTAAAGACCTAGAATTTTCCTTAGTTTTTATATTTTTTTCATACCTTTTGATCCTGTCTTTGTGACTTGTTTCCAAATATCTAGCTCCCTTTTCATTTTTAGACCTAGATTAAATTTGTTTAAAACACTTTGTTAAAACCATGACTCAAAACTTACCATTCATTTGATCATTTTTGCACTACCAAAGGCAATTCTTGAATTTTCAAAGGTAGTTTTGCATTGTCATAGGTGGTTTTGCACTATTAGAGGCATTTTAATGCTATTAGATGTTATTTTTCATTGCAAGAGGCATTTTTCACTATTAGAGGCAATTTTTCAATGTCATAGGAAATTTTACACTAAGATAGGCATTTTTTAAACCATGTAAACATAAATCCAAGAGCTCAAAATTAATTTTTTTTTTGTTGATTAACTATTTGTCCTAGGGACATGAAAACCCCCTAACATTTTTTGTAGGAAACAAGGTGAATAAAGGGAGTTTTAAACACTTCAAAATTTCATTTCACATATTTCTTAGTGCTTTAAAAAGAACAAAAATATTAGACTAAGTGCTCCTGAGAAATTTATTTTTATTTATTATTTTTTATAAACTAGAATTTATGTGTATGCTCTCCCCTATCCCATTTAGGTAACTCAGATGACCAAAATCGCCTCGTTTATTGCCTTGTTTCTTAGTCTCAACCTATAAATAACACCATCTATTATCTCCCTAAGCTTGAGTAACTTGGGTGATTCAAAAAAAGACCTTAAAATCCTTTATAGTTTCATTTATTTATTTTATTACATTTGGCTTATGGGAAGGATTTCATCACCTCCCTATAAGTTAATAATGGAAACATTGACCCATTATTTCATCTCCTAGAATTTTTTTGAACATGATCCACTCTGGGGTATATAAATTAGGGAATGTGATATTGGGATTGCCAAGGGGATGAGTAACTAGCCTCTCTAATCCTAATGAAAACGAAAGTTAGGTATGGATAAACATTGGAATCCACTAAGAAGTACATTAATAAAGTCTGTGGGCAAAGGAATAGACCCTTTCATAGTAAGGTAAAAAATATGAACCTAATTGGTGTGATTACACCCTTATATTAGCCATACTTGGGACCATATAGTATGTGAAAAACTTATCTATTTTAGACAAATCCCCACTTACTATGAAATTTCATGCTAAATTTCAAGTGATCTTCAATCTAATTTTATGCCACATTCTAATCTTGAGAGACAGAGGGGGGCATAAAAACTCTACCTACACATGTACTTTCATTTTTTTATTAACACGTAATTCCTTACAAGCATTGGTATATCAGTGGGAACTTTGGTTGAAGGTACTCATACCCATGTCACTTATAGGAATATGATGAGCCATTTGGTCTATTTCTATTTTATTCAATTTTCATGTGTGTTCTAAATACAATTTTTTTAATTTGTCACACATACAAAACGAGTCATGAACTAATTACCTATTTTCACACCATGTTAGCCTAAGAGATATTATTTTTTCCATTTGATACCACACATTTACCTTAGATGTTTTCAAAATATGTGTGTGTGTGTGTTATTTGTTTAAATGGGTCATCATTACATTACCTATTTCATACCATGTTTTTGCCTTGGAGTTTTGAAACAAAACCCATTGTCATACCTTTTGATCAAACTAGTGTCATTACATTGCTCATATTATTTCAAAACCATTACCTTGTGTCAAACCAAGTTGAAAACCATGTATGCCTTTGGTCTACATTTGGTGTCATTATACCATCCATTTGGGTCTATAATGTCATCTATTTGATCAATCCAAGTCTTTTTCAAACCAATTTATAAATTCATCTTCCAAAGTTCAAATTCAAAATTGAGTGGTTTATACCTATGCCTTACTTAATTTTAGCTTGGGTATTTATCTCTCATGTTTGAATTATGTAACTTGGATTAATTCCTTACTTAGTTTGAAGACTCCTTTTTTCCTATATCTAATAAGTGGTCTATTTTTTATGTGCCTCAAGTTATTTTGTTACCTTGAACTAAGGTTGAAACTCTATTTTCAAGTATAACCTTAAGCATGGTTAGTTTACATTGGATCCTTTATTATCACTTGGGCTTAAATATTTTCCTTATCGCTCTTATTTTGGCTTACTTGAGATTGAATTTTCCAATTATTTTTAGGCATGTGCATATGGAAAATGTCTTATGCCAAGGTCAAGTGTGTTTTTGAATCTATGTGTCTATATTGATTCCAAGTATTTTGAATTATTTTAGAGATAGATTAAATTGCCTTGCAAGTTTTATTTCGACCAAGTTTACTTTTAAAGTCTATATTTATTCCTTATTTCTAAAGACCTAGAATTTTCCTTAGTTTTTATATTTTTTTCATACCTTTTGATCCTGTCTTTGTGACTTGTTTCCAAATATCTAGCCCCCTTCTCATTTTTAGACCTAGATTAAATTTGTTTAAAACACTTTTTTAAAACCATGACTCAAAACTTACCATTCATTTGATCATTTTTTCACTACCAAAGGCATTTCTTGAATTGTCAAAGGTAGTTTTGCATTGTCATAGGTGGTTTTGCACTATTAGGGGCATTTTTATGCTATTAGATGTTATTTTTCATTGCAAGAGTCATTTTTCACTATTAGAGGCAATTTTTCAATGTCATAGGAAATTTTACACTGAGATAGGCATTTTTTGAACCATGTAAACATAAATCCAAGAGCTCAAAATTAATTTTTTTTTGTTGATTAACTATTTGTCCTAGGGACATGAAAACCCCATAACTTTTTTTGTAGGAAAAAAGGTGAATAAAGGGAGTTTTAAACACTTCAAAATTTCATTTCACATATTTCTTAGTGCTTTAAAAAGAACAAAAATATTATACTAAGTGCTCCTGAGAAATTTATTTTTATTTATTATTTTTTATAAACTAGAATTTATGTGTATGCTCTCCCCTATCCCATTTAGGTAACTCAGATGACCAAAATCACCTTGTTTATTGCCTTGTTTCTTAGTCTCAACCTATAAATAACACCATCTATTATCTCCCTAAGCTTGAGTAACTTGGTTGATTCAAGAAAAGACCTTTAAATCCCTTATAGTTTCATTTATTTATTTTATTACATTTGGCTTATGGGAAGGATTTCATCACCTCCCTATAAGTTAATAATGGAAACATTGACCCATTATTTCATCTCCTAGAATTGTTTCAAACATGATCCACTCCAGGGTATATAAATTAGGGAATGTGATATTGGGATTGCCAAGGGGATGAGTAACTAGCCTCTCTAATCCTAATGAAAACAAAAGTTAAGTCTGGATAAACATTGGAATCCACTAAGAAGTACATTAATGAAGTATATGGGCAAAGGAATAGACCCTTTCATAGTAAGGTAAAAAATATGAACCTAATTGATGTGATTACACCCTTATATTAGCCATACTTGGGACCATATAGTATGTGAAAAACTTATATATTTTAGACAAATTCCCACTTACCGTGAATTTTCATGATAAATTTCAAGTGATCTTCAATCTAATTTTATGCCACATTCTAATCTTGAGAGACAGAGGGGGGCATAAAAACTCTACCTACACATGTACTTTCATTTTTATATTAACACGTAATTCCTTACAAGCATTGGTATATCAGTGGGAACTTTGGTTGAAGGTACTCATACCCATGTCACTTATAGGAATATGATGAGCCATTTGGTCTATTTCTATTTTATTCAATTTTCATGTGTGTTCTAAATACAATTTTTTTAATTTGTCACACATACAAAATGAGTCATGAACTAATCACCTATTTTCACACCATTTTAGCCTAAGAGATATTATTTTTTCCATTTGATACCACACATTTACCTTAGATGTTTTCAAAATATGTGTGTGTGTGTTATTTGTTTAAATGGATCATCATTACATTGCCTATTTCATACCATGTTTTTGCCTTGGAGTTTTGAAACAAAAACCATTGTCATACCTTTTGATCAAAGTAGTGTCATTACATTGCTCATATTATTTCAAAACCATTACCTTGTGTCAAACCAAGTTCAAAACCATGTATGCCTTTGGTCTACATTTGGTGTTGTTATACCATCCATTTGGGTCTATAATGTCATCTATTTGATCAGTCCAAGTCTTTTTCAAACCAATTTATAAATTCATCTTGCAAAGTTCAAATTCAAAATTGAGTGTTTTATACCTATGCCTTAATTTTAGCTTGGGTATTTATCTCTCATGTTTGAATTATGTAACTTGGTTTAATTCTTTGCTTAGTTTGAAGACTCCTTTTTTCCTATATCTAATAAGTGGTCTATTTTTTATGTGCCTCAAGTTATTTTGTTACCTTGAACTAAGGTTGAAACTCTATTTTCAAGTACAACCTTAAGCATGGTTAGTTTACATTGGATCCATTATTATCACTTGGGCTTAAATATTTTCCTTGTCGCTCTTATTTTGGCTTACTTGAAATTGAATTTTATAATTATTTTTAGGCATGTGCATATGGAAAATGTCGTATGCCAAGGTCAAGTGTGTTTTTGAATCTATATGCCTATATTGAGTCCAAGTATTTTGAATTATTTTAGAGATAGATTAAATTGCCTTGCAAGTTTTATTTCGACCAAGTTTATTTTTAAAGTCTATATTTATGCCTTATTTATAAAGACCTAGAATTTTCCTTAGTTTTTATATTTTTTTCATACCTTTTGATCCTGTTTTTGTGACTTGTTTCCAAATATCTAGCCCCCTTTTCATTTTTAGACCTAGATTAAATTTTTTTGAAACACTTTGTTAAAACCATGACTCAAAACTTACCATTCATTTGATCATTAGTGCGTAATATATTAGACCTTAGAGACATTTAGATTAATCATTGTTAAAAATTTGGATAAGAGCTCCATTCCTAGGCTAAGTTTAGACTTTTGTCCTTTAGACCATGTTTTAAGATTTTTGAGAACTCTAGACCTTTTCTTCTCAAGATGTTAGTCATGGATTTGGATATTAATCTCTATACACATATTGGAATCATGTATAATTTAGATTATGATAACATGGTCATGAATGATACCTTTGTTCAAAACCCATATGGTGTTGATGTAGCTTATGAGACAAATTCCTATCCTCCTTTAACTGATCAATACATGGAACAAAGCCAAGATTATTTAGCACATTACTTGGTTAATACACATCCTTATCTAGGTCAAGAGTAAGAAAAACTAGCTCAATTCCTCAATAGTGTATCATCTATTATTGAATAAGTCTAACAATAACCTTACTACATTATCATGCCATATATATATGACCCATACTTGTTTAATCATCACTTGCTTAAAAAATGACATGGTTTTAGTCCAAATTGTGGAGGTAAGGGCCAATTTTATAGAAGACTTTGCCCATGAAAACCTACCTAGTCTAGTCAGAGTGGCTAGAAACATACCTTATACCCAAACTATTGAACATGCCTTCACTAGTTACCCTCAAGTGCTCATGCCGATTTCATACCAAGATATAAATATACTTTCAAGATTAAAGGGCCCCATGACAAACCAATTCATCTAAATAAAACAAGAACATAAAACTTTCCTTAATCTGGGATGAAATTTCAATGACATGGCTAAATCAAATGCTCCACTTATAGAACTAACTCCTTTAACAGGAGTGCCAATTGATTTGACAAGTCAAGTTAATCTAGGTGTAGACCCATTTTCCCAAATTAATTTATTAGGTGACATATTCAATGTCCCATTCATTGAATAAGTGATTATGGCTTATACTCAGGACCATGTGCCAAATATAGTGGATAACATGCAAGTGTCTTATAATTCAAGCCAAGGTGGGGTAAATGCATAACTAAATAATCCCCAAAAATAAGTGCCTCTTATGAACACCATGAGTGGTTCACAATAGTAGGGTCAAGAACATCTACTTCTAAACCATAGTGGGTTACTCCCACTCCTCAACCAAGAGCTTCTTCAAGCATGAAATAATAGGGAATAAGTAATCATGTGCTAATCAATGTTTTACTTCAACAAGCAATGAATGTTATCCCACTTCAATAGGTGATGGATTATATTCTACATCCATAGACACAAACCAATTTACCACCATAATAAAGGCATAACACTATGCCACCTCAACAAGGGGTAACAAATGTTACACCTAAATAGGTAGTGAAAAATATACCTAGATAGTTACAGACCAATGTACCTCAACAATCACAAATATTGTCTAATTAATAATGTATTTATAATGGTCAAATATAAATGTTAAACACCTAACAAGCATCCATTTCAAAATAGGTGTTCATTTAACTAAGAGGTACCAACATATAATAAATACTTATTATACAACCATTGCCTGTTACTCAAAAAGTGCCACAAATTCAAAGATAGGGCTTTGGTCAATAGTAAGCTCCCTTTATTCATCTAGGTTTAACTAGTCATAAATAAGTCCCTACTCAACCTCACTAGGCATATTATATTCCAAAAATCCATATCCTTCCATCATAATCCCAATTCCCTCAAACCCATGGCCATATTTTGAATCCAAACTAGAATATTTACCAATAATGTATGAAATATTGCCAACCTAATATGAATGTGTGGATGCATATTCTTGATTGATTTTTCCATCAAACCAACATTCTAGATTACTCTATACCTCCATTATACCCTAGTTAATGCAATCAATCTTTGACCACCTAGCCAAAACTACAACTAAATTTGCCATCAAGTTTATTAGACCAAGAACTTAAACAAATGAATGATGCAATTTTAGCCATTAAAATAGGAAAATAAACTAAGAAATTCAAATTGGATGATGTGTGTTCATAACCTTTTAACATGGAGTATATTCAAAAACCATTTCTTCTAGGTTATGAACCACCAAAATTTGACAAATATAAGGCTAAAGGAGACCCTAAAGGGAATTTAATAGAGTTCTTTATTGCTTTCTAGAATGTTTCCTATAATGACATCTACTTAATCCTCATTTTTATTTAGAGTCTAGTTGGACAAGATTTAGAATGGTTTCTAGAGTTATCAAATAACTTAGTATCTAACTTTGATGATCTTTTAAATAAATTTGTCAAACAATTCTCCTAAAATATTGAGCATGAGATTTTAGTAGTAAATTTGAGTCCAGCTAAGCAAAAGGTTGGTGAGAGATTTGTGAGCTACTTATAGAGATGGAGAGAACTTGCTAGTATCTTCACCCATAACTTACCAGACAAAAATTGGTAGCTATGTTTACCATAAATTTGCATAGTAAAATATCTTACCACTTGGATCTTTAGTGTGTACACACATTCAAGGAAATCATTAATAGAGGCATATAAATCAAAAAGGCCTTTATTAATAAATGGATTATCAAGTTATCTTCTTCAAACTAAAATTAGAGCCAAAACCAAAATGTAGGACCAAGTCAAAACCCTATCCTATTCTAAGCACAGACATCTGAACTAGCTCAAGCTAATAACTATGAAAAACACAAACCATATAACCACAATAAGAATCAAAATATTAGTAATGGAGTAACTGAGTTGCATCATGTTCTACTTAGTCTATGCCACAAATATATCTTATTTCATAAATGTAATCTATCCAACAAGCATAGCCTATGCCTCAACCTCAACCATCTCCTTAAATTTTATAGCCACTACCTTTTCAAACCCCTCCTCTAATAAGATTCAATCTTAGAGTCTTTAGTGACCTTGGGGAGAATATTGAAGTAGTGTTTCACAAATTAAATTTGGCCAATATGATTAGTTGGTTGATTCTAAAACACTATTTTGAGGGTATACAATATCTAGAATAGTATAAAGAGCATGATTTATATGAATACCATCATGTTCATGGACATTATATATGTCGATGTATGTAGTTGAAGAACCTTATTAAAATAATGTTGTAAAATAGAGAGATCTAGTTGGATAATAGATCATCTACATCCAATTAAAATTTGGGTATCTACCAGAATCCTTTTCCACAACATAACAATGTTAATCAATAACAATAACAACTAAGACAATTGTAACATCCACAATAATAATAAAAATATCAAAAACAATAACAAAAATGTCAACTGAATAGAAGGAACCAAGGCCAAAAGGACCCCAACAACCAATAGAGTTACCACATAGCTTCACATGACTATAATAAAGTTGTAGGTAATATTACAAGAGGTCATGTATCTACCATTACCACCAATCCTAAATAAAATTCCAATATAATAGTACCATTATCTAATAATTCTAATTAACCTACCATTGTTGGTAATCCTTCCTTAACCTATGATTGCATACAAGCATAATAACAACCAAGAATTACCATTAGAGGACCATATATTGATAACTCTTCATTTTACCATGACCATAACCAAGTGCATTAATAATCAATAATTAACCTCTCTATCCCATCCCCATCATTTTCTAGTTATGATGGTTGTCTATCTAATCCGGATTACATAATCATAACTTGGTGGTCTAAAATCACCATCCTTGGCCCACAACCTCCTGCCACTAAGCCAATCCAACCTACTTTTCTAGATAAGAGTAATCCATTTACCACCATTAAGGAAAAGGTCTATGAAATTGTGCAACAACTCCAAAATATATACCCACACAAATATCCATTCTAGATTTGTTTCATATATCTACCATCCAAAAGAATATCCTTATAGAAATCCTAGGCCAATCCCAAGTTCCAAATGACATAACACCTAAAATAATACAAGATTTTGTGGGACACCTAGCCCTAAGCCAATAGTTGACCTTCAACCAAATTTATACATTGTCCCTTGGCCCTCTCCATAATAAGCCTCTACATATTTAAGTTATCATCATGCATCTCAAAGTTAAATATATCCTCATTGATAATGTATTGGGCTTGAATATTATGTCTATAAAGATAATCAAGCATTTGGGATATACAATAGTTGATCTTCAACATGAGACTATTACTATCAAGGCCTATGACAATGAAGAGTGGGAATCATAAGGAACCATAATTTTTCTAGTGATCATTGGGCCTTTGAACCATAACACACTTTTCCATGTGTTAAACTTGTATTTGTCATACAATTTACTTTTGGGTAGACCATGGATACATGAAATTCATGCAATCCCTTCAACATTGCACTAGTGTATCAAGTTTCCTCATTTAGGGATGTATGTAATTATGCATGGAGATTTACATCCATATGAACATTGCAATCATTTGGAATCCAAATATGAAAGTTATAATTGTCATTTAGTCTAAACCAGTACCCAATAAGGGCAAAAACAAAGAGATACTTGTTGTATTACTAGAGGCCAATTGTATAGACCCTGATAGCCTTACCTCATCTTTACATATGCCTCCTATTGAAATTTATAATCATTTTACCATCTCAAAAAATGGTATAGGAGAGTATTTTACCCATGACACATTCCATATTACCAAACTTACACAAAATCCTAAGACATATGGATGGCTCAAAGCTAAGCCACCTTATATGGAATGGTGATGAAAAATAAAAAGAAAGATTCAGAGCTCAACACCTATTATCTTCACACTTACCACTTGCCATGAATAGGACCTCTTTACCAATTATGATTCATGGTTATACAATGACAAATTGGCTAATGGTTACCAAAGTGAAAAGTATCATATTCTTAATAAGATCATGGATAAACAATCATATTAAGGTAAAGGCCTTAGGTCTAATCAATAGGGTAATCTTGAACCCATTTATATGCCCATATACAAAGGAACTTATGGTCTCAAATTTAAACTACCTTGGTTTAACCCAATGTATCTTATTCATGTTCCAATGCCAATGACTAGTTATGATAATGTTGGCAGCAAACTAGAGTCTAATCATAGAATATACAAAGATCTTACCAACACTAACTTATTTGACCCATATACCATTTGCACCATTATGTTATTAATCCAACATTCCCCACTTCCCCTTTATCATCTTCAAAATATAGACAAGGAGAAATAGAAATCCATAATACCTTTAGACAAGTTTGAGAATGATGAGGCCTTTTATGATTTTCTATGCTTAAGAGACAATGTTCCATTGGGAGACCACAAACAAGGGTTTTTTTTATCAAACTAGATCTTGTAGCCTATTTTGGAGAGTGGGTCAACACCTTTAGCCTAAAATAAAAGAATAAAGCATTGAGTTCTTGAATTGAAAACCTCTTTGAGGCACTTTTGGACCAATAAAAAAGTAAAGAGAAGGCCAATATTTTTCTAAAAACCTATTTTAGACACCACTAGATGGGGGTGTTTACCTTTCCTCGAATGAAGCTCAAGAGACCACCAATGACAAACTTGATTTTGGGTCTAAATTTAGTATAGAGGAATAACATGCCATTAATAAAACTATATGAGAATATCTTACAACATTTGTTACATATCCATTTCTATCATTTTTTTATCTAGATCCATCCTCCTTGGGAAAGCTTGAAGAACCAGTATGGCCAAAGGACTTTGCCTTTGTAGGCCAATTTACATCCTTGCCAACTATTTTGGAAGATGGATCAACTCTCCTAGTAGAGGATACTATGAAAGTCAACATCAAGACTCTAGATGACTTAAAGTGGATCAAATTAGATGTGTCCCTCACTAAAGAGGAATGTAAACTTTTTAGATCCCTATTAAGGGAGTTTATTGACATTTTTACATGGGCTTATTCAGACATGTTAGGTTTGGACCCTACCTTGGTTGTACATCACCTCATTTTACATCCTAATTCCAAACCTGTGAAGTATAAATTATATAAGATGCATCCTCATATTTTTGTGCTAGTTAATAAAGAGTTGGAAAAACTCTTATAAGTGAGATGTATACGATCAATTGAATATTCAAAGTATATCTCAAACATTATACCTATTAGTAAAAATCCAATAGGGTTCAAAATTTGCACTGATTTTAGAGACATCAATAAGGCCTACCCAAAGATGAATTTTCTCTATTAAATATAGACATGATAGTTGATTCCATAGTTGGATATGAAATGTTTTCCCTTATGGATGGATTTTTAGGATATAATCAGATCAGAATTATGCCAAAAGATTAAAAAAATATGTTCACCACTCCTTGGTGAATGTTTTACTATCAAGTTGTGTTTTTTTGCCTTAAAACTATTAGGGCTACATACTGAATAGATATGAACATTATATCCCATGACATGATGCATGATTTTGTTGAAGACTATATTGACAACATATTGGGTAAATTTAAGACTTGTGTAGATCATCCAACCATACTAAGAAGGATATTTGAAAGGATTTTTGAGTAAAAGGTTTGATTTAATCTCAAGAATTGCATCTTTAGTTTCACTTTATGAAAAAAAATAGGATTTATTATCTTTCATCGAGGCATTGACTTTGATCCTACCAAGGTACAAGGCATAACCAAGATGTTGCCAACTTCCATTTTGAAGCAACTCTATAGTTTCTAGGGAAAAATCTAGTCTATTAAATGCTTCATTTCATATTTGGTAGATAAATGTGAACCCTTCACTCATTTATTGAAAAAATGTGTTACATTTATTTTGGATGAAGAATGTTAGAAAGCCTTTAAGAGCCTAAGAGAATACCTTGCCAATCCACTTGTTATATTACCATCAATACTAAGGAGGCCATTTTTAATATACCTATCTATCACTACTAATGCCCTAAGGGCACTTTTAGCTCAGCATGATGAAAATGGTAAAGAATATGTAATGTACTATCTAAGTCATACACTAGTAGCATATGCACATAATTATATGCCAATAGAAAAAGCTTTTTTATCTATGGTCTTCACAGTCTAGAAGCTATGACATTACATGACTAAAAACAAGACCATAGTCATTACCAAATTAGATCTACTCAAGTATCTAATATTAAAAATATCTTTACAAGGCTACATAGGTAAGTGGATCATGGTTTTGAGTAAATTTGAGATTGATTATGTCAATCAAAAGGTCATAAATGGATAAGCACTTATAGATCAGATTTTTGAATCTCCCTTTTCTAACATTACACCACTCACTTTTATATTCCCATATGAAACTATATAGAAATACATACTATCGAGCAACACTAAAAGTTGTATTTTGATGAATCCTTCATATCTCTGGATTAAGGGCAACCTATTATTTACCACATAGTAAGGGATCTTATTCCCAAATCATTTCATATCATCTTTCATTATACTAATAACATCATATAATATGAATCAATCACTATAGGGATTCATCAAGAAGTACAATGGAACATTTATCATCTCATGGTTTATGGTAATTCTCTACTATTTATCAATTAGGTTATCGACTAGTTCTAGACTAAAGATGATAAGTTGGTACCATATAAGGCCATGGTGGACATTCTCAAGTAGAATATTTACCATATTGAGTTTGAATAAATACTTAGGGCTAACAACAATATAATAGATTCCTTAGCTATCATTAATTCTTTGATCTATAGCATAGACAAGGCAAGAGACTATCAGTTCCTCACTAAACATCTTATAGCACCTACTCATGAACCTTCAACCATTGAAATGATCTATGATATTATTGGTCCTAGTTCTATTTGGTATTTGTACCTATATAAATTCCTTCATGACCAAATACTTCTACTAGACCCTTCACATAAACATAAAAATACCTTTACACACCAACCCTCTAGATATACCCTACTTAACCCAACCCTTTATTATAGAATCTTTGATGGAACTTTACTTTAAAGTTTAAATTGATTAGAAGAAAAATTAATGATGAGGGAATTTCATGAAGGATTTTTTGGATCCCAAACTAGCAGGGTTGTCCTTGCCCAAAAGATCCTATGTACTACTTACTATTGGCTAACCATGGAAGTAGATGTAGTTACTTATGTAAAAATATGTAACAAATATCAGAGTCATGCCAATTTTATTCATGTTTTATATATAAGACTTAAATCAATGCTCACACCATGGTCATTTTCAATATGGGGACTCAATATCATAGGGAAGATTAACACCACCTCCTCATATGGCCATAAACACAGCCTTACCACCACTAAGTATTTCACTAAGTGGGTTGAAGCTATACCCCTCAATTATGTGATAGGAAAACAAATTTCCAAATTCATCTTCAACCATATCTTCTTTCACTATGGTATCTAATCTAACATTATATCTAATAATAGTGGATCATTTAAGAACAAGGATGTCAAATCCCTCTATGTTGAGTTTAATATCACCCAGCATTTTCCACTATAAATTACCCATAAGGTAAGGGATAAGTAGATGCATTTAATAAGACTATTTTCAATATCATTAAGAATATTATCAATGATTTTGACTATGAATAACACCTATACATCTTCCATGCCCTCTAGGTATATCATACTAATTAATATACTCTAATAGGAGCCACACCATATTCCTTTATCTATGGAACTAAGTCCATTCTTCCCATCAAGGTAAAATTTCCTTATTTGTGTATCTCATTGAAACACATCCTAGATGATGAGGATTACATAGTAGCTCACCTATAAGAGCAAGAGTTACTAGATGAAAAATGCATGGCCATTGTAAACAACCTTCAAGCATATCAGAACTAGCTACATGGTCAATATAACTAGCATGTCAAGCACATATAGTTTGAGCTTGGTGATCTTGTCCTTAAAGAAAAATAGAATAACACCATGGTTGAGAAAAATAAGAAAACAATTCAAGCCTAATTGGAAGGCCCTTATGTCATTATTGTTAATTATGTCTCTGGAGCTTATAGGTTAGCTACATTAGATGGAGTTGAACTTGATGATCCCATGAACATAATACACCTCAAACATTATTTCACTTGAGATACCTAAAGTATTGTCTATGAGGATCATTTACATCATATCATACTATCACCTTCCTTGTACTATATCATATATCCTTCCTTATATACCTTCCCTATTAACCAAAATTGTTTTATCCTCCCACCCCACCCTTTTTGACCATAGTTCCAATCCATTGGTTCTTTGGGCACCTTCAATAATTGGATTTAGATAAATTTTCAATAATTGATACAATATTTCATAAAGAGATAATATCATGGACAATTATGATAGTGGTTTGGTAATTTCATTCTTCATTTTTGTCATGTTCTTTTTCATTCTCGATGCTACTAGTTATAATCACCTTTTGGAAAATTAGTGTCATTAACATATGTAATTGTTTCTTAATTATAACCTCCTATGGTAAAATTAAGAGCAACACATTTCCCATGCATTATCACATAACCTAGCTATTCATATTTTATACTATGCCATTTTACTAATTCATGAACATGACGCTACCTAATCAGACTCCTTCATTATAAGTGGAACTACAGTGACTTGAGGTCCATTAAAAATATTTAGTTAGCACTCAATTTACATTTAGTTCAACGCAGTCACCCTTTGTCATGATCTCACCATTTTATGATCAGTTTAATTTTGAACGCTCTTGGAAATTTAAGAGCAACTTAAACCATGATCTCATCATTTTGCTTGTTGGACCTTTTATATCTCATAATTCTTGATTGAGTTGAGATGCTTACAAAATTAAAAAAACATTTGAATAGTTTCAAAACCCCTAAAAAATTTTAAAGATCTAGAAAATCCTAAAAATCCTAAAATTCTAAAAATTGGCTTAGAATTTTCACATGAGATATAAAGCCATCCAATTTTTTTGGATTGTTCCATCTTATTTATTTATTTATTTCTACACCACCTTGGGCTTTTTACTCCCATTTTTATGAGAACTACAATATCTTAAGTTCCATATAGACTATGTAGGTAGCACTTGGATACATGGGGTATCTTAGGTTAGCTTGACTGCACCTCTCTTTATTTTTTAACCACTTTTTTCCTTCAGGATCCTAGGACTCCTATACTATTTCACAAGTAACCACTTGTCTTTTAGTTTCCCCATCCTTATTGGCCTTTGTCATACACTCTCGTTATTTTTAAAGTTTTTATTATGAGCATTATGTATTCAACTTTGATACACTAATGACCACTTGGATTCATCTTACACTCTTTCTATTTTTAAAGCAACCATTTCTAATGTTCTCTCTATTTTGCAAGTTATTTACACTCTCACCATTTTTTGAGCTCATTTTCCTTCTCAACCTTAGATGTAGTAAGCATTATGAACCTAGTTCATATGCAAGCACTTGTCTATTAAATTTTAGTGTGGTTTAAACTAAAACCATATTCTTACACTTACATGATTTGTTTTTGTTTCCATTTTCATGAATTTGAAATGTTATATCCTATTTTTCATGCACTCACCTTTTTACGATATTGTTCCCATAATCCTCTACACAATAATCAGATTTATTTATCATCAATTTTCTAATATCCCATGTCCTGGGAGAACTACATTTTGTTACAAGTTCATGTTGGATCTTTCATCCATGGAATTATGTAGGTATCATCTACTTATCTAGTGTATTTGGAGTCACCTTGGCTATCCCTTCCTTTTCTTCTATTCCCCTAATTTTGTTTATTTTATTTTCTCTTATAGCCTAGGGGCAATGTTTTTCATCTTTTTTGTGTGTTGTTGTTCCCTATAGCCTAGGAGAAACATCATTAATTTTTTATTATTGTATTTTTATACCTGTCTTGTTGTTGTCTAGCTTAGGGTTTACCCTGTCACCAAGAGTAACACCTCTATTACACATGCACAAACAACTTGATTTTTGTTCACACTAACATTATAATTAACCATTGTTTATCTTTTGTCTTTATATGTTTAACATAATTTGTGTATTATTTTGTTTTTTCCAACCATTTTTGTTTATTGTTCTTTTGTACATTTTTGTAATTTTATTGGCATTTCTTTATATGTTTGTTTATTTTTATTGGTGTTTTGTTGTATGTTTATTTATTTATATTGGTGTTTTGTTGTACATTTGTTTATTTTTATTGGTGTTTTATTGTGTGTTTATTTTTTTATCGGTGTTTTGTTTTCTTTGTTTGTTTGTTTTGATTTTGTTTCTCCTCTTTTCTCTCAATTTGCCTTTTTGTTTCTCTATTTCCATAGGATTCTTTCACTTTATTTACATTTGAGTCTTGATTATCCATATTTTTTAATTAAATTATGAATTAGTATATGTTCTTCCACTTAGTTTATTGTAATATATTCACTTAGGATTTTATTGTTCATATCTTATGCCTGGATGATTTGTACTTGCATTTAAACTAAGTTTTCCATGCTTTGGATAAACATTGTTATTATATTTGTCTATAACTATGATATATAATATCCCAAGCTAACAAAAAAATTAGTTTGGTGGATCTTACAAGCAATGGTACTAAAGTACATCTTTTTATTCATGCTTGATAAATTCCTAACCTATCCAAATATTACCTAAATATATTGTAATTACATCATAAATGAATCCCTACTAGTTAGTACTTATGTCTCCATACTAACAGGTATCCCAAATTCATGCCTATATTGTATACTAGATTACTCTTACTCTGTGACTACAACTTCAGTACGTAAGCCTCCTTTTCTTGATTTTCCCTCCTAAGGAAAAGGTGAATTTAATTTTTATTTCATCTACCCTATTGGGTCAAACAATTGTGTTAATTATTATAACTGCCTTTGAGTAAATCATTTAATAGATCTGCCCTACTGGGGAATTTTTCATTATGTTAATGATTTTAACCATCTTTGGGTAAATCATTATTTTCACCTCATTATGCTGATGATTACAACCACATTTGGGAAAATCATCCTTTTTATCTTTCCTACTGGGGCATCTCACTATGCCAATGATTATAAATACCTTTAGGCAAATCAATAGTCCCCCTTTTACCTCTTGGTTATATCATTTATTTATTTATTAGGGAAAGTTCACCAATATTATTTGCCAACCATTCCCTCAAGGGGGGATCTAGGGCTCATCCATCATATTTAAGGGCATTACCCATTAATGAATTTTTCATTCTTTAATAGGATGTTACTATGTCTATGTATTGTAATGCTTTCCCAAATAGGGTCAAATTGTAAACACCCCATTTTGGCCATAACTTCCTTTCGATCAAAATTTAGATTAATTTCTACCAAATAGTGAAAATTAAGCCTAAGAAACACTGAATGTCCCAATTTCATCTACACATTAGACATTAGTGATCAAAATCATGTGAAGGAATCCATATTTGGGTATTATCATGCATGCAAAAATAACCTCTTGGATTCATCTCCAGGCAACTTGTGACCTAGAAAATTGACACATTGGCCTTTGAACCCATTAAGTGGGGCACTTAAAAAATTCTTGAACTGCAAAAATACTAAGCAAAATGAATTAACTAAGCAAATAAAATTAAATGATTAAGTGAAATTACCATGTGCAATTAGTGAAAATGAAATTTTAATAAAAATGAGGCCATGATGATCTCATCATCCTCAAAGTCAAGGAATTAAAAATATCTCCCCTAAATCCATAAATTAATAAATGGAGAGCCACACTTAATAAATGGGATCTCTTTCCCAAATATTAATTTATTTTCCCCTCCTTAACTCAAATAGGGTTAGTTTGAACTCAACCATAGTTAAATCTAACCTAACTACACTTGGGTTAGAGTTAGTTTAGAAGGCTACGAATATAAGGCCTCCCCCATTTTTCAACAAGATTATTTCATGTAAATTTATAAATATAAAATACCTTCAAGAATATCCTTTGGTATAGTGTTATCATGCCCAATTTTTAATTCAATCCAAACCAAATCCAAATCCAAACCCAACATTACCAAGGTGATAAGGAAAGTTGGTGAAATAAACTCCATTATCAAAGATTTTGTGATGACACAATTGAGCACATCAATTCATGGAAAACATACAACTCTTGATCTTAAGGAAGGTAAATATTATTTTATTTGTCTTCATTTTATAGTTACTTGTATTGTTCACTTGTTCTTTGACTATCTAGACTAGAGGTGTAAGTTTCATTAATGTGTTTTTGCTTTATTTTAATCATACTAACATGATACTAATCTCTCCTTTTGGATTCATATTGATCACAAAATGTACTACATGGAGGATATGAATCCAAGGTTGTCCCAATAACATATCAAAGGCTCATGTATGTGGTATAACTAAAAAGGTTATGGTCACATATGTCTAACCAACTTGTAAAGGTAAATCAATATCATTAAAAACTATTGTGTCTTTCTATCAAATAATTTTACCATTTTAGTCAAATGAAATAAAGCATCCTATGTGCATCCTAAATATGTGAGTAATGTCATGGGACACACATTATCACTAGAACCACTATCAACCATAACATTGTTTATATTTTTATGGTCATTATATGCCCTGAGAAATAAAGCATGAATATCTTAGTCATCATCCACAATCCTATTGTCATCAAATGAAATAGTAGGTATCTGAACTATATGATGTATCTTGGTTTGTATAAAATATTTTTGAATTATATATCACCTCAGTCTTGTAAAATTGGAAAATGTAGACCTTGATTGTTCCTCTTAGTTATCGAATTTTCTCAATTTCTATAAGTCTTGAATATGTTCTATATTATGCCCCTTAGCCTATCTCTTTTTTTGATAAATATTACGTTAATTACCCAAACCCTATATCTTACCTTGAATGCTTAAAATATGTTTATCTTATGCCCCTAAAAATTTTGAGCTTGTACATATATTATAACTACTAGGATACAACTATCATCCCTAGACCCCTGTATCGATGTTAGTGTCCTATCCTGATGTAGGTATCTATTGCACTAAAGTCATCTAAATTTAAAATGAAATGTATCCTAATGGTTAGCCTAAGTGATCTAATATGAGATATTTCCTAATAGGAGTTGTATATATTCACAATCACTCCTCATTCATTATCCACCTAGAAAATACCTAAGGTAAATTATCAAAGCATTCAATCAAACACTTGATAAAGTAAAACTTCCTTACTTTATCTTTTTTTCATATCAATCATAAGGATGGCACATACATAGGTCTAAAGTACTAAAGGATTGGCCTAAGATCCTAAATTACCAAGTTACAATCTAGGTCACTATTGTACTTGTTTTCCACATATTTCATGATTCACACATAAGCTAACATGTAGGGAAGAGCTACATCAGTATTAGGCACTCTTAGGAGTATTATATATGAAGGTAGTACTCATTGATAGAGGGGCCTTTAGGGTCATCTCTACACCATGTTCCCACTAACCCATTTTTCTTAAGGTCAGTATGAAGATGAATAACTAGGGGTTTATAATTTTATGAGGAATGGCATTATATGACCTAGATTTGAATGCACCAGAGTAAAGGTAAAGACAAACCCAGAAGCATCTAGATGGTCACATCCTTTTTTAGTAGGTATTTCATATAGGACACCTATGTCTAGTTTAGGTTGTAGCATCGATACAACTATATTAGGTTGATTCTAGTGCCCACAGCTCCATAAGCACCCAATATAGAATTTGGCAACTGTTCTAGATTATCCATCCAGTCTAATTCCTAATTTATCTAGATATATAACTATGTTAGTGTTGGACCCAATTTTTTAATATATTCTAATTATTTTTATCCATAAGAATATATATTTAGGGGCACAAGATGATGGTAGAAGATGATGGAATGAGAGACAACATCACAAAATAGAGATGTAGGGGAGAATAACAAAGAAGACCTTTATGCAAACGGGTGTTATGAATGAAAATGAAATAAATATTAAAGAGCATAAGACACAGAACTTGGAGAATTACAACACTAAGATAAGGGTGAAAGAAGAGGAGGTGGTTTCAAAGTACTTTGTATAAGTATTAGAGATTAATAGGATTATTAACCTAACACCAAGTTGTGGAGGAGGAGGAATGAAAACACTAATATCTATCATCAAATGAGTATATAGGGGTTATTATGCATGATTCAAAAGGAAATTAATTATAATGGCTCACCATGACTTCTTTCTTTAAAACAATCATTGGCTTGTCATTTATAATATATTAATGATGTAACCTAAAAAGGGGTTTTCATATGTAAAAATGCCCCTTTGGTTTTGATTATAAAGTGTTGTCGAAATTAGACATGTTGTTGTCAAGATATATATCTATATTTATTATGTACTAAATAAATTACCTTTTTAATCTAATCAAATGAGATCAATGGAGCTAATATTCTTTGAATCTTGATGTGTTGAATAGATTTAGTGTTTATTATTCTTTATGATACTAGAGTACTTTCACTATGTTAATTCATTAAATGGATAAGTATAGAATGATGATTATAATAAAAATGATTAAATTTTTTAACTCAAGCACCTAAAATTCATTCATCTACCATCACATGGTAAAACCAATGGGAACTAGTCTAGGTTATGTGGCTCGAGTGAGCACGTGAGGTCACTCACATGATATGCTTACATGATAGCACATTGGATTCTCCCTTGATCTAAGAATGTGACTAGTACTTAATCATGCAAAACTAAGGATAAAATAAAACCAACATTTTGGTTCCATTATCGAGACCCATTGCATTTATTAGCATAATGGTAGAAAGATACTTAAGTGGATATCTTTAGAAAATGTCGAGCACTAGTTAGGTACCATAGAGGAGAACTTTATGCTTTAGAATATTAAAATACGTGTTTATATGTACACATGGGTAGAGAAACACTTCTATGATTCTCTCTATGAAACATTATTTATATAATTACCCATTCACTTGCATGTTTGGATCTTGTCATATGCACAAGTCTATTCAATAAATTATAAAAGGGAGGATCCTTGGTCATTAGAGTGTCAGATAGCCTTAGTGAAGTTAAAAACTACTTGGACACGTGTAGTGGATGTGAAGTGGAAAGGAACTCTCAATAGCTACATTTTTTAATACTTTGTATCTACATACTCTTGTCTATAGGAAGCATAGTTTAACTTCTTAAGGTAACCACATAGGAGGTATCTAAAGTAATTTCCTTTAGAAATTAAGAAGCTTATGGTTGATTTTGGATTTGATAAATTTTCCATGGATGATTAAACTCTCTCATGTGTGAGTAGTATGACTAGTGGGTAAATGGAGAGGTACGCATTAGTATGAGATAGGTAGTTTAGCATGGAAGTTGGATAGTGATAACTATGAAAGTGTAAGTATGATGAATCTAGGTGTAAGGCTATGAAAGGTAGTGATCCCAAAGGCAAATGGGAGGCTACTAGAAGTGACATGAGAATCTATAGAAGGGAAAAAATGCATGGTGAGTATTCCCTAACCATGGATTTATCCCTTTAATTGGCCCATATATGCATATAATAAGTATGACAAATATTGATAATTAAACACAATACAAATAGACCTAATTCCCCCACCATAATGTTGTTCCCAAAATGAGCTTCGCTCATTTTGCAAACAACCCCCTACGAAACTTGTCCGTTTCGTCTTGTCTCTCTAAGCTCGTTTTTTTTTTTTTTTTAAGCTTTTTCTTTGGTTTGTTTTCGTCTTGGTTGGATCGAGGAGTGGTTCCCCCCCCTTTTTTTATCCAAGCCAAGTTTCCCCTTCCCCTTTTTGCTTTTCTTTTATTTTTTCCCTTTCTGAGTTGATCTTTCTTTTTCTGCAAGGGCGGCGAAAATCGCCGCCCCTGCACTTTTTCTGCAAGGGCGGCGAAAATCGCCACCCCTGCACCCTTTCTGCAAGGGCGGTGAAAATCGCCGCCCCTGCACTTCATCATTTTCCGTGCAAGGCATTAATGGCCCTGCACGGCGGGTTGTTGGGGTTGGTTTTTCAACCTTTATAAACCGATTTGGGCCTCATTTCTTCTCACTTCCTCCTCCTCCCCTCCTACCTCTTGCACCTGAGCGCTCCAAGTGACTTTGCAAAGTGCCAACTCGCGGATCCGACTTTGTGGCGCGCGCGTTTTCCAAGTAGGGTTTGTTTTTAAGTTTTGTTTTTTATTTTTGTGTGTTTTTTCCTCCTCTTCCCCGCGACCTCGAAAGGGCAGCATTTCATTGCCGCCGTTCCACCCCTGCTTTCCTCATGCAAGGGTGGCATTTCCTTGCCGTTGTTCTGTCCTTGCTCTCTTTATGCAAGGGCGGCAATTTTTGCCGCCCCTGCTCTCTTCCTGCAAGGGCGGCGATTTTCGTTGCCCCTGCTCTCTTCCTGCAAGGGCGGCGATTTTCGCCACCCCTGCTCTCTTCCTGCAAGGGCGATGATTTTTTCCGCCCCTGCTTTTTTTCCTTCCTTTTTCAACTAACTCCCAGATTTTTTCCAGGTTGTCCTTTTCAAGCTTTTTCTTCCTCATTTTCCGTCTCTTTGCCCATCCTAACCTTTTTAAGTGACCTCCTGTAGCCCGTGTCACTTGAATTGCTCTCCCCATCTCTCACTCTCCTTTCAACTATGGCTGCAGCACCTTCAGCAAGCTCCTACATGCCTGCTCCCATTCAAATGAGATCGTCCCCCATGACGGAAGCATCTCCTTCAAAGGTGAAGAAGATGAAATATAGAAACTAGGGTGTCTTCCCACTCACAGTGATCACCTCGAATGTCGATGACATTCGAGACACTGAGATCGGCCACGTAGATATGGCCAAATTCCTGGTATGAACCAAAGTGACCAATCCCAGCACTGGGATAAAGAGAATTATCGAGAGTAACATCCACCTGGTGGCCGCCTTCCCAGTAGCAGCTCATCATGCAAAATTTGTCCTTCAATGCGCGCACTTCTATGACAAAGAGACCAGATCAGTCTCAGACGCCAATGGCAGCATGATCATTCGATTGGACCTCAAATTTATCGACAAAGTCTTTTTATGTCCACCAGCCACCAAAGTGACCCAAATCGACTTCGAAAATGCGCAGAGGGAGTATGACAAAGACCCCGAGAGGGCAAAGAGGGTCATAAACCATAAGTGGTTAAAAACCCCAAGGGCCGGCCTATCCAGATGGCCGAAAAGCTTCCCCAGAAGTGACTTCATTGAAGAAGTTGGTGACTTAATCACCCTTCTCAGCAGAGTACGGGGCCTCCCATCCTCTTCATAATTCCATGAATGGATGTATCCGTTCATTAAGATCATTCTGCAAGGCAAACAGGCCATTTTTTGGGGAGAACAGATCAGCAACGCTATTCACGAGCAGCTGACCAGGGTACAAACCTCCTTCAAATTCTACATGACCTCGTACCTGGTCTACATAGCTGCTGCCATGTGATCTTTCCCAGGCCTAACCATAGAGGGGGATAGGAAGACCACCCCGGTCTATTCATACTATCCGCAGCTGACACTTCAGAGATCGACACGTCATTTTAGGCGAGTGAATGATGCATTCTTTGCCATATTTCTATGTCTCTTCGATCCTTAATTGGAGTAGAAGAGAATGTCAGACGAGGCTTGGACAGTAGTGAACAGTTTTGGCTGCATGTTCCTCTAGTTCCCTACATTTTCTTATCTACGGGTGGGTTTCTACCAAGGATACCCTTATATGCTCCCCAAATTCCCTTCAGACAGGTTGGTCCTAATGGAGCTTTGCCGACAACTGGCCGTCGTACACTCAAAATAGATGGAGCTTAAGAGACCTGGTTTCAAGTTTCCTATCCAGATTGGCAGATTTTCCGTTGCTACATCGACTAAAGCCAAGGTTATGGAAACAAAGATGCAGATGGTTACCGTCAAATCTTTCAAAAGAAAGGAAAAATTTGATTACAGAGGAGTCAGAGAGACGATTCGAAGGAAGACTCAGTTTCACGAGCCTATGATTGAGGACATCTGGGTAGATCTAAGGACAGCCGAAGAGATAAGAAAGATGGACTATTGCCATCTCACGCTAGAGCAGATAGAGTACCTCGGGCTTGCAGAGATCCCTTCAGGGTTGATTGATGATGGGAATATAGTGAACAGCAGATATCTGACAGAGAAGGTCGCTGGTTCCCCTCTTCCTCTGATCAATTGGTCTCAAAAAGAGCTGACTTCTCTAAGGAAAAGACTCGAACCAGTATTGGTTAACACCAATAGTTGGTTGGCAGCAAATGGAATCACCCTAAAAGAGTTCATTACAGGGTCAGAGGTCGAATATCAAGCAGAGATGAAGAGAAAGGCAGAAAGCCGAACCAAAAATAAAGACGACGTCCCTTCATCTTCTAGACCTCACAAGCCTAGGATCGTCTTTGTATCCAAGAAGCCTAGGTCAGAACAAGAACCTGAGGCAGCAGCCGAAGAAACCAAAGAACAAAGTCCTGGGGTACAGGCAGCTCAACCGATGGGGTCAACAGAACAACCTTCAGAATGACTAGGTGTTGGGTCTCCAACCTCAACGGAACAAGTGCGGTAGATCCAGGGCTCCTCTCCTCCTCTTCAATCTCCTTCGGTGCCCACTTTTCCTATCTCTCCCATTAGCATTCCATCTTTCGGAGCTGCTTCTCCTTCCAAGGTTGTTTTTGGTGATCCACAAGATCCTTCAGCAGGTTCACCTCGCTCTTCTGCATCCATTCCAAGTTTATCATCTCCATCTTTCAACCTGCCACCAAGCCCTGTGCCTAATCCTGAATCAACAGTTGGCACAGTCTCACCGGTCACTCCAACTACGACTACTGTCACCACCAGTAGCGTGGAGGCCGCTACCGTGACACCGTCAGAAGCGACTATTGTTACAACAGGTACTTCTCTCCCACCGTGGATGTCTGCTTTCACACCAAAGAGAAAGAAAAGGGCCATCTCCCCAGAAGAATTCGATTTCGGCAAGATTGTGCCGGCCAAAACAAAAGCTCCCAAGAAGCCAAAGATCCTTTCCAAGTTGGTCGAGGAAAAGGGGCAGAAATTTTTGGAAATTGCCAAACCCCCACAGGACGCAACCCTTGAGGGTTTTGAAATGAGCAGTTATTCCTTTTCTCGTGTTGAACTAGGCAAGGTTACACACGAAGGTGCGAAGAGTGATCTTCAGTCAGCAATGGACATTATGGTCCAAAAATTTGACAAAGAAAAAGAGATGAAAGATTTTTATAAAGCCAAGGCTGAGCAGTTAACGGCAGTAATCAGAAGATTCACCATCCCACCTGAAGCAGCAACTCCAGAGGCCTTTTCCGTGGATGATTCAGTCATTCAGAAAGCTAAAAAGACTTATTTAAAGGGAAAAGTAATGGAGGAATAAATTGACCAAATACACAATCAAGGAATCTCTCTGCTATCTGAGGTTGCAGAAAGAACAGGGAAAATGAAAAGGTTGAAGGCTCAAATAGACAGTTTTGTTTCTCTTACCTCTCAAGAGATTAATGGCTTGGAGAAAGATCTCGGAGGATGGAAGGAAATGGAAGGTCTAAAAAAGAGTACCCTGATATCTATCGATGTTATCCCCAACAAGGATTCATATGTTGAGATCAAAGAGGCGATGATTTTCAGGATCCAGGTACTCAAAGATCTAATTGATGATCTCAAAGCTTTTAAAGAAGCTAGTGATAAAAGTGACCTGAGCTTGTTGAACAAATTAGAAGAGCTACCCTGCGACTTGACCTCTAAGGATCATCAGTTCCTTCCAGCAGATGAAATGATTCAGAATTTTGAAGGGATGATCCAGAAGGATTTCAAAGGAGTGTCTTTCTCAATAACTTCAGTTGATAGCATTCTGGATGCTCAGTTGACTCTGGAAAATTTAAGATCTAGGTTAACTGGCCACTATAAGGCCATCACAGCATTAAAAGACGCATTAATCAGATCAAGGGTCATCTCCAACAACGTAGTTGCACCGGACAGCATAGGGATCCAGGCATCGATCACCATGTACGATGCTCATTTGAAGAAGTCCGGTGGCAAGAACTGACACTTTCTCTCTTTCTTCTTCTATCCTTAGGCATTTCTATTTTCTACAGAATGCATGCAATTTTGTAAAATGTAATTACGAATAAAATATTTTGGAAAATATCTAAAAGTCAAAGATGAGTCATCTTTGACCAAGATATTTTGTATATTTTATTATTTTTCTGTTTTTGAGGATTTTCTCCCTATATATAGTGGAGACCTCATTTGTAAAGGATCTTGGGAAAAATCAATAGCAAATACTTTGCTGAAATTGAAGCAACTTTTGAGACTTTGTGCTCAGATTTATAAATCAGATTTTGTCAAATGAATGAGAAGCAAGTGATTTCAGACTTTGTGTTGAAGTTATCTGTGTCATCTAGGAAATAGTTTCTTATGTACTCTTTCCTGATAACCTCTTGTTTATCTGACTTAATAAGCAAAGTGAATGTGTTGATATTATCTAAGGGCACTTTTTGAGGGTAGAAGATAGACTTTGTGCTACTTTTACTTTTGATATTCTTTTATCTTTTGTAGTTTCAGGTGAAGACTTTGTGCTTCACTTTATTCTACGGTTATACTTGTTCCGAATCCGTGGAGAAGCTACGGAAGACTTTGCGCTTGCATGAGCGTTCTTGTGACTTTGTTACTATAGGTGATTTCTTGTTTTCTGTTTAATATCATTCCTGAAAGAAGAGGAGTGTTGTTAGCTTTAGATCAGGGATTTTCCTCTTTTGTCCTTCATACATTACCTCTGAAAGAAGAGAGGTAGATGCTGTTATACCACCCTCGTGTGTTATTTTCTGCTTAACTATATATTCAGCACGTAAATATTGATAGGGAACCTCCCCTTGATGAGAGGAGAGATTTACCTCGTCTTGATCTGGTAAAGCCACACTCCTCATGGTGTAAATCTCCCTTATGCTGTGGCTGATATCCCCATTTTGTCATCAGTTAGTTGACGACAAAATATTCACCCAACAATTTTTTGGCGACTCCGCTGGGGATTCGGATGTGCAGTCTGAAACCTCAAGTTTCAAATTGAAGCAGTCCTTACCCTTCTCCATTACGTAATCTGGCGACTCCATTTCATGTCTTACCCATTATAATTTTAGCTTTACCAGTTGCCTCCATTATATTATCTGGTCTGCAAAACCAGAGCTGCTGAGAAGAACGCACATCTTGGAGCCTCAAGCTTCAACTTGAAATTCTTTCGGTCCCGTTTTCGTTTTAAAAATCTGGCAACCCCATGCTATACCAGAAGTCAGAGATCTAAGGGTGTTGTCGACCCTTTGTTTGAATTAGCACAACAAAGTAATTTTGATCTATTTCCTCCATCATCTTCTCTTCAACGGTTCAAGAGTTTTCCTTCCAGCATTGTCAGGTCACCACCACAAGGTAGAACCCCTTTTCCTGCTGTCAATCACTGCCTCCCTATAAACACTCCACCAAGGTTTGTTATCCCACCTTTTCATCCCCTTATCATAATGGCTCAAGGCCCGTGGGGTAATTCTTTCGATCCCCTTAATTTAACCCCACCTCTGCATGAACTACCTCGTAGTTCTAGAAAAAATTTCCCTAAGTTTTTTGGTGATGGAAAGGTTCATGCCGATGAGCATATTGCCACTTTCTCTATAGCATGTGGCGTAATTGGTGTTGAATTTGAAGATGTGGTGGTGAGACTTTTTGTGGAGACTTTGCAAGGTGCTGCTGCGGATTGGTTCTATCACTTGCAGGCTGGGTCAGTAACAAACTAGGATACGCTCAAGTCCAAATTTGAAGCTCGGTTTAAACCCGCTGAAGATGCACATGCTTTATTAGCTCAGCTAACACAGATGAAAAAAGAGTCCCTAGAACCCACGAGGGATTTCATAGCAAAGTTCAACAAATTAAGGAATCGGATTCCTACTGTGGCTCAACCCACGCCGGAGAATCTCAAATGTTTTTTTATCAACTCACAGCTCCCCGAAGTAAGTTTTTTGTTGAGACAAGCTGGCCCTATGGACCTAGCCCTGGCTCAAGGATTGGCCACTGAGATTGAAGACGATCTTATCCTAGCAGGCAAAATCAAGAAAGATTTTGGTAAAAACAAATACCCCTCACTGGCTAAAAGTTCCTCCACGGGCACTACTGATCCTATGGTGCAAAAATTAAAAAATGAACTGATTGCTTTAAAGAGACAAATTTCTCAAAGCCCGTCTGCCCCTACCTATCGAGATGCACCTAGGAGGACATTTCAGAATCAGCCATATCAAAATAATACTGCCCAAACCCAAGGACAATCGAATCGCCTACCTCCCCCTTCAGGGAGATTAGCCATTGAAGCAGCACCTACAAATTCCGTGATTGGATACCTAGAAACTGAGCACGACCTTTCTTTTCAGCCGCAACTGGATCAATCAGGAAGTGCTAACCTTTTTGGTGAATAGGATGAGGAATTAGCTGGTGACTCCAGTATCAGTTTCCTAGATTACCAAGATGAAGCCAGATAACAAGGGGAAGATTCAAAGGAGGCTTATGCTGTCTTTACCAGGTCTCAAAATCAATCGGCTTCACGCACTGACAAAGAGAAAGCAGTTGACGAGCTCTGGCCAGCATTTTCCATTGCCCAACGTGGGACTCCATTACCTCCGCAATCAAAAGATCAGGTAACTCATAAAAAAAAGTAACTGCTCCCGGTCACTTAATATCCTCCCCTCCTACTACTCAGGCCGGTGAAGAACCTGTCAAGGTCCTTGATGAGGGGATTGCTCCTTTTTCTATTGTAACCACCTTTCAATCATTTGATATTATTGATCATGCTAAAAAAACTAAGATTCAAATGATGGAGATTGAGTATTTGAGAGCTAACCCAGAACAGCTTGATAAGTTAGCAGAATATGTTAAAAATAAAGCTGTTCCTGTAGGACAAAATCCTTTGAAAGTTGTTCCAGATCTCCCCAAAGACAAACCAGCCCAAAATAATCTGGTTGTGACACCCCCCGTCGCTCCCAGAAAAATAGAACCTTTTTATGTCTCTCTGCTTATAAATGGTTTCAAACTGAGTAACTGCATTATAGACTCTGGGGCTTCAGATAACGTCATGCCTGCAAAAGTGGTGGATTCTCTCAGCCTGACTTTGACCAAAACTTTTGGGAGGTGTTTTTCCATGGAAAATAAGCAGGTTCCCCTCCTTGGCCAAATAAAAGATGCTCAATACGCTTTTGTGGCTTTTCCAGAGAAGCGAATCAAAATGACAGTTCTAGTGGCCGATGTCCCAGCATCTTACGGCATCTTGCTTGGACAGAATTTCTGTAAGGATGTTGGAGGTGAGTTAAGCATGGACCTATCAGAGGCCAGGATTCCAGTTCAAGGCGTCATGAAGAAGTTGCTTCCTGAAAAAGAAGCCAGGTATGTAGTTACCAGTTCCACAGCACCCGAAGCTCAAATTTTATTTGAGTCATCAAGTATGGGCACTTATTTCTTATCCACTGATGAAATCCACGGTGCCCTGGAGGAAACTCCTACGGATAATGATTTAGGTTCGGTTTCGCCTGGCGCTAGAGGTGGAATGTCTAAACAAAATGAACACACAAATCAACCCTTTCCCCAGAATGGGGAAGTTTGTGGAGAAAAAACCATGCCTGATGAGTTATGGACCTTAGAGTTTGACGGCAGTTGCTCTTCTACTGGATCAGGAGCCGGAGTTGTGTTGGTATCCCCTCAGGGAGAGGTTATCCCTTTTGCTTATAAATTACAATTCAACAATACTAACAACATAGCTGAGTATGAATCCCTTTTGATTGGACTACAGGCTGCCAAAGAAAAAGGCATAAAGAAAATCCATGCCAAAGGGGATGCTGAGTTGATAGTGTATCAAATAAGGAACCTCTATCAGACCAAAAATGAGAGGTTGCACCATTATCGCAATCAGGTATGGGATCAGATTGAGGATTTTGATGCCTTCAATATCTCTGCCGTTCTGAGGGAATTCAATGATCGAGCAGATGCATTAGCTGTCTCTGCAACTCTCCTGATTCCCCATCCTGATTTCAAAGGAGATAAGTATACTATTGAGTTGGTTTTCCGACCAAGTGTACCAGACAATGTTGACCACTGGCAAGTATTTAATGACGATGATCAAATCATCGCTTTCTTGGAGCAAAAAGACACTTTCAAACAATTGTGTTTTGAAGGCTGCAAGCCCCGGGAGTATGGACTAACCCCTGAAACCCAGGCCCATACAGGTGAAGATTTGCTGCAGCTAAAGGGAAATAAAATTCCCAAAGGTTTAGTTTCCCTAGAGAAGCTGTTTGATGACCATGACCGGTTTGTCAAACAACAACAAACAGATTCAAGTTCTTCTTCAGATTTTGATCAAATCAACTTGGGAACCAAGCATGACCCTAAGATGGTAAACATTGGTAAATGCTGCACTTCCAAGGAAAGGTTTGAGCTTGCTAGTTTACTCTGTCAATATAGAGATGTGTTGGCCTATTCTTATGACGACCTGAAATCTCTCAGGCCACATGACGTCCGTCATGACATCCCCCTGAAAGCCAATTATGTGCCTTATAAATAGAAATCCAGGCAATATAATCCAAAAATCTCAGATACTATTTTAGCCGAGATACAAAAGATGCTGGATGCTCGGATAATTTTTCCAATCCATCACTCAACATGGGTCGCTAACATAGTACCCGTCAAAAAGAAAAATGGTTATAATCAAGTGGAGGTCGGAAAAGCAGATCAACATAAGACAGCATTCACCACACCCTGGGGTACTTTCGCTTACCACAGGATGCCTTTCGGTCTGATAAATGCAGGCGCTACTTTTCAAAGGGATATGGATCTCGCTTTCAAAGATATAATAGGAAAATTCATTGTAGTATACTTAGATGATCTGACGGTATTTTCAAAACAGCGTTCTGAGCATATTCACCATTTACAAAGAGTACTAGAGTGCTGCCGTCAAAATGGCATCTCGTTAAACCCAAAGAAATCCATTTTCGAAGTAACTGAAGGGAAGTTTCTCGGACATGTAGTGTCCCAAGAAGGTATCAGAATTGATTCAGGAAGAGTTAGATCCATTCAGGAACTTACTCTGCCTACCAGCAAGACTGCAGTTCATTCTTTCTTTGGAAAGGTCAATTTCCTTAGGAGATTTGTTCTTGAATTCGCCGAGAAAACCCGTCACATTGTCAACATGATGAAGAGCAATGCCACATTTAGGTGGACTGTCGAAGGCAAAGCAGCGTTCAAAGAAATTAAAGAAGCAATTGTAGGGGCACCAATCTTGGTCTGTCCGGACTATACTAAAGGTTTCAAAATATATAGTTATGCCTCTGAGCATACACTATCAGCTATTTTGGTTCAGCCCAATTCAGAAAATGCAGAATCTCCTATTTCGTTCATGAGCTGCCCACTCAAAAATCACGAGTTGAAATATTCCCTTATGGAGAAACACGCATACGCCGTGGTCAAGGCTGTCAAGCATTTCAGGTTTTATATCCTGAATTCTCACACTGAAGTCCTCGTACCAGATACAACAATAAAATCTATTTTGACTCAGCAAGAGTTCGGCACAAAGAGGGGTAACTGGATTGCCAAAATTCAGGAATTTGATTTGGACATCAAACCAACCAAGCTCATACGGGGACGGGGCCTTTGCAAATTGATCGCCAACAACACTCCAGAGGAATTAAAAAATAAAGATCAAGATATTAAAAGCGTGCCCACAGTTCTCTTTGTCGCTACTACTGATGAGTGGTTTTCTGACATTGCTTATTTCCTAACATATGGTGAATGCCCTCCTCATCTTTCTTTTAAAGAAAAGCGGAATATTAAATTAAAAGCAGTTGGTTATGTTCTATGGGACCATGGTCTTTACAAAAGAAACCTGGATGGGGCATTTCTTTGTTGTGTTGATAAAGCTCAACAAGAAAGACTTCTAGAATCTTTCCACAATTTGGCCTGTGGAGGACATTTCTCTGCACCGGTGACGGCGCACAAGATTCTACGAGCGAGGTACTTTTGGCCTACGCTTTTTTAGGATGCCTACAAATGGGTGCGAAAGTGTGAGCTATGTCAGCAATTTGTCGGAAAACCCAAGCTACCTGCTTTACCCCTCAGGCCAGTTGTGATCGATGAACCGTTCCAGCAGTGGGGTATTGATTTCATTGGTGCAATTAACCCATCTTCAAGTGCCGGACATGATTATGTCCTCACCGTGACAGACTATTTTGGTAAGTGGGTGGAGGCCAAACCAACTAAACATGCTACATCTGAAGTAGTATGCACCTTCCTCAAAGAAAATATCATCTCCAGGTTTGGGGTTCCACTAAAAATTATGACGGATAATGCAGCCTGCTTTTCATCACATGAAATCACTCAATTTTGTTTCCACTATGGGATTACCTTGTCTCACACTTCAGACTATTTCCCCCATGGAAATGGACAAGCAGAATCAAGTAATAGGAACCTGGTCACCATCATCAGAAAGTTGGTGGACGATAATTAGAGAACATGGCACAAAGCTTTGTATGATGCTTTATGGGCCGACAGAATAACACCTAAAAGAGCTATAGGTATGTCACCTTTCCAACTCTTATATGGATGAAATGCTGAAATCCCCATCACCCTTGAACTACCAGCACTCAGGTTAACCAGAGCAATCGAAGACTCGACCTTTGAAGGCTCAGTTGACAAGCGTATCATGTATTTGATGGAGCTGAATGAACAACGAGTTATGGTGGTAGATCAGATCAGGGAACACCAGAACCGGGTGAAGGCACTTTTCGATAAAAGAGCTAAAGCACGTGAGTTCCAAGTCAGAGATCAAGTCTTGTTATGGGACAAGCGGCGTGAACCGAAAGGGATGCACGGCAAATTTGACTCCCTGTGGAGGGGTCCGTTCACCATTCGACAGCTCTGTGGCGAAGCTAGCTTTTTGCTGGAGTATAAAGATGGAACGCCGTTTACACTACCTCATAATGGGCAGCATCTAAAGCTTTTCAACCCTTGAAGCTTGGATGAGTCCATTTGTAAATATGTGCAGTTCTTTTTTTTTTTTTTTTTCGCTCGACTCCGTAGCCCAATGGCTTGGATAAAGGCACTTAGAGACTGGTTTCTACTTCTGCTAATCTTTTCGATTGAGCAGAAGTTCCCCAATAGGAGCCAGTTGTTGTTCCCAAAATGAGCTTCGCTCATTTTGCAAACAACCCCCTACGAAACTTGTCCGTTTCGTCTTGTCTCTCTAAGCTCGTTTTTTTTTTAAAGCTTTTTCTTTGGTTCGTTTTCGTCTTGGTTGGATCGAGGAGTGGTTCCCCCCCCCTTTTTTATCCAAGCCAAGTTTCCCCTTCCCCTTTTTGCTTTTCTTTTCTTTTTTCCCTTTCTGAGTTGATCTTTCTTTTTCTGCAAGGGCGGCGAAAATCACCGCCCCTGCACTTCATCATTTTCCGCGCAAGGCATTAATGGCCCTGTGCGGCAGGGTGTTGGGGTTGGTTTTTCAACCTTTATAAGCCGATTTGGGCCTCATTTCTTCTCACTTCCTCCTCCTCCCCTCCTGCCTCTTGCACCTGAGCGCTCCAAGTAACTTTGCGAAGTGCCAACTCACGGATCTGACTTTGTGGCGTGCGCGTTTTCCAAGTAGAGTTTGTTTTTAAGTTTTGTTTTTTTATTTTTGTGTGTTTTTTCCTCCTCTTCCTTGCGGCCTCGAAAGGGCGGCATTTCATTGCCGCCGTTCTGCCCCTGCTTTCCTCATGCAAGGGCGGCATTTCCTTGTCGCTGTTCTGTCCTTGCTCTCTTTATGCAAGGGCAGCGATTTTCGCCACCCCTGCTCTCTTCCTGCAAGGGCGGCAATTTTTGCCGCCCCTGCTCTCTTCCCGCAAGGGCGATGATTTTTGCCGCCCCTACTTTTTTTCCTTCCTTTTTCAACTAACTCCCATATTTTTTCTGGGTTGTCCTTTTCAAGCTTTTTCTTCCTCATTTTCCATCTCTTTGCCCATCCTGACCTTTTTAAGTGATCTCCTGTAGCCTGTGTCACTTGAATTGCTCTCCCCATCTCTCACTCTCCTTTCAACTATGGCTGCAGTACCTTCAGCAAGCTCTTGCACGCCTGCTCCCGTTCAAACGAGATCATCCCCCATGATGGAAGCATCTCCTTCAAAGGTGAAGAAGATGAAATACAGATACCAGGGCATCTTCCCGCTCACAGCGATCACCTCGAATGTTGATGACATTCGAGACACTGAGATCGGCCACGTAGATATGGCCGAATTCCTGGTACAAACCAAAGCGACCAATCCCATCACTGGGATAAAGAGAATTATCGAGAGTAACATCCACCTGGTGGCCGCCTTCCCATTAGCAGCTCATCGTGCAGAATTCATCCTTCAATGCGCGCACTTCTACGACAAAGAGACCAGATCAGTCTCAGACGCAAGTGGCAGCATGATCATTCGGTTGGACCCTGAATTTATTGACAAAGTCTTTTTATGTCCACCAGCCACCGAAGTGACCCAAATCGACTTCGAGAATGCGTAGAGGGAGTATGACAAAGACCCCGAGAGGGCAAAGAGAGTCATAAACCATAAGTCGTTAAAAACACCAAGGGCCAGCCTATCCAGATGGCCGAAAAGCTTCCCTAGAAGCGACTACATTGAAGAAGTTGGTGACTTAATCACCCTTCTCAGCAGAGTACGGGGCCTCCCGTCCTCTTCACAATTCCATGAATGGATGTATCCGTTCATTAAGATCATTCTACAAGGCAAACAGGCCATTTTTTGGGGAGAATAGATCAGCAACGCTATTCACGAGCAGTTGACCAGGGTACAAACCTCCTTCAAATTCTACATGACCTCGTACCTGGTCTACATAGCTGCTGCCATGCGATCTTTCCCGAGCCTAACCACAGAGGGGGATAGGAAGACCACCCCGGTCTATTCATACTATCCGTAGCTGACACTTTAGAGATCGACACGTCATTTCAGGCAAGTGAATGATGCATTCTTTGCCATATTTCTATGTCTCTTCGATCCTCAACTGGAGTAGAAGAGAATGTTAGACGAGGCTTGGACAATAGTGAATAGTTTTGGCTACATGTTCCTCCAGTTCCCTACATTTTCTTATCTACGGGTGGGTTTCTACCAAGGATACCCTTATATGCTCCCCAAATTCCCTTTAGACAGGTTGGTCCTAATGGAGCTTTGCCAGCAACTGGCCATCGTACACTCAAAATAGATGGAGCTTAAGAGACCTGGTTTCAAGTTTCCTATCCAGATTGGCAGATTTTCCGTTGCTACATCGACTAAAGCCAAGGTTATGGAAACAGAGATGCAGATGGTTACCGTCAAATCTTTCAAAAGATGGGAAAAATTTGATTACAGAGGAGTCAGAGAGACGATTCGAAGGAAGACTCAGTTTCACGAGCCTATGATTGAGGACATCTAGGTAGATCTAAGGACAGCCGAAGAGATAAGAAAGATGGACTATTGCCGTCTCATGCTAGAGCAGATAGAGTACCTCAGGCTTGCAGAGATCCCTTCAGGGTTGATTGACGATGGGAATATAGTGAATAGCAGATATCTGACAGAGAAGGTCGCTGGTTCCCCTCTTCCTCTGATCAACTGGTCTCAAAAAGAGCTGACTTCTCTAAGGAAAAGATTCGAACCAGTATTGGCTAACACCAATAGTTGGTTGGCAGCAAATGGAATCACCCTAAAAGAGTTCATTACAGGGTCAGAGGCCGAATATCAAGTAGAGATGAAGAGAAAGGTAGAAAGCTGAACCAAAAACAAAGATGACGTCCCTTCATCTTCTAGACCTCACAAGCCTAGGATCGTCTTTGTACCCAAGAAGCCTAGGTCAGAACAAGAACCTGAGGTAGCAGCCGAAGAAACCAAAGAACAAAGTCCCAGGGTACAGGCAGATCAATCGATGGGGTCAACAGAACAACCTTCAGAACGACCAGGTGTTGGGTCTCCAACCTCAACGGAATAAGTGCGGTCGATCCAGGGCTCCTCTCCTCCTCTTCAATTTCCTTCGGTGCCCACTTTTCCTATCTCTCCCATTAGCGTTCCATCTTCCGGAGCTGCTTCTCCTTCCAAGGTTGTTTTTGGTGATCCACAAGATCCTTCAGCAGGTTCACTTCGCTCTTCTGCATCCATTCCAAGTTTATCCTCTCCATCTTTCAACCTGCCACCAAGCCCTGTGCCTAATCCTGAATCAACAGTTGGCACAGTCTCACCGATCACTCCAACTACGACTACTGTCACCACCAGTAGTGTGGAGGTCGCTACCGTGACACCGGCGGAAGCGACTATTGTTACAATAGGTACTTCTCTCCCGCCGTGGATGTCTGCTTTCACACCAAAGAGAAAGAAAAGGGCCATCTCCCTAGAAGAATTTGATTTTGGCAAGATTGTGCCGGCCAAAACAAAAGCTCCCAAGAAGCCAAAGATCCTTTCCAAGTTGGTCGAGGAAAAGGGGCAGAAATTTCTGGAAATTGCCAAACCCCCACAGGACGCAACCCTTGAGGGTTTTGAAATGAGCAGTTATTCCTTTTCTCGTGTTGAACTAGGCAAGGTTACACACGAAGGTGCGAAGAGTGATCTTCAGTCAGCAATGGACATTATGGTCCAAAAATTTGACAAAGAAAAAGAGATGAAAGATTTTTATAAAGCCAAGGCTGAGCAGTTAACGGCAGTAATCAAAAGATTCACCATCCCACCTGAAGCAGCAACTCCAGAGGCCTTTTTTGTGGATGATTCAGTCATTCAGAAAGCTGAAAAGACTTATTTAAAGGGAAAAGTAATGGAGGAATATATTGACCGAATACACAATCAAGGAATCTCTCTGCTATCTGAGGTTGCAGAAAGAACAGGGAAAATGAAAAGGTTGAAGGCTCAAGTAGACAGTTTTGTTTCTCTTACCTCTCAAGAGATTAATGGCTTGGAGAAAGATCTCAGAGGATGGAAGGAAATGGAAGGTCTAAAAAAGAGTACCCTGATATCTATCGGTGTTATCCCCAACAAGGATTCATATGTTGAGATCAAAGAGGCGATGATTTTCAGGATCCAGGTACTCAAAGATCTAATTGATGATCTCAAAGCTTTTAAAGAAGCTAGTGATAAAAGTGACCTGAGCTTGTTGAACAAATTAGAAGAGCTACCCTGCGACTTGACCTCTAAGGATCATCAGTTCCTTCCAGCAGATGAAATGATTCAGAATTTTGAAGGGATGATCCAGAAGGATTTCAAAGGAGCGTCTTTCTCAATAACTTCAGTTGATAGCATTCTGGATGCTTAGTTGACTCTGGAAAATTTAAGATGCAGGTTAACTGGCCACTATAAGGCCATCACAGCATTAAAAGATGCATTAATCAGATCAAGGGTCGTCTCCAACAACGCAGTTGCACCAGATAGCATAGGGATCCAGGCATCGATCACCATGTATGATGCTCATTTGAAGAAGTCCGGTGGCAATAACTGACACTTTCTCTCTTTCTTCTTCTATCCTTAGGCATTTCTATTTTCTACAGAATGCATGCAATTTTGTAAAATGTAATTACGAATAAAATATTTTGAAAAATATCTAAAAGTCAAAGATGAGTCATCTTTGACCAAGATATTTTGTATATTTTATTATTTTTCTATTTTTGAGGATTTTCTCCCTATATATAGTGGAGACCTCATTTGTAAAGGATCTTGGGAAAAATCAATAGCAAATACTCTGCTGAAATTGAAGCAACTTTCGAGACTTTGTGCTCAGATTTGTAAATCAGATTTTGTCAAATGAATGAGAAGCAAGTGATTTCAGACTTTGTGTTGAAGTTATCTGTGTCATCTAGGAAATAGTTTCTTATGTACTCTTTCCTGATAACCTCTTGTTTATCTGACTTAATAAGCAAAGTGAATGTGTTGATATTATCTAAGGGCACTTTTTGAGGGTAGAAGATAGACTTTGTGCTACTTTTACCTTTGAGATTCTTTTATCTTTTGTAGTTTCAGGTGAAGACTTTGTGATTCACTTTATTCTACGGTTATACTTTTTCCGAATCCGTGGAGAAGCTACGGAAGACTTTGCGCTTGCGTGAGCGTTCTTGTGACTTTGTTACTATAGGTGATTTCTTGTTTTCTGTTTAATATCATTCCTGAAAGAAGAGGAGTGTTGTTAGCTTTAGATCAGGGATTTTCCTCTTTTGTCCTTCATACATTACCTCTAAAAGAAGAGAGGTAGATGCTGTTATACCACCCTCATGTGTTATTTTCTGCTTAACTATATATTCAGCACGTAAATATTGATAGGGAACCTCCCCTTGATGAGAGGAGAGATTTACCTCGTCTTGATCTGGTAAAGCCACACTCCTCATGGTGTAAATCTCCCTTATGCTGTGGCTGATATCCCCATTTTGTCATCATTTAGTTGATGACAAAATATTCACCCAACACATAACACATGCTCATTCATTTGAGTTTGATAGAATTATTTTTATAAATTAAGATACTAACAGCATAAAATCAAAAATTGAAGCAAAAAGAGAAAAAGACTTACACACCATTCCTTCTTCTTGGTTAGAACATTAGCCTTTATGCTAGTGTCCACTACGATGTCATGGATCATCTATCCATAAATGCATGCATTTATAAGGACCTCTTTATCACATTCTAGATTTGGTTGAATATGGGTTTCTTGTTAGTGTGCATGGTTTAAATGATGATCTTTTGAAGGGTTTGTCATTTGTTGTCATGACCAATTCTTGAGGAAAGGGATGATGTACTCATTAATGAAAATTTTACAAAACTCTTATAAATAATCATACCCTGAGTTTGTGGGTACCATATTTCTTTACATCTCATCCTACATGTTAGCATCCTTATACTTTAAGAACTCAATTTCACCTTGTAGTTCCTAGACTAAGTCCATTATCTCATGTAACACTTATTTATAATGTTTAACATTGGGATAGTGTTACACATGAGGTTATTCACACTGAACCTTTTCAATAATTGGATTTGAAATTGGTTGGTAATGAGTGCCACTATGTAGTAATATTGATCGTATGTCTAGCTGGTAAAGTGGTAGGGCATGATCTCCACTAAGCATTTGGAGTTTTTTCAAAACATATGATTTTGGTGCCCTTCTCATTCCTTTATTTAGTAATATCATCATACAAATTAGGATATTCTTTTGGGTGATGCTCATTTTTATAAAAGGTATAATTTGGATAGATCATACAGTCATGCTGGTATTTATTTGGAGAGTTGTAATTATAACATGTCCTAAGTGGAAAATGACCACCTCTGAGTCCATTTTCATGCCTTTGACCTCTGAATGATCAACCTCCTCTGCCCTCCTAGTTATTATCTATGTAAGTTTGGTATGTACCTAGCATTCACCCTTTATGGAGCTCATTAATGAGTTGGTAATTATAGCTATCATGTGTGTATGCATCACATATTTTATAAATTTTTTACACTCTAAATTAGGTGGAACATTAAATTAAGGGATAAATCCTTAAATCATGATCTTTGTTACAAATCTCACATGACTATTTGAATACAACATAAACGTTCCTCCATGGATAGTTATTCATGTTATGGCCTTCCACTTTATAGTCAACACACCATAATCCATTATTGGTATCATGATCATTAATGGCCATAATATTATCCATGTAAGAATACATCATAATAATCTAATCCTCCATAAAGGGTTTAATCCCCATATCTATACTTCCCATGGCTTCAACACAAAGGGAAACTTCCAGTGCCTTGTATAGTTCAATGAAAGTCTTATGAGATAAGGCTCATCATAATATAAGTAATAAACCTCCTATAAATCATTGATCATGCTACATTAGGTTAATCTCAAATGATATCTTCAATAAAAGTGGTAAAATGACCATAGGATTAGGTGTGAGAAAGTTGTAGCTTGTAAGCATCAAATACACCATTAAAGGAGGTAAAAATAGGAAGCTAATGCATTTAAAGTTTAGCTAATAAGGAATTAAATTTTGTATATTTTAGAGAGTTGATCGATGACACATTAACATTTAGGGACCCTAATTAGTGATGTGGCTAAATAAAAAGTCTAATATGAGTAGATATCTATTACCATCCATTCCTAAAGTAAAATAATATGAGGGCAAAAGAGAAAGAAGTCTAATTTATATCTAATAAGAATGATCTAGTGAATATGGCATGTAAGGCACATAATCCACAAATCTAGCGGAAGGGACATCTAGTGAAAAGGCATTAGAAATAACACATGTAGGAAATAAGGCTATTGTCACACCCCTACCCTCTCGCATTTTGATTGAGGAAATTCAATACCCATAGATAGTTTTACATGTAGATGACTGGGAGTCAAAGGTTTACACTTTTCAAATCCTTCATTATAATCATTAACATACTAAAAACTAACTCAACTTGTACTGGGACTACTAAGTGGATTTTTAGAACACTAAGAATGATATCACCTATGATCTCATGATCTAAAAATTATGATAGGATGCGGGGGGTACTCCAAATCTCCCAACTACCTTATTTTTGAAAATTGTAGGAGGTAGTTTGCTTTCTAATTTTGTGCATTCATGAATGTTATATCTATTTTATTGGGAACAAAATGAGAATTAACCTTGAGTGGATCAATGAAGTAAAAATGTTGATTTATTTTTGCATTGATGTCATCATAGATATTTAGGATCATGAGTCAATTGGTAAAATAGTGGAGGCATTGTAGTATAAAAAGGAAGGTCATGCCATGTACATCATAAACCTAATTGAACATGTAATTTTAGGATCTATGTGTTTGGTCACAACCAAGATGGGAGGTGTAAATAGGTATAAGGAGGTGCATATATCCCACCTATATGTTGTCATCCAAATTTCCAATTTAACTAAATATAATTACTCCCTTTACTTTGTCAAGAAATTTGAGAAGGATGATAAGAAGAAACATCGCCTACCTAACCATAAGTTCCCTTAGGGTATAATTTTTTTATTATTGGTTTTTGATTAAATTGGCATCCCATAGTATTTCAACAAGGAAATAAATTGGGTTTACTAATAAACTAATAATCCCATTTCTAAATGGTTCAAATAACTCACCTTCTCTAGCACCATCACACCCTCCTAAAAAGCAAAGATGAAGGGTTGGTTTGATTACATGAGGGAGAAATTTGGGAAAAATGGTGCATACCCATAGAGATTCCCACATATATGAGAACATATATTAATTTTTTTGTAAATTAAAACTATTATCTCACATTAATTTAGATGGTAAGTATAAACAACATGTCACCATGGCTCAAGCTACCCTATGCATTTACTTCCATATATTTCATGGGGCTTGTGAATCATATTGATAATGTGTGCCTTATAAATATTTAGATGATTTTCTATATGATCAAGCCCTAAAATAAATCATCAAGAAGCCAATAATAATAAAAATAATCACTCCCCCCTCAACCATGAACACACACCAAATAAGGGGCACTAATGAAGGAAAAGAGTCTAATATTAGAGGCCACCAATTTAAGTAGGGCACAGGAAGAACAACCTAGGGTTGATCCCAAATGATAAAGGCAAACCACATTACCAATAAGATCCTAGTAGATATCTATAGAATATAAATATGTTGATTCATATCTAGTTACCCAAGTAGAGATCAAGCAGGAAGTGCCCTGAGTGGTGATTCTTGACATAGGTGAGGCATCTTTGGATGCAAATTCTATAAAGGAACTCACTCTTGAGCCCAATAAATAATAACCTATTGGGACTAATGAAGAGCATATTATTGATGAGAATAAAATGAACATTAAAATTCCAAAACTTGAAGAAGCAAAAAGAGGGAAGGCCCCAACATAGAGGACCTTGGGACTAGAACTAATGAGAAACTGGAAAAGAGTCCAAAAATAATTGATCTAGATCATGACTATCAAAAGGGTAAAGAACCTACATAGGAGGTAGAGCAACAAAAATAGATAAATTAATAATCCCCTTTTTACATTTCATTCCAATAATACACATCAAATAAGTAACTTTTTTTGGGGTTATATCACTGAACATGAGTCCACATAATAAACACAGTGTGAAATGTCTTTTGTGATGGAAGTTTATCATGATGAATAATGGTTTGATCTTATATGGTCTAGAACTAACATAAGCCTAGATTTGGTGAATGACCCAGACACACTTTAGGTAATCCCCATGAATTACTCTTTGTTGCAATTAAGTTTATCCCTCCTCAATTTTTCCATAGAGGTTTCTCGACAAAACATTTTCAACAGTCATGACATGAGCCAGATTCACTACAAATATCAGGAGGTTATCCAACTATATCAAAAAGAGCAGGAAATGAGTCATAAGCTCATATAAGAAATTGAATAACTTAAAATTTAATTGGATGTAGCCAAAGTAGCTCAAAATAGAACATTGGGCCTTTTCCAAATAATTTTAAGAAGCAAACTAGCACTTGCAGATGGAGTTCCCATTACTAGTGAATCAATTAATAAATTGGAGATGTTTATGGACCTTATTTTGAAGAAATTTAAAAATATGGTGGATCCTAAATAGGTAAAACTATGGGCCACCACACAACTCATAGAGGCCATAGATTTTTTCCATAGATTTTTGAATAAACTAAGTGGCATTATTCCCATTGTTGATGGGGTTTTTATCAACCTGGTATGACCAAATAAAATTTTAAAAGTGCAACTCTTGCCTGAGTAACAATATCACCAACAATTGGCTGAGAATGATCTAAGAATCAAGGATAAGGCTTAAAGTGTGAAGGTATTCCAAGACATTAAATAACTAGAAAAATAAATAAGCACCCATCAATAGAGGATGAATGCAAGTTTATCAACACTTCAAATATAAGCTTTTATACATATTGGGGTACATGAGGATGCTCACAAAGTTTCAACCACTTAGATTAAGACTTTGAAAACTCAAGAAGATACTTCTCTTGAGTATTCTAAGGACATAAAAACATTTAAAGGAAAGGTGGAAGTTATTACTTCCAATGTTTTAAAAACCCTCAACTAGTGGGAGGAGCACAAGTGTAAGGTATAAGAATCAGATCCTGCATTTTTTTCAACTATTGAAACTACAACATGGTTCGAGAAGGACTATTAGTTTAATCTAGGGAAATGTTGGACTCAATTTTTTTTTATATTTTAATTATTTTTGAGCCATAAGCAAAGATATATAAGGGCATAGGATGAGTATGGAAGATCATGATGTGGGAGAGAATGATGAAAAAAGAGAAACATTCGAGAACAATGTGGAAGACCTTGGAACGGATGGGTGTTGTGAAAGATAAGGAAACTAAGAATAAGGAACACAAGAAGTAGGACTCAAAGAATCATAAGAATATAACAAGGGTGTAATAAGTAGAGTTGGTTACAAATAAGTTCACAAAAGTATCAAATATTAATGGGGTCTTGAATCTAGTACTGACTCATGAAGGAAGAGGAACATGAATATCTAACATAGATAAATTATATAGGGGTTGTTGGATCTGATTCAAAAGGAACTTAACTCTAATGGCTCACCATGACTTATTTTTTTTAAAATAGTCATTATCTTTTCATATATAATATATTAATTATACAACCCAAGAAGGGGTTTGCTTATGTATAAATACCCCTTTATCTTTGATTAGAAAGTGTTGTTAAAAGTAGATATGTTATTTCTATCGAGATAGAGATCTAGAGAGATTATGTAATAAATGAAGTACCTTTGTAATATTATCAAATGAGATCAATGGAACTAATATTATATGAATCTTAATGTGTTAAATATATTTGGTGTTAATTATACTTTATGATACTAGAGTACTTACACTATATAAATGAATTAAATGGTTAACTCTAGAGTGTAGATTGTAATAACAATGATTAAATGTGTTAACTCAAGAAATTGAAATTCATTCATCCACCATCATGTGGCAGAACCAATAGGAATCCATCTAGGCTGTGTGCCTCAAGTGAGTGTACAAGGTCACTTGTGTGATATGTTAACACACTAGAATGTAGTCTTATCCCTTCCTTGAGTCATGTAACTAGTACTTAGTTGTGTGGAACTAAATATAAAAATAAACCCAATAGTCAACATTAGAACCTGTTAAGTATAGTATTTCTTTAAACATTTCCATATATAGCATAGATGTATGTAGTTTTTTGAGCCTATCTTGATTTAATTAATTTAATATATTTTATATCTAAGTTTAGCATTTAATTATCCCACTGTAGATTTGATAATCACCCTTGTACATTGTCATTTTTATATTCTTAATTGTATCTACCCAAGTAAGATCATTATCTAATTTTAGGGTTAAAAATTTGGTGAACCTTATTCATATTAATGAAAATAATTATGATTCCTATGGTTTTTAGTTAGATGGGGTTTTAAATTTTTGTAATTTTTCATTTCATGCTTTTATTATTTTTCATACAACCTAGGAGTAGCCCTATATTAGGAGGTGTGCCTATTGAAAATATTGAGTTTCCCCTCCCACCACCTAAGATGTCTCAAACCAATGAGGGACCTAATTATATGGATCAAAATTATACTAATGTTGAGAATGAAATACATATTGATTAGGTTATCATAAAATAATATTATGATAATGAAAACCATGAGTCCAATGAAACCAATGAACATGAGCAAATAGATAATGAGAAATTTTTTCAATATATTCATCAAAACCTTTAAGATCTTAATGAAATATTAAAAATAATTTTAGAAGCTAATATTTTAAAAAGCATAGATGATGAAATAGGTCCATCTATTGATCATGTTATTAGAATAATGGGTAATACACATATATTAACAACCCTCTCCCTTAACACATTAAAATATAATAATTTTAATGGGGGCCCTAGATACGTATTCCAACCCTTATTTCCTAAAACTACTATTATTACATCTACCATGGGGCTAATAAATGTTTCAACTCAAATACTAGTTTCCATGCCTATCCAAACCATGATTACATCCCCTTTGGTGATTACTTAGATTGTTAATCTAAATCCCAATGGGTCTATAGTTCAAAAACTCCTTCAAGTTAGTAAGACCTTAATGGAAAAGGTTAAAAACATTGAACATAACACTTTAAAGTATCCTCATGATATTGATTCACAAGATGTGTTGCATAACCCTCTTGCACTTGAGGTACTTTTCACCCCTTACCAACCAGATTTATTATACCTAAGTTCACATTTTATGATGCAAAGGGTGATCCTGAACAACATATTCAATCCTTCTATGTGTCATGCCTTGAATATGTTTCCAATGATAAAAAATTTACCAAATTATTCCCAAGAAGCCTCAAGGACTATGCTTTGGGGTGGTTCTATGATTTACCTCTTCAATCTATGAAAGCATTCAAACCTATTGAAAATTAGTTTTTGGCACACTTTTCCATTAACATTAATAAAAGGGTTTCCTATGCTCAAATTTCCAAAATCAAATAAGGAACAAATGAACCTATCAATGAATATGTCTTAAGGTACAATACAATGAGGGCTAAAATGACCAATCCTATACAAATAAAGAGTTACAAGATAGATTCAACAAAATTTTGTTTGCTCATTTACATGAGTCCATTGTTTTCAAGAAGTTCAAATCTTTTGATGACTTATACCATGTTGTCTAGTACCATTAAATAAATATTATTTTAGTGAATAAGGTCAAGTATGTAGAACACACACTAGTTGCATCTATGACTAGTACCAAGTTTATAATCAATCCACTTTATAAGGTAAAACCTCTTAAGCCTAAAAAGGAAACAACAACCATGTTTAACATAGTTTCATAGCAGCCTAATCAACTTATCTTATCTAATGCACCAAGGAGACAATTTACATGATTACCTGAGTCTCCCACATCATTACTTCCCAGCTAGTAGAGTGTCATCTCATATATCTCCCTCATCCTATAGAGGTTGATATGAATAGACCTCTACCCAAATCATATGATGTGAATATTTATTGTGATTATCACTAGGGACCAATATATTCTATAAATATATGTTTTAACTTGAATCATAAGATCCAATACCTCATTGATGATAAAAATATTACATTTGATGATCCTTGCATGGAATATAGTTCATAACCTGGTGATACTGTAAATAAAAAATATTTATTGATCCTTTTCAGGACCATTCTTAGAAGGAACTAGAAGTGAAAAGGTCATTGAATTAACATCCTCTTCCATCACATTATGGGCACCCATTATATGGTATCATTGGTACTTATACATGACATATACCTCATATAACTCAGAGCCCTATTATTTTTTATGACATTGAGATGAAGGATGATGACTCTTATCTTCATTATTTATTCACATGAGCATTCCTTGATCACCAACCTATACACAATGTTATGATTGATAATGGTGAAAGTGAAAATGTTTACACCATGACATTACTTGTGAATCTAGGTTATACTCATCATGATTTGCATCCTTATGCTAGATTAGTTAGAGAATTTGATGAGACCTCCTATAAATTTATTGGTAAGATTGACTTACCTTTATAGGTTAGTCCCACACATGTGGTTACTACCTTTTAAATTATAGCCTCCATTGGAATATTTTATATGTTAAGTGGAAGACCTTGGATCCATACTCTTCAATTGGTACCTTCTATAGTGCATAAGTGTGTTATATATAGTAATACTAATTAGGTAATTACAATTTTTAGATTCCCATATGAACATCCTCTTGAACAAGAAAAAAATTTACCCAAGAAACTAATTATCAAACCTACTATGGTTAATCCACCATAAAAGGGTAGGAAACTAGAAACCACTTTTACTAGGTGGAAAATACTTGATAGTCCATTACATCATAGACATATAGTGGATTCCATGAACTCTTCATCTTCTATTACACACTATATTTAGATATCTAGAACATATAAACATGTTTATACTATTATTACTATAAATAAACCATAAATCACACAAATATGGGTTCCATGAATCCCTATTCCTTATATTTCTAATTCACGGCCTCAGAGTCATACTATACATAAATAGATCATTACAAACATTATAATGAGAGATATTGCACCTATAAATGCTCTTTGGTAGTACCACAAATTCATTACACCATAATAAAATTGGGGAGATACTTATGACCATTCTTTAGATGGGATCGTAGGATGATATTTTCTCTTCAAATATTCCAAAAATACTAAAAACTTCAAAAAAAAATCAAAAATTAAAAAATCTAAAAATATTTTTAGCTTAAACATACTATATTAGCTCTTTGACATCTATGTGTTAATCATATATTTATGGATGGCATATCAATTTCTTCTACATAAACATGTGTGTCACTCTTTTATTTGAGTACGATATAAGGATATACAAATACATGATATATTCCTATTTTAGATGTTGGGAATTTTCTCTACTCATGTTTATATGGACATTAGGTAAATATGCTTATTTGATCATGATACTCACAAGTTATATGTTTCAAGGATGGTTTTGCATTAGCATGTTTGAGCTTATATGTACTTACACATGCTTTTATCCATGATTATATATTTCACATGGTACTTGATATGCTATGCAATTGACATTTCTTATAAAACATTTTATCCATAAGATACTATGATATGTTTATGTTAGTTTATTATATTTTCTTGAATTCCTTTCCTAGAGTTTATTTCCTTGATATTGTTTTACTTTTTTGAGCATTTGAATATGTTCCTTTTTTATGGACCTCGTGCCTATGTATGTTTTTTTTTACATTTTAACATGTTATTGTTTATTTTATGGATATTTGAATATGTCATTCTTATTTTTTTAGACATTTGAATAAGTCATGTACCTTTGATTATGTGTCATTTTAACATGCCCCTTGTTTGTGCTCCCTTAGGACCCTTATATGTTGACTTGCTTTTGAGTGCTTTTGTGTGTGTGCTTATTTTATTGTTGAGATTGTATTGTTACTATCTAGACATTTCCATGATCTTTATCATACATCTTATTCCTTCATGTGATCACATTATTTTATGCAATTCAATGTTACATTTACCTAAACATATTATTATATATACTACATGGTTCTATTCATCGATTATTTAGTTGTATTATCCTTTTGACGCATAAGCTAACTCATCGGTTTATATTATTCTCTCACCTCAAAGGGGGCATATTAGGGTGGGCATTTCATAAAGTAATGTTCTTCACATTTGGCATAGTTTCTAGATTTAATGGGAGCATGCTTTGGAAGCATTTTCTCCACACTTCTTCACATTTAGCACAATTTCCAAATTCAATGGGGGCATGCTTTGGAAGCATGTTCTCCACACTTATTCACATTTGGCACAGTGTTTTAGATTTAGTGAGAGCATGATTTATAATAATTTTCTCCACATTTATTCACATTTGGCATGATTTTTAAATTTAGTGGAGGCATGCTTCAGAAGCATGTTCTCCACACGTATTCAGTATTATACATAGCTAGATTTAATGGGGGCATGTTTTGGAAACTTGTCCTCCACATTGGCCATTGTTTCAATTTTTATATTTCATAATATATGTTGGGGGTATAATTTGTAAGCATTTTCTCCATACTTATACAATTTCTAAATTGGCCAAAGCACACAATTATAGAATTTAGATTCATAGTTGTGGAAAAATTATATATTAGTACCATCTTTATACATAGTTTCAGTATGAAACATATCTAATATGCATATGTTATGCAATGTGTGCCTAATATTGATAAATATGAATTAGTTTAAAATTTCAAAACACTCTTCTTTGGATTATCATCACCCACTATGATGGAATTTTACAAACTATATTGAGCCAATATACTATAGTAGTTGGTTCACTTTTGGTATGATTAAGGTGATTAAATCAATCAATATTGCCAAGTTTTCAATTTGGACTTGATTATGTCATCCAAAATCACCATTTTGATAGTATGAGTCAAATTTTTTCACTCATGCTCATGAGGTTATAAGTATGATCGGGTTACATAGTTGATTTGATCTCAACTATCAGGTAGAAACTCACCTTTTCTCCAAGGTTGGTGGCATGTGCCTTCTAATATTTATCTTTTTCATTATTTTTCTAATATCAATTTTAGTGATTCATAATGATACATATTTCAAATCAAGTTACCAATAGGTAAGGTAGTTTCATTGATACATAAGTGTACTCCTAAACCTTACTCTTTCAATTTCAATCATTTCAAATGCTTTCAAACTTTAGATTATATGCACTAATTATATAATATAGCATGTTCTTAATTGTTGTTTATCCATGCTCAAAACACTCAAGTTAGACTCATGCAAAGGAAAAATGGGTTATACACACCCATGTACGTATTTATTCTCATTTAAACCATCAATTTTATTACAAGATTAAAGGGGGTGAGATGTAGATGATATTTGTAAATTATATATCACCTCAGTCTTGTACACTTGGAAAACATAGAACTTTTATATTCCTCTTAGTTATGAACCTTTCCCAATTTCTAAAATATCATATTTATTCTATCTTGTGCCCCTTAGCCTATCTCTTAATTATACCAATCTTATGTTGATGACCTAGACTTTCTATCCTACATAGAATGCTTAAAATAAACATCTTATGCCCTTTTAAGTTCTAAGCATGTACCTATTTTATAACTACCAGGACACAAGTATCATCTTCAAACCCCTACATCAATGCTAGTGTCTTACCTTGATGTAGGTGTTTAGTGCCCTAAATTCATCTAATTTGTAAATGAAATGTATCTTAATGGTTGGTCTAAATGTTTTAATGTGAGATATTTCTTGATAAGAGTGGAATATATTCACAATCACTCCTCATTTGTTACCCACCTATAAAATATGTAAGTCAACTTATCAAATCATTCAATCAAGCACTCGATAAATAAAATCTTCTTTATTTTCTCCTATTTTCATATCAGTCATAAGAATATAACACACATAGGTCTAAATTATTGAAAGATTATCCTAAGAGCCTAATTTTCTAAGCTACAAGCTAGGTCATTATTGTACTTTCTATTTGCATATTTCATGATTCACGCACAAGCCAACATGTTGTAGAGAACTAAATCAATCTGAGGCCCTATTTGTAGTATTGGACATGAAGGAAGTACTCATTGATAGAGGGGTCTTTGGGGTTAGATAGACATTATGTACCCATTAACCCATTTTCCCAAATTCACTATGAAGATGAAGAAGTAGGGTTTTATAATTTCATAAGGAGTGATAGTCCAAGACCCAAATCTGAATGCATGCACCATAGTATATGATAAGACAAACCCAAAAGCATCCAAGTGGTCACACCCTTTTTTAGTAGGTATTCTATATATGACACTTTCATCTAGTTTAGATTGTAGTGTCGATGTAAGCATCCTAGGTTGATGTTAGTGTTTATGGATCTAGAGGTACCCAATCCATAATTTGGTGATTGTTCTAGAATCTTATTCCAATTTTATTCCTACCTATTCTACGTCTACAATACTGTCAGCATAAAAACTAGCTACATACATTATTTCTTTATCATTTCCATATCTATCATATATATAATTACTATTTTTATCCTATCTCTATTTAATGAATTTAGTAAATGTTATATCTAAATTTAACATTTAATTATCCTATTATAGATTTGATCATTACACTTGTGCATTTTCATTTCTATATTCTTAACCTTATCTACCCAAGTAGGATCCTTATCCAATTTTGGGGTTAAATAGGGGTATAAGTGAAGAAACAATCTCATCTAATGGGTGCCCATAATGTGGTGGACAATGATGTGCATGATATTCCATTTTCACTTCTGATGTTTCCTTAGAATTATTTTGTAATTTATTGTTGAATATCTTTCGATTTCGATGATCATTAGGTTGTGATCTTGAATATTTTGGAGAATTCTCAAAAGTGAGTTGTTCATTATCAATAAACTATTTTATTTTTTGCTTCAATTTAAAACATATATTTGTATAATGCCAAACACATTTGTGGTATTCACAATAAGCATTGGTATCATATACACCTAAACTCTCTCTCTTCCTTTATCATCACTAATATTAATATTAATCGACACTAATTATACTTATATCATTTATCCCCTCTAATTCCATCTTAATATCACCCCTTATAGTCATTTATTTAATATCCCCTTCATTCTTATTTATCACACTAACCTTATCCCTACCCCATAAATCTATTAATACTTATAATCATCTCTTAATACTATCTTAATCCCACTTATCCATTATTTGGGAATTTAAAATTCTCATGACCCACCTACCCTATCCTATTCCTAATCTCTCCTACATACCAAGTCCCTAATCACCCATCATAATCTCATATTAATCTTACTTATCCCCTAAATAGATTCTAGAATTATCCAATTCTAGAATCCTCTCTAACTTGGCCCTTCCTCTCTAGAAGCCTCTATTCTAGAGGCTTCCAAGTAATTTTTAATCCTCTATCTCTATTCTATTTACAAAATCCACTTCTTCATGAAGGAAATAACCAAGTAATATATGAGCTTCCATGTTATCATTCTAGTCTTGAATCCAACTAATCTAAGCAATCCAAATGTCTTCCTCAAGCCAACATCATGCTGCTAAATTTTAGTCTATTGTAAGCAATCATCAACCATTAATCCTTTAGTATTTTTATTTTTTATTCTTGGTTTGGAGTAAGTATCTTTAAGATTTAAGTTTTGATATGAATATTCATTTGTGTTTGCATTTTATTGTAATGGCTCTAGATCTCAACTGGTGGATTGACATTTTGGGTGTTTTGATGTAATTTCACAATAAAAATTACTTAGATCCAAATTTAATCTATATTTCGGTGACCAAGATGGAAAAACCCTTCCAATTTAATTATGTTTCCTATTAGGATGTGTTTTGGAAGTTTTTAGGACTGACTGAATAAGGAATAAGCTCCATATTTGATTAAATTTTTGTGCCCAGGTGAATGATGATTTTACTTTGTAAATCATGATATTGCAGTAATTATTTTGCCTCTAAGAATCATAATTTTACATTAATCATGTATCTTAATTACTAAAAGCTTACTAACCTGATAGGCATTTAGACCTCTTACAATATCACAGTTTGTAAATCATGTTTTTGTTATAAATTTTTTTGTTTTGTCCATTAATCTATGGTTTTACACTAACATGACCTCTAAGAGTCTATTATCTTGATAGGTTCTCAATATTATATAATATCAGCATTTATAAATCATATTTTTGTTATAAGAGTCATGGTTTTGTCCTTTTAATTTGTGGTTTTGACATAAGGGTAAAAATCTCTAATCTAAGTCTAATTTTTTGTCTTTTAATTATGTTATTGTTTATGCTTAATAGTTGTTTTCCTACAAGGGGTAATACCACCTAGATTAACACAAAACATACCTAACACCCCCCTCAACTACCTATTGAAAAATCACTAATATACAATAGTAACATTGACTACATAGTCACAATTTTGCAAATTCCATAGTTGATTTGGATAAGTCTAAGAAAAATAGTCACTTAGTTAATCATCTTGTAAATATTTGAATTAATCACTTTGTATCACTTTAATAATTTTGTAAATACTTTGTTGCCAAACTCCATTATTTTTCCTAGGCAAGCAAAAATGTAACTTAAGAACTTTGATATCATTGTTGGACTTACAGTATTGTAGAGTCATAGATTACGATCTATGGTTTTATTTTTTTAAGTCATGATATTGTCCAACTATTCATAGTTTTTCATAAACTACATGGTCATAGTCAATAGTCGGTCAACCATCTACAAAACCACTTATTCCCTAGTTGTAGTATTGCCTCATATATATGGTTTTATACATTCTATAAGTAATTTTTCAATACACTAACTATGTATCTATAGTTTTTCCTTCTATTATTATATTTTTGAACTCATTTTTGCATTCAATTTGTCCTTTTTAAGTATTATTTTTTAGATCATTTTCAATGAATTATAAGTCATTCCAAGCATCCCATACATTTCAAATTGTGTTTGGCATTATGGGCACTACCCCTCAACCCCACCCTATACTATGGCAAGGAGTACATATGGGGAATTTCCCTTAGACCCCACAAGCGTGAATTCCCCCTCAACCCTGTAAGGGGCACTACCCCTTGACCCCATTGGGGGTTGCCACCCCCATTCTCCCATGTCATGGCTCCCTCACGCAAAAAAGTCATAGAGCCAAATCACAATTTTATTTAGTGTTTTTTATTAAGGCTTAGTGGACTAATGTCTTATTTCTTGTAGGGGTAAATATAATTAAATTATGACTTAATAACATTTTCTCTTGCTAGTTATATATTTTTTGTAACATCTTATCTTACAAGTTACCCCTTTAAGATTACCAATTGAAACTACAAATCACTTGTCTTATAGGTCATCTATCAAAGATATTTTGGCATCTTGATAAATCATATGATAAATAGATTTTATATATTTTGCATATCTCACATCTTAATTAAATTAGTTAATACATCCCTTTTTTGCTTGTGTGTCACCTAAGGGCCATAGTGGTGTATGCTCTCCTCCTTGAATCATTAAGGCAATTCTTAGAGGATCAAAAAACTAACAAAACCTCCCATTTTTATTTTATATGGGCAAGATGATGTAGAATTTAAATACATGAACTTTCCATAGTCTTAGGGGGATATTGATAATGGATTTCACCATCACACACTAATCCAAACTCTATGTTTTGGAAAAGTATAAATATTAGGCATAGATGTTGTTAGGCTAAGTGGTTGACCTCATACAAGTCTTTTGTGGAGGGGAAGAGTTCATTCTATGAACCAAGCATTAGACATATCCATACATATACTTAGGCCCCACTATACATAAAACATATCAAGTATGCCCCTAGAGAGAGTGTTTAGGCTAGCATAGGACCATCATTCATAATAGGTGACTTTTTATCAGAGTCAGTATCAGCTCCCAAGTGATCATAATGTGTAGATGGGGTTGAGAGGGTTTGGTAGATTTTGTAATAGGTCACCATCCTATAGCTTCACCCATGAATCCATTCGACGGTGTAGTCATTGAGTTACACTCCCAATTAGTTTACTAATCTTAGGCTCATGATTTTATTGATTGGATGTGTGTCGTGCTAGACCAGTGTTGTTTGTGAGCCAAGTCAACCTTTTACCCAAGCCTATACACACCTATCTAAATCTCTTTCACATATCACCATATTTTATATCCTTTTCTCATAATCATCCTTTTCAATATCCTCTTATACATATTTTCCTTATATCTCCTTTAAGTTTTTCTCATCTTATTTCTCATCACCCCTATCATCTTAGTCACATCTTATCCTAGTCTCATCCATATAGATCTCATACTACCCCCCATCACATATAATCAAGTCTTTTCATCCATCTAACACTTCTTAATCTAACTTCATAATAGTCACTTATCCTTAGCATCAACCATCCCATGTGTCATCAGATTAAGCCCACCTTATCCATAACCAATCACATGTCACCTTGACTTATTCAATACCCTAGTATAAAGTAGTTTTAACCATCTTACCCACCTAGTCCTAATCCTAGTCTAACCCAACTCATCCCCTTGTCTATTCTAATCCTTCCATCAAGTCTATAGTCATATGTTAGTCTTCATTCACATTGGCAAACAACTCTCCCACATCAGGGTTCTAATCCTAAGCTTGCTTATGTCTAATAAAGTTTAAGTCATAATCACATATCTTATCAATCTATTAATCCAATCATCTCATCATATTTTATTTGATCATCTTAGTCTTAACTAGTCTAATCCAATCAATCCCCATTAAAAATCCATCTTTTCGGATAGTCTATCCCCCCATCAAATCTTAGACCTTGTCAAAGCTCACCTAGTCTAACCTATTTTAAATGATCATAGTCTAACTCAAATCCTAATTTGTTCTACTTGATCTATTCTTACTTCATCAAACATCACATCAAACATTTAATCATACCAAATCAAGCCTTTATCCAAATTTATTCCATGCATTCCATCATCATCCTTCAATCTTTCCATTCAATCCCTCTAACCTGTCGATTAGGGACAAAAAAACCACATCATTCATACTTTATCCTATCTTCGTCCATGGCATCCAAAATAAATTTCATCAATACCTTGATTGAAAAAATCTTAATATCCAAGAGGGATGTCCTCCTCTATCACCTCCTTTATATGATCACTCAATATCCTATAGACCTCAACCCCATGCACCCAACATTACCTCTAATTTGTACCCATCCATGTCAACCAACTCCTAGTCTCCACACCACCCAATCCCAATAAAAGTCCCCATACACTAGTCATAATTGGTCACTTACCCCTTTTTACACCAGCAAAGGGAATCCAATCTTATCCACCTCATCTATTACTAGTCCACCAACCCAATCTTTAAAACCACCATCTAATCCAAAACCCAATGCTTCCACATCTAATGCATGAAGTGAAGAGAGACTCTATACTCATCTCCCTATATCCCTCGAATCCCTCTTTCACCAACTTTTTTCTATTGATATGATGGTTTATCCACCTATACAACATCTTAATCCTACCAAGCCTAATCCCTCTTGGTATAAAGCTATCTAATACTATGTACACCATCAAACTTGGGTATATATCTTTAATTAATGTCATAAATTCCAAAATTATGTCCAAGACCTCATTTATTATGGTGCCATAAAAATAAAAAATGAATCAAATGAGTCTAAATCTATAGGTGAAAAAGAAGAGTAATGCCAATATTCCATTCCCAATCATGATCAAGCTCTTCCCTCTTCAAGCCAAGGTTAAGATGCCACATCCATTTTCCATGGTTCCCCCATATTTTATAAATCCTTCATAAAATATGAGTCTATTTACTATGCATCGAGTCCTCCCATCTCTCATGAGTCCTTTTATGGGCCTATCTTTGTTGAACCCATGTCCCTCCATCATCTTATCAAATACCCCATGATGTGAGGTCACTTGAAAATTATCAATCTTATACTAAAAGCATCAAATCATGTACATCAAATTTAGCATTAGAGTTTACAAAAAATTTATCTGCATCAAGATCATGTTCATCACTTGCATCTAAATTAGATTTGTCATCAAAAACATCATCCATCATAGATATTGTAGTATATGATGACTATGCCTACCCTTTGAAGATACTTTTAATTCAAATGAAAATCAATCACCAAGCATATCTTTTAATCTCAATCAAGATGACAAATTCATAAGATATTTTTTACAATTTTTACCTATTGAAGATATTTATAGTGGATCAAATCCTATATCGTATGTGTATCTTTCAGCTAGTCTTTGTGATCCTTTTGTTGATCTTATGGAGATTTACTCTGATATCAAAACTAGGTCTCCAAAGAACCCCTACAAGGACCATGTTACCCCATGACCACTCATTGACCTCATTATATTATCTCCACCACCTTTATACATCATAGATCCTTTCCTTTTCATCAATGATCATTTAATCACCTCCATTTATAGGTATGAATAAGAACATACATTATTGGACTCTTCCCCAAGTAATATAATATGTGTCATAAGAACAAAGGTTCAATGTCCCATTCAAAAATTTAATCATAATGATCAAATCACCTTTGATCTAATAAGTCATGATCAAGAAAAGTAAGATGATCAACCTAATAAAAAAGTGTCTTCCCCTAGTGAAGCCCAAAATTAGGCACTAAGGGACTGAAAAAGTTAAAATAATCATTATCTATCAAATAAAAATCAATATCCTCTAATGAAGCCCAAATTTAGGCACCAGGGGGTAGATATAATCAAGTCTAAAAATTAAAAAAATGTTAGAATCACTATCAGTATGGATGATAATCCTTTAAATAATCAGGTCAAAGAAGAATCATGTAGTCCAAAAGTCTTGAATCTCTTAAAATATTTTGTCACATGTCACCAATCAAATTTGGAATATCTAACATCTCCAATCATGTGTGCGACTACTAGTCCTAATCCTCCAACACCCATCACATCTTCCTATCATGCTCCCATGATCCCACTAAGTCTTATCATTTATTTCAGTCAATTAATCCCCCATCATCATCAAGATATAATCCAATCCGTACCTCACATCACCTTCCTAAGAAGTATTTTATCTCATATGGGTGATGAAGACACTTGTTCTATATATTTGGAGGGGTCTCAATCAAGAATCAATGAAATCCACAAAGATAGTAAAACATCTAATGGTGACAACATGATCTTAGCATCACATCTCTCTAGAATAGGTGTTGGCTATAGATCAATAAGGTGTCAACATTCTTACATCTCACACCCATATCTAATAAATTGAGATGCTAAAAATTTAAAAAAAAATCAAAAAGTCAAAAATAAAAATAAAAATAAAATAAAATAAAATAGAAAAAATCATTCATCTAATGGTGAAAACTAGTCTTTTGGTGCCTTGGGCAAGTACTATGATGAAAACTAGTTTCTAGCATCATGATAAAATAATCCATTGTCAGTATGATACTTCAATACTTAGCAAAAACCCATTTCATCCCCATATTATCCCATATCAATCCCATCCATCTCCCTTTGGCCATTATTCGTACACATCATCTACCATCATATCGCACATCCTATTGTATCCCTCTTTCCTTCCCATCTTGACCTTTGTAAGGGAGTGGAAGATGTTTTGAGAAATTTTATTAAATCATCTTAGCATATCCTTCAATAAAAACTTGATCAACTAAATATTTTATTCTTTCATGATGTGGTCATTGGCAATCCCTAGTCCATTCTTCCTTGGTCCTCATCACCTTTTCAGCCTCACCCTCATCCTTTTGTCATCCCATCCATTATTCCATAAATATTTATCCTGGTTGATAGGATTGGTGTTCCCTTTGCTAGTAACCCCTTTGTATAGTGTATATACATATTCCAAAAAGAGCTAAAAATTGAAATATTCCAAAAGACCCTAAAAATAATAAAATGCAAAAAAATCCAAAAATATTCCAAGATGTCTTGTCTTATGCCTATTCTTTAATTGAATCCATCTCCATGCCTTTCATCTTTCATAACCAAGTCATACTCATCCATACTCTTATTTTCTCTTATCCCATATTCTGAACTAGGGAAAATATAGCATATATTAAGCAAGCATTAACCTAGTCTCACTTTACCCTGACAAGTCTCTCATCTAAGATCACAACATGGTCAATCCTTAAGTCAACTAGCCCTTGTGTTCAAATTTACTCCAACACACCCTATTTATAATCACTATTAATCTTAATCCAAGTCCCTCATCTAATCCAAGTTTATACCTTGTCCAATTTTCTAAACTTAGTCCAACTCATCACATGATCAATCATCTCATTGATTCTCAGGATAATTAGACAAGACACAATGACACTGCATCTAGATACTTGTGTGACTTATATATTCTTTATTGTTTACATGTCTTTTATCATGTATATATCTAATTTCCTTTTGTTTTTATAGATATGTTTCTTTTTATTCATGCATCATGTTTTTTTATCTATTGGGAAATGAATGGGGATGTTATAATGGCACAAAAATATATAATGATGTTTTTATTTTCCCTCAATGATGTAGAATTTTATATTTTCCCCTTTTATCTTCACTTTGGGAAAATTTCCTCTTTGTCATACTTATATCATGTGGCATATTGTCAATTTCCTTATCTATCAAATTGATTAGACTATGATGAGACTTATTAGAGTAATGATGGATTGATCATTTCTTCTAATCCATTTAACCATATCACATCCCATATCAAATAATTTATATTATTCCTTTATCTTCCAACCAACCACTGAAGTCTAATCATTCCTCTTAGTCATATTTATCATCTCATCTAATCTCCAATCATCCATCTAAGTCCTTTTATCATCATGTCTATATCCTCTAACCAATTGTATATCATCTCTCTAGTCATCCATATCTAACATCTTAACTCCACCATCAATCCAATCATCACACTTAACATTTTTCTAACAACTAAATTCATCATCATCATCATCATCATCATCATCATCATCATCATCATCATCATCATCATCATCATCCTCTAGTCTATCTTATCATCTAGTCTAAACTATATTAGCCTAAGGTATTTTTAGACTATGTAGGTAGCACTTAATCACATATCATGTCTAAGGTCAGCTTAGCCACTCTTCTCTCTTCCTCCATCATTTATCATCACATATATCTTGTTCCTCATCATCTTTACATCTTGCATCAATCAAAATCCTTGAGCTATAATATAAAAAATTCATCAATTAGTATACTAATCAAACACCAAACCATAATAATCTCCTTAATATTTTTGTCAATCACCCACACCTATCGATTGGGCCCACCAAATCATAACATCCATCTTTTCTCCCATCAATCATCCATTATTATTGTTTGGTCAATTCATCATTTCAAGTTTAAAATTTCCTCTCTAGATTGGGGAATGGCCAAGATAATAAATTTATTATCATCTCTCACTCTCTTACATGTGTCTTTACTAGAGGAATTATCACTATTAATCACATTATGACTCATTATTTGTTGCAATGTAATCTAATTCTTTCACTTCATTTTTTGGTCACTTGATCATATCATTTATTCTCTCTCATCCTCTTCATCATCTCACTATACTTCAGCCTTTATCTATACCCATCATTAATATTATCAAATCATTTTCTTTATCCTGATGCTCTCCCAGTATGTTTCCTTTCTTGGGATACATTGACATCTCATGGTATTTATCACCTTGGTCTACATCTCTCCTTAGCATGCATCCTTTCTTGGGATATGTTGAAAGCTTGTGAAATTTTATCCTATCATAATCATGTGTCCACTCTTTCTACATATATATTTTTTAGGGGAATCATCAATCTGTAGATCACTACTCAAGTTGAATTCATCTTCTTCATCATTTATCTCAACATTTAGCATCCCATCCCCTTGTCTGTTCATCATATCCAACCACTCATTTCTTCTTTTGAGTGGCCATACATCTCATTACTACTCACATGTCCCATTAAGGAGGCATCATATATACTAACATTCATCTATGAAATGATTTTTATTTGAAATACCATTACTCCCTCCACTTTGTCCACTCAAAATTCCATTTTAAAGACTGTTAAAATATATACACCTAAATTTTTTCACTTCCTTTATCATCACTAATATTACTATTAATCAACACTAATTCTACTCATTTCATTTATCCCCTCTAATTATATCCTAATATCACCCCTTCTAGTCATTTATTTTATACCCCCTTCATTCCCCTTTATCACACAAACCTTATCCCTACCCCATAAATCTATTAATAATTATAATCATCTCTTAATATTATCCAAATACCACTTATCCATTATTTGGGAATTTAAAATTCCCATGATCCACCTACCCACCTACCTGATCTTATTCTTAGGCTCTCCTACATCCCTAGTCCTTAATCACCTATCATAATTCCCCACTAATATTACTTAGCCTCTAAATGGATTCTAGAATTTTCCATTTTTAGAATCCTCTCTAACTTTGCCCTTCCTCTCTAAAAATCTCTATTTTAGATACTTCCAAGGAATTTTTAATCCATTTTTAATCCTCCCAATCTTTTCTATTTAAACAAGCCACTCCTTGGTGGAGGAACTAACCAATGAATCTTTGATCTTCTATGATATCATTCTAGTGTTGAATCTAACTAATCTATCTAAGTGTCTTCATCAAGCCAACATCATGATTCAAAATCTAAGTCTATGGTAAGTAATATTTATCCATTAATCCTTTAGTATTTTTATTATTTAATATTAGCTTAGAGAAATTAACTTTTGGATTTGAGTGTTGTGAATATTCATTTATGTCTGCATTTTATCCTAATGGTTCTAAATCTCAATTGGTGAATTGACATTTTGGGTGTTTTGATGTAATTGCATAATCAAAATTCCATAACTCAAAATTTCATATATAGGTATCATATCATTTTGGTATAGGTTAAATCATATCAACCACCATAGGAAGAGGGAGAGATATCATATGACAGTTTGTAAGTTTTGAAATTAGTGAAGCTGGAGACTCAATCAATTGTGTAAATTATCTCTTAAGTGCATTGAATAAGATAATCCAATTAGGTTATTGTGACATTGTATTAACCATGGTGGTTATTTCATTTTTAACCTCAATAGGTTTGACCTTATAACCCAATTTGATATGAAATTTGGTATTAGATGTAGTCAATGTGTTTATTACATACTTAAGCTTGTTTAATGAAATAAGTTTCATTTCTTTATCTTGAACAATCTGACATAATTCAACAAAAGATTTAAACATCTTGAAAATCATAGATTCACGTAATACAACAATCAAACTTTACATTGAGTTCACCAAATATTTAACCCTTTTTAAAAATAAGGATGAATATGAAAGAGTAGCCTAATCAAACAAGTAGTAAGTTATAATTTAAAATTAAACCAATTAATGAGTTTAGATTCTATAGATATTTTGATAATAAATACTAAATCCAAGCATGTGCCAAATATAGAAATTACAACATTCAATATTCTAATAATAACAATGCAAAATAGAAATTATAATTAGTTTATACACTGATGCATAAGTTCATCTGAGCAAGGCATGCGTATAAATAGATTGTGTAAATATTTTGATCCAGTTTATAGATTTTTAAAATTATATTTTTTTCTAGCTTGGACACTTGTGTTGCCTTGTGAAAACTTGTGTTGATGATACTATCTATGCTTATACACATATTTTTATATGGTATATTGAATTTTGACTGAAACTTCCACTTGGGTATTTATGTGTTTTCTATTACATTTGAGATTATGTGTTCAGATCACATGAAAAAACTTTTGATATCATGATATATCTCAAACCCTAAATCCTCCTCTTAAGTTTTTCACCTTGCCTAAAATGGGTTAGTGGGATCATGAATTCAAGCTAGATGCAAGGACCCCCTATAAATGAGTGTTAACTATAGATCCATTACTCTGAAGAGGTCCTCATACATTTGTAGCTCTCCCTTATGTGTTGGTTTGTATGTTCACAAGAGTGTAATATACTATATGCAAGTGCATGTAATGATCTAGATTATAGCTTGACAAATATTATTCATAGGCTATTCATTGAATTGTTTAAACTTGTAATATGACTTCTCATATGAATGATATATAAATAAAGAAGAATAAGATAATATAAATTAGTAGTGCAATTTATTGAATGAACTTGAATATGTGTTTGTTTAGTATTTACTAGATGAATAATGAGTTGGTTTTAATTTGTATTTATACCACACCTTTTTAAAATATTCTCACAGAAGGGTTAATTGTTGGGGATCAACCAACAATTTGATTACACTTATGAAAGAAATAAACCGTGGAATTAAATCAGATAGATAAGTAACTAGAATGATAAATAGCAAAGAACAAGAGATACAAGAAACCACCCTAAAAACTTGTATTAAACTCTTTACAGAAGGAATACAATTGAAGAAACTTCTTTCTTCCACACCTCTCTGAGACGTACAGATCTCTCTCTAGATCTCTTTCCCTCAAGAGCTCTCTCTCTCAAGTACAATCAACTCCAACAGCCTAGAATGATTCACCTATACAATTCTGTACTATTCTTCAACATTCACAATACACTCATACAATAAGCTAAAAAGATCTAATTTTACATATAGAATTAGGAAACTTGAGCATGCACTTACAACCAACAGTTAAGCCTCTTGAACAAGGGCTCTAAAAATAGTCTTACTAATAATAGAGACGTAGACTTAAGACTACAACTTAATCTCATCATGTAAACACTTGGTTCTGTCCTTGAAAATAGCTCTCTAGACGCATAGGTAACCGATGCTAGTTCCTGCCTGCTTGCCTGTGACCGACGTTAGCCGATTCCTACCGACACTGGTGTCTCTTCAATTGCTCCTGACCAATGTCGGTCACTCCTGACCGATGCCAATGACTATGTAAACATGCAAATATTAAAATGCACTCCTTGGTGAAGCTTTTAAGCTCCACACCTTAACAATCTCTGACTTGGAGATAAACAGCTGCACTAGTACCTGTACAGCAACATCTTCTAGCTCCTCCATCTTCAACTCAATCATGAAGACCAACAGAAGTTGAATGAAGATTCAACTTCTCGTTTGTAACCGGCTTGGTTAACATATCAGTAAGATTCTTATCTGTATGGATCTTCTCTAGCTTCAACTCACCATCCTCCAATACCTGTCTTATGAAGTGGTACCTAAGTTGTATATGCTTTGTTCTTGAATGAAAGGCCAAATTCTTAGCCAAATGAATGGCACTCTGACTATCACTGTATAGTCTACAACTCTCTTGCTCCTTTCCAAGCTCTTCCATGAACCGTGTCATCCATATCATCTCTTTGCTAGCCTCTGTGGCTGCAATATACTCTGCTTCTATAGTTGACAAGGCAACAACCTTCTGCAACTTCGATATCTAGCTAACCGCCATTCCACCTACAGTGAAAACATATCTTGTGGTGCTCCTTCTACCATCTAAATCACCTGCCATATCTGAATCTACATAACCATGTAGAGAAGTATCTAAACCTCCATAGCACAAATTCCTACTGTTGGTTCCTCTTAGATATCTAAGGATCCACTGAACTGCTTTCCAGTGTTCCTTTCCTGGATTAGCCATATACTTACTTACAACTCCCACTGCTTGGGCAATATCTAGTCTAGTACACACCATTGCATACATTAAACTCCCTACTATGGAAGAATATGTAACTCTACTCATGTACTCTACCTCATCATATGAATTAGGACATTGTTTTTTACTCAACTTAAAATGTCCAGCCAAAGGTGTGCTTACCAGTTTTGCATCCTGCATGTTGAACCATGTCAACACCTTGTCCACATAATCCTCTTTAGACAAAATCAACCTGTGATTTTTCCTATCTCTCTTAATGCTCATGTCAAGGATTTTCTTTTCTGCTCTCAAATCCTTCATGGCAAATGTATGAGCTAATTTCACCTTAAGCTCAGAGATATCCTGCATGTGTGATCCTGCAACTAGCATATCATCTACATACAACAACAAAATAATATATCTACCATTATCCAATCTCTTAAAATATACACAATGGTCAGATTGACACCTACTATAGCCATGCTCAGTCATAAACCTATCAAATCTCAAATACCACTATCTAGAAGCTTGCTTGAGGCCATACAAGCTTTTCTTCAATCTACACACTAACTTCTCCTTACCTTTGACCTCAAATCCTTCTAGTTGTTCCATGTATATTTCCTCATCTAAATCTCCATGAAGAAACGTTGTCTTAACATCAAGCTACTCAAGATGCAAATCCTCAATAGCAACTAATGCAATACAACCCGTATAGAAGTCATTTTAACAATAGGAGAAAAATCTCACTAAAATCAATACCTGACTTTTGTGCAAATCCTTTCACTACCAACCTGGCCTTATATCTCATCTGACCATTCTCACCTTCCTTCAACCTATAGGTCCATCTATTCTTCAGTGTCCTCTTACCAGCTAGCAACTCAACCAAATCCCATGTTTGGTTCTCTCTCAAGGACTCCATTTCCTCAACCATGCCATGCTCCCACAGACTCTTGGACTCCACTTGTAATGCTTCTTCAAAACTCTCTAGTTCTCCACCATCAGTTAGCAATAAATAGAATAATGAAGGGGAATATCTAATTGGAGGCTTACTTATCCTTTCTAACCTCCTAATGGGCTTCTGAGACTCATTCATAGCACGTTTTCTATCCAAATTCTCTGACAGTGACCAACCTCGGTCACTTCCAGGCCTGTTACTAGCCGACGTTGATTTTTCTTGACCGACGTCGATGCTTGTTCTACCGATGTTGGTCCCTATATTGCCAACATCGATTTTTGTTCTACCGACGTTAGTTCCTACCTTGTCAACATTGGTCTCTATGTTTTCCTGCAAGTGATTATTTCTTTTTTCCGCGAGCTCATATTGGACCGTCAACTCGTCCAATTCTCCATTCCTCTGCTCAGATTGATTTAGCTTCTTTAGCTGATCACTATACATCACTTTTTCATTGAAAACAACATCACGGCTCCTAATTACCTTGTTATTTCCTAGATTCCAAAATCTGAAACCAAAATCATCTGAGCCATAGCCAATAAATGTGCACCTCATAGACTTATCATCCAGCTTCTTTCTATTTTCCTTATCAACGTGCACAAAGGCTTCACAACCAAAAACTTTGAGAAAAGAGAGATCTACCTTTTTACCTATCCATGCCTCTTCTAGAATTCCACCATCTAAAGCTATAGAGGGTACTCTATTAATCAGGTACACTGCAATGTCAACATTTTCTACCCAAAACTCTAAGGGCAAACTAGCATGCAATCTCATACACCTTGCACGCTCCATGATTGTTCTATTCATCCTTTCAGCAATTCCATTCTGCTGAGGTGTCCTTGGAACCATCCTTTGCCTATGGATTCCATGCATATAACAATACCAGTTGAACTTATAACTGTAGAACTCACCACCATTGTCAGATCTCAGGCACTTCAATCTTCTGCCTATTTCATTCTCAACCATAGCTTTCCAAATCTTAAAAGTCTCAAATACATTAGATTTCTTCTTAATACAATAGATCCATACCTTTCTTGTAGCCTCATCTATGAATGTAACATAGTACTGTGATCCTCCAATAAAAGTAACTTGAGCCGGTCCCCACACGTCTGTGTGAACAAGCTGTAACTTATGCTTCTTCTTTGTTGACCAAGTCTTGAGAAAACTCACTCTCTTCTATTTTCCAAAAACATAGTGCTCACAAAAATCTAGATCTATGCTTTTCAAATCTGAAATCTTACCTTTAGACTTAAGAATTGACATTCCCTTCTCACTCATGTGGCCAAGCCTTGAGTGCCACAATTTTGCATCCACATCTGAAGTAGATAATATAAAAGGAGAATTGTTAGTAACACAATTACATAAATAGAGAGTACCTACTCTCTTACCTCTGGCCATAACAAGTGCACCCTTGGTCACCTTCCAAGATTCAGCTATGAGAGTTACTGTACAACCCTCATCCCATAACTTTCCTGCAAAAATCAAATTCCTCTTCAAGCTAGGAACATGCATAACATCTCTCAACACCCATGTTTTGCCATTCTACATTTTCAGCTGCACTTTACCTTTGCCAATAATTTTACAAGGCTCATCATCCCCTAAATACACTATTCCAAAATCTCCATAGATATAGTCACTAAAATATTATCTATTAGGGGTAGCATGAAAAGATGCACCAGAATCTAAAACCCAAGATTCTATATTATTATGCAAAGAGAATATTAAAGCATCTTGTGCTATACCTACAACCTTTGCTTCTTCTTTTCCTTCATGTTGATTGTCCTCCTTAGGCTTTGACTAGTAATCTCTGCTTATGTGCCCCATCTTTCCACAATTCTAGCATTGTGGCTTCCTACCATTTTTGGATTTGGATCTACCTCTCACCTTTGACTTAGATCTTGATCTCCCTTTCTTGATCCTCTCTTTTTGCCTTCCCCTACTCTCAAAACTTAAAACATTCCCTGATGTTTCCTCTATGTTTTTCCTACAAATTTCCTCATTCAAGATAACACTAACAACATCCTCTACTTTTAAAATATTCGAAGCAGATGTAGTATTACTAACTACCATTACTAAGCTATGCCAGGTTTTAGGCAAAGAACATAATATTAAAAGAGCTTTAATTTCATCATCAAATATAATATTGACTGAACTTAATTGATTTACAATTCCATGGAAATCATTCAGGTGATTCGATACAGATCCACCTTCTTGCATACGCAAATTAAATAATTGCTTCATAAGATATACCTTATTAGAAGCTGAGGGCTTTTCATACAAATTTGCTAAAGTAGTCATCAACTCTACCATTGTCTTTGCCTATGATAAATTAGATATCACAGTAGATGCTAGTCTCAGTCTTATAGACCCCAGAGCCTTTCTATCAAGAACTTCCCATTCTTCATCATCCATGTCTATGGGCTTCTTTGCAATCCCACCTAACGGTAAGTATAGATCTTTTTGATACAAATAATCCTCTATCTTCATTCTCCAATGTTGATAATTTTTGCCATTGAACTTCTCCATTCTCAGTTTACTTTCTTCTACCATTGCTTCTCCCACTCAAACAAAAATCCCTATAGAAACCCCTGTGAGTAACCTATAATCAATACACACTACACAGATCTAAACCACCTGTTAGTGAACCTGAGCTTTGATACCACTTATTAGATATCAAGCTCTAAACCTACAACCAAGGCTCTAATACCACTTGTTGGTATCAATCTCTAGAACCTTCAACCAAGCTCTGATACCACTTGTTGGGGATCGACCAACAATTTGATTACACTTATGAAAGCAATAAACCATGGAATTAAATCAGATAGATAAGTAACTAGAATGATAAATAGCAAAGAACAAGAGATATAAGAAACCACCATGAAAACTTGTATTAAACTCTTTACAAAAGGAATACAATTGAAGAAACTTCTTTCTTCCACACCTCTCTCAGATGTACAGATCTCTCTCTATATCTCTTTCCCTAAAGAGCTCTCTCTCTCTCAAGTACAATCAACTCCAACAACCTAAAATGATTCACCTATACAATTCTGTACTATTCTTCAACATTCACAATACACTCATACAATAAGCTAAGAAGATCTAATTCTACATATAGAATTAGGAAACTTGAGCATGCACTTACAACCAACAGTTAAGCCTCTAGAACAAGGGCTCTAAAAATAGTTTTACTAATAATAGAGATGCGGACTTAAGACTACAACTTAATCTCATCATGTAAACACTCGGTTCTATCCTCAAAAATAGCTCTCTAGACGCACAGGTAACTGACACTGGTTCCTACCTACTTGCATGTGACCAACGTCGGCCAATTCCTGCCGACGTCGGCGTCTCTTCAACTACTCCTGACTGACGTCGATCGCTCTTGACCGATGCCGGTGACTGTGTAAACCAGCAACTGTTAAAATGTGCTCCTTAGTGAAGCTTTTAGGCTCCACACCTTAACATTAATGAAACTCATTGGACCAACTCATATATATCATAATATTTGAAAATTTGGGTGTTTAAAGGGTAATTACACTTGCATTAGATCTTGGATAGTAGCATCGATGCTATTGTCCAATTTTGAATGTAACTAACTAAGAAGATGGAAGGTTGATGGAGATTTATAATTGATAGTAAATGATATATATCATAATTTAAGTGTATTGTGGGTTACAAGTGATATAGGTTATCATAATATCAAGGTCAAACTATAAGATAAGCATTTAGGCCCAATGGGATGGTGAAAGTGAGCCTATTGGATGCAAGGAAGGTCTAGAAATTAAAAATAGATCCTTGAGTGATATTTATCAAGTGTTCAAGATTAGTTTAACATATAAATTGAGATTTAAGAATCTACACTTTGTTTTACTTAATTAATGTTCAAAGTGACATTGATTGCATCCTTGATTGAACTAATCAACTAATTTGTTCAATCAATAGTGAAATTGCGGCCAACTGAACCCCAAGTCATATTGTATTGACCAAATTAAGTTCACACATCTTAAATTACACCAAAATATATCCCTATATGAACTAATTGAGTTGTAAATCACATTTTATAAATGTAATAAGTTACATGGACTCAAATTCACTGAAGTTAAATATGTGATTGAATCAATCAAGTAATTGGTTCAATAAGTGATAAAATTAGGGCCAATTGAGCCCCAACTCAGATCATACAATCACAATTACATTCACAAGGATCAAATTAGTCCAAATTACATCTTTGGTTAAATTAATTGAGTAATTGGTTAAATTAGTGATAAATTAGGGCCAATTGAGCTCTAAATCAAATTGTTGAAGTTAAGTTCATGAAATCAAACTAGCCCAAATTGTGTCCTTGATTATACTATTCATGTTATTAGTTCCATATGTGATGAAACTGAGGCTGATTGAGGCCCAATTCACATCATATAGCTGAAATTAGGCTCTTAAGACAAAATTGGCCCAAATTATGTCTATGAAAAAACCAATCAAGTAATTGGTTCAATCATCAAGTTAGTTGTCGCCAAGTGATACCAAAATCATGTTGTATAGTCATAATTAGGTTCATGGTGAAATTCATGAATCAATATATTGATAAAATACCATTATAAATGGGAGATGTGAGGTTTGTAAAACTTAATTTTGACATATTTAAAACACTTTAAAATGTTAGCAACCAATTTAAAAGGCTCAAAAACCCAGAAAATGATGATATATTTGCTGAAAAAGACACCAATTGCAAAAATTACACTCTAAAAGCCTTAGGTTCAATCCTAAAATCCTAAAATGACAAGTATTAAACATTTTATATTTTAAAAAACTAACTAGATTATATTTTGAAAAAAATCTTCTAAACCATAACTTGTGGAGATGTGAGACCAATTCTAGAAGATGTATAATGGCCCTTATTTATTATATTTACTAAAATAAATTTAAATTTTATTTTAGTACAGACACAACCTTGATTTCACTTATATATATTGCATTATTTAGAGGCCTTACAAAATCTAAATAAATAGTATAATGTAGTGCATACATGTTCTAGGTTTAGGGATTATTGAACCTAAATTACAAAAGCTCATATGTAAATTTAAAAAACCCTATGTATTTTTATATAAATCACATTTTTACAGAGAAATATCCATTTTTTGGGTCCCCAACTTCCTACACTTACCCATTATAACTGATCATATTAAGATACATACCCTCAAAACATGTACAGTGTTACCAACAAAACTAAGACACATGCAAAAACCATTATTGTCCTCTATCTACTAGCACTATTCAGGTTGAATGTGTCATTTTGTTACACCATAGGTTGGTCCACCATCCCTTGTAGATTATTTCATTATGTTTTCTTATTCTTGCTCCTATATGCATGTCTTGATTTTGCTTCTCTTTGATTTGAAACCATAGATTCACTTTTGGCACTAGACTGAGCTAGAAAAAGAGGTTGTAAATATGGTTATAATGTGTTATAGTTAAATATATAGTTATATAGATTAACTTGGCTTATTATGTGAATTATTTTTGTTGTTTTATATTACATTGTGTCTTACATTACATGTATTCATGCATTTTTACTCTTCTCTTTTGTATAATGTGATCATTGAGTGTGTATTACATCATATACAAATCTTGTTTTATGTGACATTAATTGTTCATTGTATGTGGCTCTGTCCTTGTGGGGCATTATTTTTATCATTTTTTATGGCACTTACCTTGTGTGGCATTGGTTTTTTTATCATGTGGCATTATTTGTTCATTATGTCTAGATATTACCTTGTCTGACATTCCATGTGTATGGAGTGTGTTATGTGTCACTCTTATTTTACATGATATTGAGTTTATTGTGTGTTCTTCCATTCGATTGTGTCACTACCATGACATTGTGTGCATGTGTGGATAATTCTAGGATTTTCTATTGTGATTATGGTGGCATGATACGTATGATGAATCTTTCTACTATTTTGTAATGCCATTATTTATATAATGCATTTTTATTTGTAGTTTATTGTTTAGTGATTATATATATATATATATATATATATATATATATATATATATATATATATATATATATATATATATATATATATATATATATATATAATTACTAGTACTACATTTTTAATTTATAAATTTATCTTAACATGATCATTGTAAAACTTATGATACATGTATGATATATGAATTGATGATCTAATCATATGATCATGACATATTATCCTCATGTTAGGACATGTTTTTCATGCTTACATATTTTCTATAACATGATGTCTTTAAGTATTTTATTTTAAGATGAGTAATTCCTACATCCATCCCCTAAAATGGGGGGCATACTAGTGAAATTCCCATAGATATCAAGCCTCCATAGATATAATTTATAATTTTAAGACAAATTACAGAGCTTGAAGGTTCATATTTGGTCAAATTATTAGATTGGTTTAGGGTATGGGACATTTATATATTGATTGAGATAAATTAGGGCATAATTAAGAATTTTGTAAGTACATGACTAACAAGTTATCAAATTTATCAGATTGGGGGTAGAAAGACACACACACCCACACACACACACATGAAATTTAGATTGAGATGATTAGACCAGATTATGGGGCATGGATGTTGTTCATGTATGCACTTGTATATTTTTTAATTGGTATTGAAGGTAATGAATATAGAATTTTGAATCTAAAATTCATTTTCAATGGTTGATTTAGTCTATTTAGATTTGTATATTAACCTAACATTGGGTTCCTCCTTTACATATGAGTCTAGTATAGGGCTTCACCCTTTTCATCTTGAGCCTATTATTAGTTAGATATCAGTTAAATGAGAATGTTATTAAGGTTATACATTGCTCAAATAAATTATCTGTATTCATCTAGGGTTGAATATTTTATCTTCCTAACCCATGTCTTACACATTTATTGGCACTTGCCTTGGAGCATAATTACCCTAGTCTCTAATTCTTCAGAAGCCAACATGGTTTGCTTAGTCATAGGTGTATTCCTTCCTAGATTTTTAAATTTCAAATTTTTCATTAAGATATTTTAATTTATATTTCATATCATATATGTACAATGATTTTTGCATGTTTTATTGTAGGTTCTATGACCACTAAAAATGTGCACCCATGGATGCTCGATGACATGGGGAAACCTTATGGTGGGAAAAAAAATTATTATCATGAAGCTATGCATGAAATAATAAATTATCTCATCATAATGATGGAAACACCCCCAAGGCATGGGACCCTTACACTCCTTGGGATGAGTTTATGGAATATGCCACATTCCTTCTAGTCTAAGTGCACCTAGTCTAATATCGTTGTGCAGACCTAAAGAGCATAAAAGTAACCTACCACTAGTCTAAACCTAATAACATTTTAAGGAAAAGGGAGGGAGAAGGTAATAAATGTGTAAACATAAAAGAGGTGATGTACCTAGAATATAATGAGTACTCATACTATAGTAATCACACTACAAACACATAGGAATAAGATAATATCACATAGATTCTACCAAGTTACTCCACTTGCATAAGTGTTTTGCACATAGGCATAGGAACAAAACGTTACACTAAGAGGGATGACAAATGGTCCACATGTAGTATCAACACAGACCTAAGTGCACACAAGATAAGACCTACAAGTCATTTCCAATTTTAATGAGGAGGTGTAAGGAATGGATAATAGAGAAAGGCCAAAACATTACCCATAGTCAAAGATCAACAAACACAAATGGAACATAGATCATAATAAGAATAGAAAGAGGTGAAATTAATTCTCATTAATCTACAAGACTTAGCCAATACAAGTACTCATGGAGGGTAATTTTAGTAGCATGAGGTTTCTAAAATGTGTTGACCCTTTTATAATAGAAGAAAAAAGGCTTTATAGAAGATCAAGCTAGTTTTACAATAAATATGCCACTTGGGTGATGGGTGAAGCAATTAATGCATTTGTGATGCCATGGCCATGTTTCTCAAAACATATATGATGATTGGACCTAGGTTGATGATAGGATCACTTCTAGATACATGTGTGTTGGAGGATAGAATATTTTCTTGACAATGTCAGAGGATGGCATGTACTCAAGCTCTGGGGTCAAGTAGTCACTTTTGAATTAAATTATTCTAACAACACCTCAAAATTTTCTCAACCACCTCCAATGTCCCTCTCTATCTAGATACCACTTGGTAAGTGGCACTTCCTGATTGATCATGGGTGTCATGTTATAAGAATGACACACATCACTTTGATAGGCTCTTGATGGAGTCTAATTTGGTTGCTTGGCAAGAGGATCCAATATGTGACACATGGAATTATATCGCTTTCTTTGGGCAACTAAAAACTTCTTTATTCTAAGACAAGCACAAGGTTACCATGTAGCATTGATAAAAGGATGGTCACATGTTGTGAAACTTGAAGGCATGGATGTAGGATCCTACACATGGGCATGGATATTTTTTAGATAGGCATGAATAAGGTTTTAAGTTAGATCATATATGAAGATGAATATCCTAAGCATGTTTTCAGTGGTCTATAGTTGATTCATATACCATTCCTTTTACGTAGCTATTACATAAATTGGGCACCTATATCTTTGAACTCATGCACCCCTTGACCTACACACCCAACATCCTTACACACTAGCATGCATTTAGAACCCTTGGGTAATGTAAACCATCCTCTTACTCCTACACAAACTTGCACCTCTAGTTTAGACTCTAGCATAGACAAGAAGTGTATGCACATTCTTTTACATGAAATTATAAGGACTTCACAAGTACATTGGTCTTATGTAGGGGCTTAGGAGGTCTTACATTGACCTAGGGATGACTTAAAATGTCAACACTTTTGGTGACCTTTATAGGCCACTTGCCTATTAAGCAAGAACCCAGTAGCCTTTGAGTAATCCATTGGGCATGGAATCTTTAAGACTTAAAAATCCTTCACTTGTAAATGCACTATCTGCACACCCTAGCCTTTGAGTGAGTTGAGGTTCACCTTGAAAAGTAAAGAATTATGTTGAGGCACCTAGAGGAAAGACACTAATCTAAGAGACGCTGTGCATAAGCACTTGTAGGGATTAAAACTAATCTAAAATAAGGGTATGTAAGGCACATTTTTAGAGAAATAAATGTGACTATCCTACTTATATATAGATATATATACAAGAGTTAATGGAGATAGTGTTTGAGATGAATCCCATTGACTAGGATAGGTAATTATTCTCCGTTCATTCTAGCAAGATGGAAGGCATTGGATGGCTTGAAATTGGTGATGGTATATAGACCACTCTATATTACATCAAACTTAGTGTGTCTTCCAACTTTTCCTCTATTTCCATCATATTTGAGCACTAAGTCCCCCTCTTGGAAACTTCTCTCACTAGCCCTCTTGTCAAAGACTCTCTTGGTTTATTCCTATTGGAGCTCCATAGTGCATGCATCTCATGCTCTAGATTCCTTGAGCTCTATGAGCTCTACCATTCCTACTTCAAGCGGATCACTCTCATGTAACTCCAACTAATGTGCAAGTTACAATGAAGGTAACTCTAGGGATGTTAGTAGTTTGGCTTCCTTTCCATAGAATAACTTGAAGGGAGAGTTTCCCAACACTTTCTTGGGCATGATCTGGTCAACCCAAAGAGTGGTTTTGAGCTTAGTATGCCAAACTAGTTGATTATCTTCTAGAGTCCTCTTTATGATTCAAATTAGATTCTTTTTTGTGGACTCAACTAGACCATTACCATGGTGGTAATAGTTATATGAGGCACTCAAGGATATGTTGTGCTTAATGACTCACTCATTGATTTTGGTCCCAAGGAAGGCTCATACATTTTTAGAGAAAATGATGGCCAAAACATCAAATCTTGTTATAATTCATTCAAATAATCTTAGGATGGACATCTCATTAGCTTATTTTAGTGTAACAACCTCTATCTACCTTATCAAGTAGTCAATCTCTATAAAGATCCACTTGTGCCCATTGCTTGATAGTGGGTTAATCATGCCTATGAAATCTAGGCCCCACTATGCAAAGGGTTGATTATCTTGAATTGATCACAATGGTAAGTTTGTAAACCTTTATTTTCCTATGAAGAAGGCACACCTATTGTAAGTTCACACGTAAGCATGAACATATTTGAATAGAGTTGGTTCGTAATAATAGATAGCTCATATGATTTTCACAATAGTGGTCTTGGGTGAATAATGGCCTCCTATGAGGCTATCATGGAATTCTTGAAGAATTTTACCCATTTTCTCTATCCTGATACACCTCGAAAAGACCCCATTAATATCTCTTCAAAAAAGTGTATCTCTTATGAGTACATAAGGAATGGACTATAGTCTAAAGTGCCTATGCTTAGCTTTGTCAAGGCTAGGAGGATATGTCTTATGCTATAGGAAGGTCTTCATATTTTATGCCCATTTATTCATAACTTATTCACTTGCACATTCTTCTTCATGTGCCACTAGGACTGCATTATTCTCCAATTCCACTACTACTTTAGGTAACTACTCATAAATTCCCTTCCCATGAACTAACTTGGTGACTTAGATGTCTATGTCATACTCCATTACCTTTGTGATCTAATTAGCTCTCTTCTCATTGATGTCTCTATTGAGCAAGAATTTTTTCATGCTCACATGTACAACTATGAGTTGGTTCTTTTTATTAGAGAGTATGTGCCTAAATTTATTTAAAACTCTCACAAATATGACGGTATGCTTCTTAACAAAACTATAGAGTAACTCATAATCCTTCAGTGCTTTTTTGAAGAAATTAATTGGTTACTCTAGTTGATCCCTATTCTTTTGCATCATAATGGTTGAGATGCCTTTAGTTCCATCAAATGTATATAGGATAAAATCCTTACTATAATTTGGGTTGATCAAGGTGGGAGCTTATGTAATGGTGAACTTGATGGCCTCAAAACTTTATTTGCCTTTGTGTGTCCAGCTAAATGTAGCATTCTTCTTTAACATCATAGTGAGGGGATTGACCATGATAGCAAAACCAGGCACAAACCTTCTCACAAAGTTGATTCTCCTTAAGAAACTTTGCAAACTCTTTTTGTGGCTTGGAAGGGAAAGACATGAGATAGCCTTGACTCACTCCAGATAAAATGTGAGTTCCTCTTTAGAAATAATGTACTTGTGTAGGGTACCCTATGAATTATGAAGATCTATTTTCTTGGGTTAAGAGATATTCTAAATTTATAGCATCTCTGAAAGACCTACTCTATATATTCCAAATGATCTTTTACATGTTTTAATAAAACTATTGTATCATCAAGGTAGACCAAGATGATACTATTGATGATCTCTTTAAATTCCATATCTATGGCTCTTTGGAAGGTTGTACCTGCATTGGTTAAATTAAATGGTATGCACTGGTAGGCAAAGGTTCCCCACTTAGTGGTGAATGCAATTTTGTATCAGTCATAATCTTGCATTTGAATTTATTTATAGCCTTAGTAATCATCCAATAATGAAAATTTAATCATGCATGTGACTATTTATAAGATTGGTTCCATAGGTGGGAGAGGATAATGGTCTTTAACTGAGGCTTTATTCATGTCTCTAAAGTGAACATAGAGGCATATCTCCCTACTCTCTTTTGACACTAGTACCAAGTTGGTAACCCATGAGGAGTGCTTGATTAGAAGTATTATATTGTCCTCAATGAGTTTAGAGATCTCCTTTTTCATCAACAACTCTAGTCAATTTTAGTGTACAGGCTGTACTCTAAGGTCTAGCTCAATTGTATGTTGTGTGATACTTGGATCAAAGCCTTTAAGGTCTTTGTAACTCCATGTGAAGATGTCATCATACCTCTTGATGAGTTAAATAAAGCTTTTGATGTTTGATGTGCATCATACTTACCAGCTTTAAGAGCTTTTCCTTTTGAAATGATCATGGGCATTGTGATATATTCCTTAGCTATAATACTATGCCTTTCTCCCCTAAATTTTTCATTAGAGTCAAAGATTCTTTCTAGGGTAACCAACCCTTTTGGAAGTTTGTTTCCTTTTAATTCAATGACTTGATCTTCATATTGGGCTTGAAACTATTCCTAGTTCATAGCACAAAACTCTACCTCATCTTATATAAAGTTAATGATTTGCTCATCAATTTTAAACACTTGATAATTCTTTGTGTTATCAAGAACTATTGGTTTGACCACAAGTTATGAGTTATTCATATTATTTCATTACATCACATTGGATGTCATATTGTGCACCTATAGTAGCAAGCATATCTATATCAAGATTATACACCCTTGGTATGGAAATAATATTTAATGCATCAAAGCCTTTAATCATATCCCATACTCTATGTTTATAAGATTTCATCAGGACAATCTTAATCATATTCTACACTCTGACTTGGTTGACAACTAGCTCACTATCACCAAGTTATTTTAGCACTTTTATTCCTTTCTTCTACATAAACTAAAGGCCTTGAATTAGCACGTCATATTGGGTAACATTTTTTTTCCAAGTGAACTATAGCCTAGAGGCATGGAAGTATTTTTCCTTATGGGAAGAGACCAACATGACACTAGCTCCTACACCATTCTTACTTTGGGAACCATCAAAATACAACTACCATGTACCGTTAGAATCCTCATGCACCTTCATGAGCTCAGGAAACACAACATTTTCTTCCATGATGCAATATATACCAAGTCCTATTTCTATGTTATTGTATAGATCTCACTCAAAAATTTCATGTGCCCATTCATCTAATAGATTGTCTAGCTTTTCCTCCAATGGTGTCATGAATTCATGGATAATTGAATCCTCATCTTGGTTAAACATCACACAATTTTACTCAACTAGGCTAGGAGTGTAGGGATCTATATGTATTTTGAAGATAGGTTCTACCTTGATGGTCACTTTTGTCCCATATCTAGTTCTTAGCAACATATTTGACTAATTTGAAGATAAATATATGCCCATATTTATTATGGAGTCTATAGAGAGGCAGATGGTAAAAAAAGGGAGTAATTCAATAACTATAATGTCATGTGCAATAGAGAGGCTTGGGAACACATGAAACATAAGGTTTAGGTCCTTGATTATACTTACATCCTTGACTATCATGCCATTGAGCTAGACTACTCCTTTTGAAATAGGGGAATATGCAATTCCAAGTGTGTTTGTGATCTTATTTGGCATTATCAACCTACTTGTAATAAATTTTATCATGCAATTATGTAATAGGTGTTGTTCAATGATTAAGGATATGTAGAATGGGGGAAGCTTGCTACTAAAATTATACACATGTGCTTCCTCTCTTAGTTGGAACAAGCTCGTAGAAATGGTATTCATTGACCTAGGGACATGACACTCTTGGAAGCCTTTTAGCATATCTTATAATAGATTCCATTGAGTTGGAATGGTAAGTGCATCCCACATTGTAACATTGAGGTTAGTATTTTTCATTTGCTCTACTATGTTTAAAGGAAACTAGGATCCTTTTGGTTATGGATTTGGAATGGTAGGTTCTTCTAATGTAATCACACTAGTTTGGGGTAGTCTCTCATTCAATGAAACCTTCTTTGGGTGGATGGGTTGCATGGGTACTTTAGCTTTCACACTTACATGATTGATTTGGGTGGCTAAATTTAAGGGGAATATAGTTGTTATAGCTTCCTCTATAGATCTTATTTTAAATCTTATGTTTAAAGTAACTAGAGTACTTTTAGCACTAGGCATGCTACCTTGATTCACATAGTTGAAATCCTCCTCTTGCCAATTGATGAAGGCTAACCCATATTGAGTCTGATCTATCTCTTTGACCTCTCATATTTTTAGGGTTGTGCTAATTTTTTGTTCCTACAACTAAGGCATGCCTTGCACCATAAGTGTTTGTTTCATAATTTCATTTATGCATGTATCTTGATTATACAATTGGTTACATGGAAAGAACCATTTAGTATCCTATGTTATATTATTTTTTACTAGGACAAGGGCTTTGGAGGTGCTAGTAGCATTGACCTTTTGTGAATAAGGCACTTTATTATATGTGAGTTGGTTTTGCACCTACATGCCACTTTAGTAAGGAGGTCTTTTTCATTGATATTAATGAGTAAAAGGCTGATGATATCTGGGATACTATGCTTGCTACCTTTTATGGGCAATTATCTCATTCCCAAAAAATTTCAATCACATATTTAATTCATGTAATTCATTGGAAGGAGTGGAGTATAAAGTAGGTGTGCTTACCATAGTAGGGATAGGTGTTAGCATAGGTTTTGTAGTTACTTGATTGGGAAGAGGTTCTATAAATATAGGCATTAGGAATCTGGGTTTAATCTTGCCTACTTGAATCAAGAAATTCTCTATGTGCACTATAAATTCATAAACAACACAGATAATTGTACCTCCCATAGATTGAATCATCACTACAATATCTCTATTAAGATCTTTTGGGAAATATAAAAATGCAATGTTAGGATATGGCCTACACAAGGCTAGAATTCTATCTCAAACCCTCTAGAATTTGAATTTGAAATCAACCATTATTTCATGTGGAATTCACTTTATAGTTAGGAGCTACTCAATCAAGGATAGGTGATCAATCTGATCTTTGAACTACTTACATATCTCTTTACTAGGCTTATCCCAATTATGAATGGAGTTTGGTTACAAGCCCCAATATCATTAAATAACTTTCCCCTTCAAGGAAGAAGCTAGTAATTTTCCTGTAACATTGTCTTGGGTGACATGGTGTACTACATAAATAGTCACAATATCTTAGATATGCTCCATAGGGGAGGTCAAATCCTTGCCCATGAAATAAGGCAGGCTCTTGAGAGTGGATACTAGAATATCTTCATAATGCGCTATGACTAATGGACTACCTCAATTAAAGGGAACAAAAACCTAATTCCTTATCATAGCCATGAATGGGATAAAGAATAGACCTCTCCTTGAATAGAACCTTCTGAATGGCAATGTAGACTGGGCTCTAGATGGAGGATGGCTTACATTACACCTTTTGATATGGGATGAAGATGTTTTAACTCTCCTTCTAGATGCCACTAAAAACTTAGTAAAATGGAAATCAACATCTCTTTTAGACAATCTTATTATCCTTAACATGTAATAGGGGACTAACCTTTGTGATCCATAGATGTTGGGAGTCACTAGGTACCTTTATTGGGTATTTGTTATACTTAATAGCTAAATAAAGCATTGATCCTTTAGCTTCTTCAATTGGTCCCACTGGGTATGCCATAAACTATCCCACTAGGTGTGCCAAAAATTATTGTCATTTGAAACATGCACTCGTGGATGCTCAGTGGCATGGGGAAGCTTTGTAGTGGGCACAAAATTATTATCGCATAGCTACATGTGCAAGCATTGGTTATCTCACCATAATGATGGAAATGTCCCTAAATCATGGGACCCTTACACTTCTTGGGATGAGTCTTTAGAGTAGGCCAAATTCATTTTAATCTAAATTCACCTAGTTTAAGATTGACATGCAGACCTAAAGAGCAGAAAGGTAACCTAATGCTAGTCTAAACCTAATAAATTTATGAGGAAAAGGTAGGGAGAAAGTAAGAAATGTGTAAACATAAAATAGGTAATACACTTACAATAAAGTGAGAATTCATACTACCATAATCACACAATACACATAGATTCTACCAAGTTACTCCAATTGTATAAGTGTTTCACATAGAGGCATGAGAACATATTGATATACTAAGAGGGATGACAAACGCTCCACAAGCAGTGTCAACACAAACCCAACTATGCATAAGATATGACCTACAAGTGAGTTCCAAGTTTAATGAAGAGGTGTAGGGAATGGATAATAGAGAAAGGGGAAAACATTACCCACAGTCAAAGATCAACAAATGTAAATAACACAGATCATAAGAAGAATAGAAAGAGGTAAACTTAATTCCCATTAATCTACAAGACTCAACCAATACAAGTACTCATTAAATCAATAATGTGAGGTTGATAAAATGTGTCAAACCTTTTACAATGGAAGAACTAGGATTTTATAGAAGATCAAGTTGGTTTAATAATATTTGTACCACTTGGGAAATGGGTGAAACAATTAATGTATTTACAAGACTATGGCCATGTCTCTCAAAGCTTGTCTAATGATTGGACCTAGGTTTATGATAGGATCACTTTTGGATACATGTGCATTGGAGAATGGAAAATTTTACTAACAGTGTTATAGGATGGTATGTACTCAAGCTCCAAGGTCAAGTAACCACTTTTGCATTAAATTTTTATGATATTGCCTTGAACTTTGCTCAATTGCCTCCAACATCCCTCTATGTCTAGCTACCACTTGGTAAGTGGCATTTTCTAATTGATATTGGGTGTGGTGTTGAAATAATTCCATGCATCACTTTGGTAGGATTTTGATGGATTCTCATTTGGTTACTTGTCAAGAAGAGCATAGATGTGACATGTGGAATTTTAGTGCTTTCTTTGAGCAATAGAGAACTTCCTTGTGCTAAGACAAGCACCAGAATACCATGTAGCATTTATAGAAGGAAGGTCACATGTTGCATAGATTGAATGCATGGATGTAAGATTTTATGCATAGGCATGGATATATTTTAGATAGGCATGAATAAGGCTTTAAGGTTAATCATGCACGAAGATGAAGATCCTTGGCATGTTTTTATTGGTCTGTAGCTACTACCTACACCCTTCCTTTTACTTATCTATTTCAAAACCTAGGGACATGCATCCTTGAACTCATATGCCCCTTAACATGTACGCCCAACATCCATGCATGATATCGTACATTAAGAACCCCTAGGGAGTGTGAACCATCCTCTTACTCTTATGTAGACCTATGCCTCTAGTTTTGACTTGAGTGCAGACAAAAAGTGTTTGTTCATTATTTTTTATGAAGTTGTAAGAACTGCATAGGTGTGTTGGCCTTCTATAGGGGCTTAGGAGGTCTTGTGCTAATCGAGGGGTTACTTTTAAACTCAACAGGTTTGCATGAATAAATCTAGAGACTTGGATCCTTATCCTGAAGACAAAGTGTGGTTACATACTACAATACACAATTTTTTTATACTTTTTATTATAACATTGTTAATACTAAAATAAAAGAGAAGAATTTGTAGGCACATAAAAATGGTATTTGTCATTCTTGACCTATATTTAATAGACATAACTTGTGCATACATACATGAATCTTTCATATCTATTTAATTTCTATGGTCTTGACCTTCTCGATTCACTATTAGTCACCTACAAGTATTTTCTAGTTGTTGCCTAATTTTTTAGTATACTAATCAAACCATCTCTTGATCATCAAATCACCATTTCATGTTTTCTAGACACATATAATAATATTTAGATATCTCTAGTTCATTGAAGTCATCCACCTATATTGGACCTATTTCCACACTTTACAATCATCATTTTCCTAAATTTAAATATTTCCTATGGGTTAGCCCATATGTTTCACATGTTGGTGGTGAAATAATTTACCCTAAGATTTATTTATTTATATGCAATAATCCTAAGCCTATTCTTATCTATAAATCATTTATCTATCACATACCAAGTGGATATTTATGCATCTACAAATTGAGAGGAATAAATTGAAAGCTTTCAAATTAGAATCCCCTCAAAGTAACAAGCCCTAACCAAGTCTAAAACACCCAATCCAAGTCAAGTTTACATATTTTCAAGTGTCAAAATCAAAGTTACAGATTGCATTCATACTAAAAGAGAACTATTGTACACATAAACCTAACTAGGAGAACTACATGTGATTTGAGCCCTTTTTGAAGTATTGAAATTATAAAATCACTTAGACATTCAATGGGGGTGGTTGGGGTCAGGTCAATCCACCTTTTCTATCCTATTTTTTAGGTAAACCTAGTATCAAAAGTGAAACTAAGGTTTCAAAGTGAAGGAGAAAAAATTATGGACTTGTGCACAACATCAAGCTTCTAATATTTCATAGAAAAAAAATTATAAGTAAACACAATAATATATATTAAAACATATAGGAATATCTTATAATTAAATATTTGGAAAACATTAAATGACTATGAATTTTGCAAGTGTCCATCTTTTACTATATCTATCTTGGTAGGTCCATAGAATCAGTTTCTAGATCTAATTGACTCTTGATTCAATTTCAATCCTTCATGGAACTTACACATAGTCTTAGAACAAAACATAAGAGTAACAAGATAAGTACCCTAGTCTTCTTGGTCATTTACAAAAATAGTAAAGTGTAATTGAATATTTGCTTGTACGTTTAGATTTGCTTAATTTTTACATCTCTTAAACAATATAAAAATTTCAAAAGTTTTATCTTGTTTAGGTTCATTAATGAAAAAATGTATAATAATTATATGCAATTGGAAAAATAATACCTAATTAATCCTCTAAAATACACATAAATAAATATAAATGAGGGTTTATAATTGTATCTTAAATATAAAGGGATTTGGAGATAGTCATCAAATTTTTATAGTGGAAATTAAGGTTGTGTAGTAAGACAATGAGAAGTTATAAAACTCATGGTGGATGGAGGACATGTCCAAACTATTAAATTCTACTTTTGGTGGCACAAGAGCTATAGTGAGTATGGTTCTAGGAGGTGTTTTGTAACAACCCCACTGGATTTTACCAGAATAGAGTAATTATTTTTAAATATTACTTACACATATTCATACAACATATTTCACCATGATAAATCTAAGTGATATTTAACTAAATGTATTATATTATTTAACCCCATAATGATTATAGCTAATCCATTATTTAATGATCACCATGAAAATGATATAATAATTCATCAATAATGTTAAATAACTAATAAAGACTTCATTTATTTCATTAAAGTAATAATACAATTTCATCCATGGCTAGTACAACATTACAACTACTATTATAGAAGTACTAATGAATAAATAGTATAGTTTCAACAATAATAAAGTCTCAATAAATAATAATAAAATGATACATAGATTTATGAATCTTGAGTTCTCCACTAACTCAAGTATCTATTGTAATCTCAAGTGTAGTACTATTGTAGGGAAGTAGAACATCATTCGAATGCTTTTTCACACCAACCATGGACCATCAATCCCCCGCACTATCTCCCAACAAGGAAATGGCCCTCTCTTCACAGATGGGTAGATAATGATGATGCAAGAATCTAGAGTGACAAACTAGAAACTGTGTGTTGTAAGATAACTAATACATGATGTGTACCATAAAAAATCCATTCTAACATGCTTATTGCATAAACATGGAAAGTATATCAAACACATGAAATGATAATGTTTAACTATAAACATTACTTTGAACAAAATTTTAAAATAGTTAATGATCTTTAGGATCAGTTAATTTCATACACACCACTCATCAAACTACACCTCATCTTGCATTGATGGTGCTAATTAAGCTAATAGAATCTATCCACTACTTATTTAGTGTTATAAATGCAAGATTTGGTTAATTATATAACAATATAAAAATCAATAGATTCAATCAAAATATTCCTATTAGTAGATACTAAATATGCTAAGTATGTAAATATCAAATACATACATTTAGTCCATCAAATGTAATGGAATGAATCTAATAATCATCTTATTTATTACTAAATAATAAATATAATCATAAATAGTCCTTAATATAAACATACCATCTGGATAAGAATTATATCTAGACTACAAGTTACCAAATATCAATATGTAACTCACAATGTTATTTTATTCATGAAACATAGCATTACTCACAACTTATTTCTTTGTTCATTTTCCATAAATATAACAAAATTAAGTCCTATAACAAATTAATAAGATATGTATTTAAATAATTAAATACCTTATTTTAATGCTTTATTTAAACATTAAACACATAACAAAGCACCCATATTACCTTGTTATGTAATTGCTGGTCACATATTGTGAACATGGTATATACATCTCTATGTGGAATACATTTTTAGATATCCTATATAATAGATAAATCACATGTATATTTCATACATTTATGCATAGATTAAAAACACATAGTTTTATGATTAATAACCTATTCAATAGTCATTCAAAAATGCACATGGTATACTATCCATATTCTTTAGATCATCACATAATATAACCATGCATATTCAACTATATTGTTTCATCTCAAATCTTCATAAAACCAATCAATCCCTAATTTAGTTATTCAAATAAATATTCATAGAATTATAAAATATATGTATAGTTATCAATTTGAACACAACTAACAAATCTTTACCAATTCAATTGATTTAAAATAAATAATCAATTATTTATAAATCTATTTAATGCCTTTAAAATCACATTCACAAACTAATCTGTGTTTATTTGTGCTAAGATGCACAATTCTCATAATATTGAAAAACAAGTTTACACAGTTGAGTATTATATTCAGACCTCTATTTTATATAATTTTATTCAAATTTTTGATCAAGGAATCCAAGAAGGGAGGTTAGATCAAGTGTTATAACAAGTAACAAAACTTGAATAAAAACACACTAACATGTTAACACTTCTCTAGATCATAGGGGGAGTTTAATGAAAAAGATACAATTGAAAATCCATTAAAAATGCAAAAGACAATCTCTTACCTTCCTTGAAATTTCTAAAATATTAATTATGTGGCTTGTTCAGTTTATGCTCAAAGAGTCCTTGGCAATGGATTTTTCTTTGTTCCTTCTCTCCTTAGCACCATTATGGCTTGATATGGATTATGCTTGCTTGATGTGGATTTGCTCAATATTTTGGAATTATAACACTATTACTATGAATCTTGCTATAAAACCTGCATTATAACTCTACAATTTCTAAGCTCTCTTTTCAATAGGCAATGGCTTGTATTTATAGGCTTAGGAACTAACCCCAACTCAAGGTGAGTTAAGGTGTATTTTAAACATGGAATGAGTTAAAACCTAACCTAAGTGAGTAAATTAACCCTATTAGATTTAAAACTTGTCAAAATCTCATGATTTGCGATGAATAGGCATGGGTGAGGTATTTTGAGATATTTGTAAAGACTTGACAACTCACAAAAGGTAATCATGAAAAGCTAATATATTTCATATTTTTGAATTTCTTTTTTTATTAATTCATTAATTTCACATGGATAATTCAACTAGGACTTTAATTTGGTTCATCTTATTAATTAATTCTTATTATCCATTTAGCTCTTTTCAAGATTTGATTTTATGTGTGCACTTGCCCCACTTAATAGGTTTATAGGCCAAATTACATGTTATGGTGCTGCAAGTTGATTAAAGGTGAATCTATGAGAGGTTTTTATTTATTATCGTAGGATACCCCAATTATGGATGTCTCAATGAGATTCAAATCTTTGATGAATGATGCATAATAAAATTTGGGGCATTAAATGATTCTTAGACTTAATTTTAAAATGTTGGTAGGAATCAGTCTAAAGTCCAATCGAAGGCCATTGGTGGCCAATTTTAGGTGTCTACAATTTCCCCCTATTTGGGAAGGCATTGCAATGTATAAGCATAGTAACATATTATAAAATAATTAAAAGGTCATGTATGCTTACAACTTTAATGATAATGGATGAACTTTAGGTGCCCCCTCAAGGGAGAAGTTGGCAAAGGGGTCGATAATCGGTCCCTTGAAAGAAAGAAATGATGATAAATAAGATGATTTTCCCATAGGTAGTTATAATCATTGGCATGGGTGCGATAAAAAAGGTAATGATTTGATCAAATGTGGTTATAATCATCAAAAGGGAAAACAAAGATTTGACCATAGGTAATTATAATCATTGGTAGGATAAAAACATTCTCTATTTGGGTGGATAGAGATAGTGTTTTTCCCAAAAGAAGTTATAAGCATTATCACCATGAAAACATGCCCTAGTTGGGTAGAAGAAAGATAATGATTTGCCCATATGTGGTTATACTCATTGACTTTCAAATGTATGGAAACACAATGATTTACCCAAAAGTGTTTAGAATCACTGGTAATGCAAGTGGGATACAATTATTTTCCCAAATATGGTTAGAATCATTATACCATGATTATGGAAAACATGATATGGAATATGATGGAAAATTGGGATAGAGGAGAAAGATGAATTTGGGTAACCTACGAGTAGTAAGATGCTTGTTTGAACTAGCAAGGGAGGAAATTCTTTCATTATGTAATTACTCTGAGTAGGATATGATTTGGATTAGATTGAGAATGTTGTTGGTGCCAATTGCTTCATTGTCATGTAGACTCCTAGAGCTAATTTTTATTAGAGCACGTGATGGTAAGCATCATTTATAATATCATGACAACTTGGATAAAATATGTAGAAGGACTGACATGTGATCCAATACTCAATGTAAAATAATTCACTAATGATAAAAACCATGATGATAATGTTAACTAATGACTATGGATAGATTTAAGAATAATGCACAAGGAATCACCCAATGAATTCATATGGACTGAATCAAGGGATAATAATAAATTAAACAAATAAACAAACAAACAAATAAATAATGGTCAATCACAATGTTATTGAAAACAACACAACACAAACAAGATAATGAACATTACCTCTAAAAAATAGGATACAATGAAACAAACAAACAAAATAGGGAAATAAAAGAAAAGGAATGGGGTGGCTAAGCTGGCTCCAAATGCACTATGCAAGTGGATGTTGCCTACATAGTTTTATAGATAGAATATCCAACAAAAACTACAAGCCAAATGTAGTTATCCCAAGAAATGGGATATAAGAAAGTGATGAGAAAGAAAACATGATGAATGTTATAGAAGAATATGGGAATGGTCTCACAAAATAGAGAGAAAATGGTATGCAAGGCCAGTAAGGTAGGGGAACTAAATGAAAAGTGGCTTCATTATATTTAGTGAGGGTTCCTAAAATCCTTAAGGCAAAAAGGTAGTCAATGTTTTTGAATTTTTTTAAATGGTTTTATAATTTTTTTGGAATTTTTGGATCATCTCAACTCGATGGAGAATGATGAGATACTAAATGGTCCAAGATCATAAAAAGATGAGAGCATTCAAACTTAGATTTATCATAAAATGGTGAGAGTGTGACTTAGGTTACTCACAAAATGGTGAGAGTGTGACTTAGGTTTCTCATAGAATGGTAAGAGTGTGACTTAGGTTACTTGCAAAATGGTGAGAGCATGACTTAGGTTGCTCACAAAATGGTGAGGCCATGACTTAGGTTTCTCATAAAATGGTGAGAGCATGGTGAAGGGTGACTAAGCGAATCTCAATGTAAATCAAGAATTACCTACATAGTCCCAAGATGGGACCTCAAGTCACTGTAGTTCTACCCTACAGTAGAGGAATCTAACTAGTATAGCAACTAATTCAAAAAAAATAGGCAAAGTTGTAAAATGACACTGTTAGAGGCTTATATTTCACCCTAGTATATCAAAGGATTATTTAGGTCTTCTAATCAAATCTAGTCCAACATGAGAATGACCTTAGGCTATGGTTTACCTAATCTTGGGTCAAACATCTAGGATTTTTAATGAAGCTAGCTCCTCTGATGTATCACTTAGTTCATTTCCACTGAAACCTACTAATTTATGGGGTGAAAAGGGAGAGAAAGACAACTAAAAGGGAAATCTAAGATAATGTTGGTGATGAACCTAAATTTATTACTCTAAACTTCTAAAAACACTAATGAGATAAGTAAAAGACTAAATCTACAACTCCAAATATCTATTATGCATCAATATTTCATGCAGAGGTTCACCAAGTGATCAAAACCTAATGGAAGTGATGGAAATGCTTGATTCAAAGCACTAACCAGTCAATGTATCCACATGTTGGATTTAATCAAATGGCATTAAACATTAAACATGACCTTCATAACAAGATAAACTAGTAGCTAGGTGAGATTAGGACTTGGCAAGGGAGATATTTCTACCACATATGTAAATAAAACTAACACTAACACACTATACTAGAACAATGAAATCTAAAATATTCATCTATTTATCTCAAGAGATTACAAGATCAATCTTGTCGAAGTCTAGTCATGGCCAAGAGAGGGATCCATTTCAAGGCTTAGAAGCTTGTATTTATAATAGAAGGGAATGAAAGAGATGGAGAACATGCATGGTAGAGTGAAGGAGTCATTAATGATCAAGATAATAATTATACCAACTCCTTGAGCTCATCATGAATTAATGTCACTAGGACTGTCTGGCATGGAAAGGTGGAGAAAGAAGCATATATCCCTTGATTTTTGCAAGAAGCAATCAAGAATGGATGCATGGAATCCTTCTTGAGCTCTTCAAAGTGTTAATGTAACTCAATAACTCCCAATAGTGATATTTGATCCCTAAAATTCTTCTCTAGTTTGATCTTATACACCATCTCCACTTGCTTTTATTATAAGGACAAATTTCTCATACCCATCAACCTGACTGAACCATGACTATATCTACTTTAGGCAATTACAAGTACCTGCTTGTCAATATCATAAGATCATGTTGAATGATGATACATTTTCCCATAATCATAAATATCTACCCTTACTTTGGAATCTAAACCTAGGTCTATTATAGATGAAAACCAATCCCATTTATTAGTTTTCCTATATTCTTAATGTCGATGAAATGAAGCTTGTCAGGTGTTTGACCTTACTTTAATAATAATTTTCCATCCTTTTATCTATATTAGGTATAAAATACCTATTATACCTATATGGAGATATAATGGTGATGCTCGATCCCTAAAATATCCATTTTGCTTCAACCTGGGTCATCTTTGAACATGGATCATATGCATTTACTTGCCTGGGTCAAAAATAGCTTCATTGACCTCCACCAAAAGTTTCCTAGGCTCACCTTTGTTTATTGGCAATTGAATTATTGATTTAGGACTATCAAATTTAGACACTTTGTGGCCTCGTTCTTGATCTAAACTCCATTTACTTATTGAACTTACTTGCACCATTGATCTTTCTCGATATAAATAAATGTGATACATATATCTTCTACCAATCTAACATGATTGAGGCATTTGTCACCCATGCATTTGATCTTAAGATCCACTAACCTTTTGAACCATTACTTACCATTATATATATTTTATGATTTTACATGCTCTATTGATCTATCTGGACCCACTGATTTTGTCTTTTCCCACATGCTATTAGATCTGCTACAAGCTCATAATATCATGCCACTTGGCATCCTCACATTGGTCTTTGATTTTGGTTTTTGATAATGTGACACTTGTTGGTAATATGTGTTGTGGACCCCACTAACCTTTTGATTATAAGCTTACCATTGATCTTTGATGCATGATCAAACACATACCATTGGATCTTTGGAACCCACTGACTCATTAGATCACCACTCATCATTGGATCTTAAATCAAGCTTCCACAATTTGGACACTTTTCATCCCCATGTTAAACCTTGGAACATTTGAATTTAAATATATATTTAGCACAATTTAAATTTGACATTTGCACACACATCCCACTCTGCAAGTTCAACTTTAAGGACCTATATCTTGAGATAAAAAACTTGTCAAGATACAAAATTTGTAGAGCATGATCTTGGCATTAAATGCATCATTTATACATGATCCTTTAGGATTTAGAGGCTTCTTGAGCATACTTATAAAATTCACAATAAAACTTTTATGTTTATTTCTTTATGACATGCGATCATGGTCTAATTCTTCTATACTTGTGATTTGAATTATTGTTTGAATCTCTAAGGCTCAAATGAACTTCTGAGGCTTGTGCAAACCTTATTTATGTCCCTAAATGTTATGATCAACATGAAAACCTACTTTCTCAAATTTTGACAAACCACACTTTACGTTTACTTAAAGTGTTTCAAAATATTTTCAAGTTGTATGTGACCTTTAGACCACTCATCCCATCCAAAACTCTATTCATCTCATCCATCCAAATAGAAGCTTTGTATGTAGGCATGGAAAGCTAGTATTTCAAGGCATGATAAATAATTATTGCTCTTAATTTTCAAATAGTTCATTATAATTAGGATAAAATTGCATAGGTCAATGATACTAATTTAACCATATGAAATTATAATTAGTATCAAGATGGTGAGACACTAATTTACCCAAAGGCAGTTATAATTAGGTACATTTGGTATAGAAAGGAATAAGAAGTGAAGGATACAACTACCAAACCACTATCATACTACTCCAAAAATATGACCTCTATCTGAAATACTAAAATAACTATTTAAACTTGATCTAAAACATCATGTTGAAAGTGGCCATGGATCCAATAGAATGGAACCAAGGTCAAAGGGTTGGGTAGGTTGGTTAAAAATAACTCGATCAAGAGGAAAGGTATAGGATAATGGTATAGAAATATAATGATATAGTACAAAGAATAAATTCAATATTATGATACAAATAAAATAATCCTCATAGACAGTACACTAGGTCACTCAAGTGAAGTAATGCTTGAGGTGTATAATGTTCATCGACTCATCAAGTTCATCCCCATCTAGTGTAGTGAGCCTATATGGTCTAGTGCCATAGTTTGAAATAATGATGAAAGGACCCATCCAGTTAGGTTTGAACTTGCCTTTGTGTTTATTTTCAGCCATGGTATTTTGTTGGTTTTCTTTAAGAACAAGATCACCAAGCTCAAATTATCTATTTTTAACGTGCTGATTGTAGTGTCTACAGAGTTGGTTCTAATATGACTGCAGGTTATTAAATGTGGTCAAGTGTTTCTCATAAAGTAAATATAGCTCTTGAAAGTGAGCTACCTGATAGTCTTCATTGTCTAGGACATGTTTTATAGAGATACATAAAGAAGGTAACTCAACCTCAATGGGAAGAATGACCTCAGTACTATAAACAAGTGAATATGGTGTGGATCCTACTGGATTATGATGATTGGTATTGTATGCCCAGAGGACACAAAATATTTTGAGGTTCTAATCATAAGCAACATCATTAACAATATTTTTGAGGATGTTGATAATGGTTTTGTTATATGCTTCTACCTAACCATTACCTTATGGGTGATATGTTGCGGAAAAATGTTGAGTAATTTTATACTCAACACATATTGATTTGAAATCCTTGTTTTTGAATGATCCATCATTATCAGATATAATATCTAAAGTCATACCATAGTGTCAAATGATATGGTTGAATATAAATTTGGAAATTTACTTTCCAATCACATAAGTGAGAGGTATAACTTCAACCCACTTAGTGAAGTATTCAATGGTGGTAAGGATATGTTTATGGGTGTAGGATGAAGTGGGGTTTATCTTCCTAATGAGATAAAGGACCCATGTACAAAATGGCCATGGTGTAAGAATTGGTTTCAAAGTCTTAGATGGGGCATGAATTAGATCATCATGCCATTGACATTTATCACAATTTTTCACATATGTAGTTGCATATACATCTATCATTATCTAATAGTACCTGGTATTCAAGAGCATTTTAAATAGGGTAGCCTTTCTTATGTTGGATACATATACTCCATGAACTTCCTATAATGATAACGTAGATTTTTATAAAGTTAAAAAACAAAGCAAAGTTTCATCAAAACTACGATAGTATAAGGTTGATCTGAGTAAGGTATAATGTATGGCACAGTGGATAAAGGCTTTTGATTATTTGCAGGATAGGTTTGGTGGCACTATTTTGTCATGAATATAGGTGTATAGGTTTGAATACCATATAGAGCTTGGACCAATAATATTATAGATCATTACAATGTTTGATGGTTCATGAGTTAGAACTAGCAAATTTTTAATGAGAAACTGGTATTATTATACTATATCTATATGTTAAATCAAAGATATAATGGTAGCCATGGCATCTTTTGTTCTATTACTAGCCTTTGGTAAATGTTCAAACTAGACATTGGTAATCTATTGTTGGAAAGTGTTGACCATGGCCTTCTATGGCACTAGCTTGTCATCCTTTGTCTAAAAAAAGTCTGTAACTTGATTGATGATTAATTGAGAATCACCATAAACCTTGATATGTTGTATGTTCCATTATACTACCTATGGAAGTCCTATAATGAGTTCTTCATATTCATCCATGTTAATGGTATAAGGAAATTTAATTCTAAATGACTTAGGGATTAGATCCCCTTATGAAATAATAAACAAAATACCTGCCCCTAATCTACGTGAAGTGAATGATCCATAAAAATACAACTTCCAGTAATTCTCCTCAATATTTGTTTCAATGATGGTCATGAAGGATTCATCTAGGAATTGGAATGTTAGTAGTTTTATATCTGTAAGGGGTGTTTCAACAAGCTGATCTTCAAGAACTTTTCCCTTGATGGCCTCTTGGTTGATGTATTTTATCTCAAATTTGCTTAAGATCTTGATCCATTTGGCCATGCATCCTTGTGAATATGTCTTAAATAGTAGATACTTGAGAGGATCTAATTTTGAAATAAGCATGGTCTTGTTGTTTAACATGTAATACCATAGTTTCTAAGCTATAAAGACCATAGCTAAATAAGCTTTTTCAATCAACATATAATTATGTTCATACATGACAAGTATATAGCTTAGATATTACATGGCATACTCCTTTTCATTATCATCATGTTGAGCTATAAGTTCCCCCAGGGCTTTATCTATAGCTGATGAGTATAGGAGGAACAATTTTCTTAACATGTGAGGTAATAAAATAGGTGGATGTACTAGATAATCATTTAGTTTTTGGAAAGCTTATTGGCATTTGTCATCCCAATCAAATTCTACCCCTTTTTCAATAGATGGTATTTATTGGCAATTTGAGATATTAAGAATTTGATGGATTATATCTTGACCTGTAAAATATGGAGTTGCTTCAAATTAGTCAGTGGTGGTATCTATGTTATGGCTCATACTTTGGGTGGGTCGACTTCAATGCCACTATAAGACACAATGAATCCAAGCAATTTTCTAGAAGTAACTAAAAAACACACTTCTTAGGATTGATCCAAACTTTGTATTCATGAATTCTCTTAAATATCTTTCATAGTATTATTGGATGATCAACCCTAGTTTTTGATTTATCGAATATGTCATCGACATAGTCTTCAACAATGTTATACATCATATCATTAAATATGATGGTCATGGCTCTTTGGTAGGTGGCCATAGATTTTTTGAGACCAAATGGTATAACATGATAATAAAATGTTCCCCATAGAGTGGTGAACACTATTTTATGTTGGTCTTTTAGTGCAATTTAGATCTAATTGTAACCTTAGAATTTGTGCTTCAGTGAAAGCATTTCATAACCTGATGCATAGTCAAAAATCATATAAATGTTTGGAAAAGAAAATTTATCCTTGGGGAAAGATTTATTTATGTCACTAAAATTGGCATATATTATGATTGTTTTAGGTTTCTTTCTGACTAGAATAACATTAGAGATCCATTTTAAGTAATTGATCGATCGAATACATCTTTCTTCCAAGAGTTTTTCCAACTCTTTCTTCACTAATACAACAAAGTAAGGATGTATCTTTCATAATTTTTATTTTATAGGTTTGGCATCAAGATGTACCACAAGGTGGTGCACAACCAAATCAGGGTCCAAACTTGACATGTCAAATTAGGTGTATGCAAATATATCAATAAACTCCATCAATAGGGTTGTAAAGACTTCACATTCCTTCTTAGTGAGGGATGCACCTAATTTGATCCATTTCAAGTCGTCTAGATTCTTGATGTTAATCTATGTAGTGTCCTTGATTAGGAGAATTGAACCATCTTAAATAATGGCTGGCAAAGATTTAAATTAGTCTGCAATGGTAGAGTCCTTTGTTAAGACTAGCTCTTCAAGTTCTCCTAGGCATGACAAACTAGAATCCCTTAAGGGTAAGGATGGCCATGTGACAAATACTATTGGAAACTCTTGGATGATTTGATAAAAATCTTGTTATTCCTCAAAGTTGAACTTAAACCCATAAGCAAGTTCATCATTGGTGGTCTCTTGAGCTATGTTTGAGGAAGGTGGAACACCCCCATCTAATGGAACATAAAATAGATTTTCACATACTATACTGGCCTTTCACTTTACTATTTCCCTAGTCCAAAATCACCTCGAAGAGGTTTTTTATTTGGTACCCTAATGTTTTAGTTAATTATTTGTGGTTAAGGGTGTTCACCTGTTCTCAAAAATAGGCTTTAAGATCTAACTAGATTAAGAACCCTTGTTTTTGGTCTCCCACTAGAAAATTATCCCTCAAACCTATAAAATCATATAAAGCCTCATCATTATAAAAAAATTTGACTATAACTATTGATTCTTGATGGTCTTAGTCTATTAGTTGAGGATAATATAAAGGAAGAAGATTATGGTGAATAACTAGTCTAAGGATACAAATGGCATTAGTGTTAAATAAATTAGTATTGGCTAGGTCATCAAAATGGCTATGATTGGACTCTACTTCACTATTGACATCAACATTACTAGTCATTGGTGTTGGAACATGAATTAGGTTCATAGGGTCACCCACGGGTAGTTTAAATATAAGACCATATGTTCTTTTGTACCAAGTGGTAGAAATTGGCTCAAGTAGACCCTGTTGATTTAGCCCAAGGCCTCCTCCTTCATAAGCATGCTTCTCCATGATTTTTTTTGAAATAAGATACTTGTAATTTATATAACAATCAGCCAGGGTGTCATTAAACAGCCAAAATTCATCATTTACAAGTGAGTCTTGTTCTTGGCTAGTGGTTGATATGAAAATGATAGGTGTTGGGCTCTGCAGTTGGCCTTTGCCTTTTCTTTTCCATTCCATGTAAGTTGGTTTGGATTTTCATCTTCCAAAGGACTTGGGGTTCTATGAAATCTTGGTAATGTGGAATGTATTATGGGTCAAATATTTTCCTAGGCCATTAGCTGAGATGGTATAATGATTACATATTTTAGGAGGCAATATGTGGGAAAGTGAATCAAGGGTATATGGGTCTATGTAATTGGCCTCTGGTGAATCAAAAAGTATTTCTTTCCCTTTATCCTTCTTAAGAATCAGATTCAATCCAAATTAGTATTTATAGCTTTGGTACTCAGCGTCCAAATGCTTACAATGTTCATATGGTTACAAATCTCCATGAATGGTGACCTCCATAATCGAATGAGAGAATTTTATACATTGGTACAATGTTGAGGGGATTGTATGAATCTCATGTATCTAAGGTCTACCCAAAAGTATATTATATGACAAATCAAGGTCTAACACATGGTATAGTATATCATAGGTCAAGGTCCCAATGATAACTAGAAAGCTGATGGTGCCTTGTGATTCTCATTCTTCAATTTCATAGGCTTTGATTGTGATTTTTTCTTGTTAGAGATTAGTCATATTGTATCCAAGAAAATTGATGATCCTTAGATACATAATGTTTAGACCTAATACATTATATATGAGGACCCATTTCACTTTGTGTCACATTATGATAAATTTTATTTATAATGGATTACTATTCAAAGGGACAAGGGATGACATATCTCTTTGGTTAAAGGTTAATTATTGGCCTGGATCTAGATGTCCAACCAAATATTGAAATTTACTTGGATATATGTCATTAGTAAATTGGGATTGGCCAAGGAACTTTATTAAGATGTTCTTGTGGATGGTGGACATACTCAACAAATCCAAAATGGATATTTGTGTAGGTATCTTATACAATTATTCCACAATATCAAACATCTTTTCTTGTACAGTGGTAAATGGCTTGTTCCTATCCAGAATGGTCGATTGGATGGGTGCAATGGTAGATGGTTATGGGCCTAGTATGGTAATATTTGACCACAAAGTTGTGACTTCATAATCAAGATTAGATACAAGATGATTATTGCTATAAAATGATGGTGGGGGGACTAGATAGGATAAGTCTTGGTTGCTAGTGCATTTTGCATAGTCACGGGTCAATAATGAATTATTGGTATGAGGTCCAAAGGTATTGATCCCTGCTTGATGGTACACCTATATGTGATCATAGGTCAAAGAAGGATCAATAACATGGGTTAGTTGATTGGAATTGATTGGAAATGGTCTTTTTTTATTGTTATTTAGTCTTAAATTGATGGATATGGTGAAAACTTGACCTCTTAAAATATGGCCTATAACCTTGTTGTGGTCATTTGCAACTGCATGGTAGGTATGTTGGTTGTTAGAATCATTTTGGCCTTAGTTTTGTCCATTAATTTGACATTATTTATTTTGTTTCTAATTTTTTTGGTTTTATCTTAGCTATTGATACTATTATTGTTGCTATGCTAGCCTTTATAGTTGTTTTTGTTGGTCGTTATGTTGGGGAAAGAGGTTTTGATAAATATTGAGGTTCTGATTACATGTAAAATCTCCAAAATCTAATGTTATCTCTCCATTTTCCAACATATTATCAATCAAATGTTTAATTTTCATATAACATCACAAATTATACCCATTAACCTGATGATACTTGTAGAATTCATTTTGCTTGCACTAGTCTAGATAGTCAATGCCCTTAAGATAGTGCTTTAGAATAGGCTATTTAATCAAATTAGTTTCAAAAAGCTTATCAAACATAAATTCAATGGGTTATCCAAGGTCACTAAAGAAATGATGAGTAATCACAATTATCCTTGGATGAGGGGTTTGCAAAGGCAAAGGTTTTTGCATTTGTTGTGCTGGTCTAGGCTATTACACTTGCTACATTTGTTAAATAGGTTATTAGTTAGGAGTAATTTGAATATGTAGTCTAGGTTAAGCAGATGGTGTTTTCAGCATTTAGACATGTTTTGATTAGTTACTAAATTTTCCATAACATTCTTATTATGATTAAATGGCTTGGGTTTGTCATAATTTTTGGCATGTGCTAGTTGTAACACTTACGCTTGGACTTGGTTATGATTTTGACCATTATTTTTACTTTGATTCTGGATCTAATTTGATGAGGTAATTTTAATGATATATTTGTTAATAAGGTATCTTTAAATCAACAAAACTTTATCAATGATCTCCTTGAAAGTGTCTGCACACTGCAACTCCAAATGATAAGATATATCATTGTGTAAATTATTGGTAAACACAATGGTTGGTTGCTTGTCTACTAGACTATGGGTGAATTAGTTGATAAGGGCTCTCCATCACTACAGATAAATTTTAAATATTTTAGTCACTTTATATTTGGCTTGCATCAAATCTACCAATAAAATCTCATGTTTGAGATTGTAAGAGAAGTGTTACACAAACTTGTTTGAAAGATCATCAAAATCAAAAACTGAATTCTTAGGTAATTTTAGAAACCACTCCAAAGCTTGTCCTATGAAACTCATTAGAAACAATAGTAAGAGGTATATGTCATTGTATTCCATAGGTTGACATACAATAAATAATTTTTTCAAATGGGCCTTAGGATCTCCTTTCCCTTTGTATATGTCAAATTTTGGTGGTTCATACCCTGGAGGAAATGGTATTTTCAAATACTCCATGTTGAAAGGGTAGGAACACACATTATCCAACTTGAACTTCTCGCTATGTTTCCTAGCTTGGATGATGGCAATGCATCATTTATTTGTTGTAGTTCTTGGTTTAGGAAACCAGTTGGAACATTGGCTTGAAGTGGAGGCTCAACAATCAAAAGTAGATTCATTTAACCTAAGTATAATGGAGGCATTTGTTGGGGAATGTTGGTTTGGTTTTGGAATTTACCATGAATATTCATACATATATTAGGGTATGATTTTTGAAATTACACATTTTGTTGTGCAAATTTTAGTTAGGATTAGGTATGTATTCCTAGTTTTAGGGAAATTATAGCTGAGATGGAAGGATATGGCCATAATGTGCCTATTAAGATTGAATAGGGACTTGATTCTAACTATTCAAACCTTACTAATTAAGGGGAACTTATGAACCAAGGCCATGTCATTGAGCTTGTGGCACATTTTGAACAAAAGACAAATGTTGCCTAATCGATACTCATGTAATATTGAAACCTATTGGCTATGTGAACCCCTATTGTGAAGTAAATATATGTTGAAGGTTTTTCATTTATCACTGACTAATACTTGTGTCTTATTTATTATACTTTTTTTTATTGTAATGGTATGTTGGTCTATGATTGAAGAGGAATGTTCATCACTACTTAGCGAGGTGGAACATTAGTTGCCCCTTATTGAGGTGGTAGAATGTTTTGCATTTGTTGTGTGGGTACATTGGAATGTTCCTATTTTTTTGGAATGTTAGTTGTCACTTATTGTGGTGGAGTAAAATTCATCACATTCTGGTGAGGTATGGCACTGGTCATTGCTTAACTACTTAATCCTTGAGGTTGGGTGCTTAAAAAAGCAGTCGATTGAGGATTAGAGGTAGTCATTTGAGGTTGGGAGGTAGAAGTTCCAACCCCCTACATTTGTGAACCAATCATGGTGTTAACTAAAGGCATGTTTTTTTGTATACTAGTTGTCTATACATTTACACCACTTTGGTCTAAATTGGATGTTGCTTGTACATTGTCCACTATGTTTGACTCACTATTATGCATAGAAGTAAAAGATACTTCTTCAATGGTGGGGCCATTGAACATTTCCCCAAATAAATTACATTGCATGAATGGTTATATACCCTTATTATCTTGTCCTATCAATCCCATTAAGACTCCTATTGTAAGAGCTACCTCAATAAGAGTAGCATTTGACATGGTCATGTTATTGAAGTTGCACTCTAACATTAGATAGGTTTGGTATTTTGTTTTCATCTATATGAAGTGGTCTCCATGAGGCCTTTTCCTATAAAAATTATATGAGGTTCATAATATGGCATTGACACTATATCTTAACATTTTATAGAAGAGGCATGTTTGATGTTTTGATTATAAGGTACATTGTAAAGCACTCTTATTAAACTTGGAAAATTTTCATGGGTAAATTTTGTCATAAAATTATCCCCTACCTCTATGCCTCTAATTAATACTTCATCCTTATTTTCAAGAAAGTGATGATCAAACAAATAAGGCTCATATGTCAATGGCATTATAATATAGTATGGTTATTATTGGACTTTTTATGCAACCAAAGGTATGTTATTTAGTTATTTTGTCATTTGTTCTTAGTCCTAATCTAAGTATGGAGGAGTGTTGACCAAATAATGGGCCAAATGATCTTGGCTTTGTTCCCTCGATTGAGTTTTTTAAGGTGGATAAGGATTTGTCTCATAAATGACATCATCTACACAGGGTTCTTAAACAAAGTCTTCTTATGCAATAAGATTATTATAACTCATATTGTACATGATGTCATTATGAGTATAGTGATACATGTTTTAATCAATGGTGAATGATTCATTACAAAATGGGTTATAGTTCTACAAAATTTGAAAAACAATGTCTAAAAATATAAAAGGTTCATACTCAATCTAACTTGGTCATAGGAATGGAGTTATATATCCAAAAGTGGTATATGCTAATACTTGGTATAAAATAGTATAATGTCAAATTTCTAATGCTAAATATCTCACACCAAAAAGGTGAAGTGGATGAACTAGAAATAAAATGCCAAACTCTAGGTTTAAAGTGTTCTAAATAGGTCTAATCTAGGAAAATACAGGTTGCTAGGTCTTTTGGCTAAATGCGGTGTCAAAATCTAGGTTCAAATAAGGCATGTGCTAAGACTTTTAGCCAAACTCAACATTAAAATCTAGACTTAAAATAAAGGGGCATTTAATCTAACAAACTTGGAACACTTTGGTATAGACTAGGCACTTGATTTTAAACATGAACTTGATCAAATTGACATAAGGCATGAAACAAAGGAACTTGGAGATAGACTATTTTCTCCCAAATAAAGGCATAAACAATAGTTTTCAAATTTAGGTAAAGAATTAACCTAAGTTATGCAACTCAAGAGAAATATTGGTGTCTAAGATCCAATTAGATAAGGTCTAAACCAAAATCAATCAATGTTTGCATTCAAACTTTTCAAGGTTAATTGAAAACTCAACTTAGGAAAACTAGACTTTTTGATAAAATAAGCTGGACAAAATTGAATGACATAACGACACTTAAACAAATATCCTAACAAGACACACAGTGTTTAGTTTCAAACATGGAACTTGGACATAAGACAAGATGAGTCTATGAAACAAAATGAGTAGCATAATGATGTTATCACTCTCTAAAGGTATAATCGATGGTTCATTTCAATACTCTAAGGCACAAAACTTGAAATGATTTGGGTAGCATAATGTTAAATTTTTTACCATCTAAATGGTCCCAAGTATGGTTAACACTAGAGATGTGTTATGTCAATTGATTTCATACCAATTAAATTACTATGCAAGGGTCTATTCCTTTGCATATCAATTCCATCCATGTATTACTTAGTGGAATCCCTTGGTTAACCAAACCTAACTCAGGTTTTCATTATGAAAGGAGAGGTTAGTCACTCAACCCCTTGGCTCTTGTAGTATGCATAACCCAATTTGTATACCCTGTCATGGATCAGGGTTGAAATAATGTCAGGAGATGAAACCCCATGTCAAATCTTCCCTAAAGAACTCATGAAGAAGCTATGAAATCCCCTCCATAAGACAAATTGCATATAAAAAAATAAGTGAAAAGACTTTATAGTTTGTTTTTAGATCACCCAAACCATTTATTTTTTGGGGAGAGCCTAGACAACATTATTTCCACACCTTGGAGTAGGCACAATTACAATGAAAAGGCATTTTTGATCACCCAATTTCCCTATATGAGATGGGGGGAGAGCATACACGTTCTCTTCATTTTGTAAAAATAAAAAAACAAGTAATAAACACTTTCAATAATTTTCAATCTAAGTGAATGTTTATTTTATACACCAAATTTAGATATTAGATAAATTTTTTGGCCCCTTGGATTATTTACAAAACTTGTAAGACATTTGATAAAACAAACTAAGCAAAAACACATATGTTCCTTTTAATCACCAAATGGAAATTTTCAAGAATTAACCATTCTTTTTATGCACCAAAATGAAGTGTTCATGACTTAGTAATTACAAATTTATGTCCCATTCCCACCTTGGCCCTACAAAAATTAGAGGGTTTCCTTCTTATTTGAAGCACATTTATCGATGAGTAAACAAGTTTTGAAAAGATAGCTCTCATGTTTCTCTATATTTTTTTACATAGAGAATCGATGTTGATCTATGCAAGGATCAATATCAATCTATATAAATTAGCATCAATTGTTAGGAATCAATGTTGATTCTTTCCTTTCTACAAAAATAGATAAAATAGAACATATTTTTATTCACAAAAAAATGGTTAGTAAAATGAGTATAAATCCAATAATTAATACTAGATCCTGTAATAAAACAGTTAGGAAAATGATATCTAGGACCTTATAAATAAAAAAAACTCTAAAAATCTCAACATAAATTACAAAAACACATTACCACCATGCCCCATTTCTATATACAAGGATCGGCATCAATTTAGGAGAATCAACATCGATTGATGAAAGGATCAATGTTGATTCACTGTTAAAATTGAGTGTGATTAAAAAATAGAATATGGAAAATCAAATTAAAAACTCTAATTTTTATGATATTCAAGAATTAATTTGAAAATTTATGAGTTTAAATTTGGTCTCCTTGGTACATGGGGTAATTTAGGTTCCACCAGGCATGTCATTTGTGATCAAGGAATCTAAGAAGGGAGGTTAGATCAAGTGTTAGAACAAGTAATAAAACTTGAATAAAAACACAATAACATTCTAACACATACTTGCCTAGATCATAAGGGGATGTTAATGAAAAAAATACAATTGAAAATCCAAGAAAAATACAAAATATAAATAATCTCTTACCTTCTTTGAAATATCCAAATGATTCATTGTGTGGCTTGCTCATTTTATGCTCAAAGAGTCTTTGGTAATGGATTTTTCTTTGTTCCTTCTCTCCTTGGCACCATTATAGCTTGATATGGATTATGATTTGTTGATGTGGATTGGCTCAATATTTTTTCATATAACACTATTTCAATTAATCTTGCTATAAAACCTACATTATAACTCTACAATTTCCAATCTCTCTTTTCAATAGGCAATGGCTTGTATTTATAGGCTTAGGAACTAACCCCAACTTAGAGTGAGCTAATGTGTAGTTTAAACATAGAATGAGTCCAAACCTAACCTAAGTGAGTCAATTAACCTTAGTAGATTTAAAATGTTACAAAATCTCATGATGTAATACAATGAATATGCATAAGTAAGATATTTGCAAAGACTTGACAAGTCACAAAAGGTAATCATGAAAAGCTAGGATATTTCATATTTTTGAATTTAATTTTTTATTAATTCATTAATTACACATGGATAATTCAACTCAAAATTTAATTTGGTTTAGATTTTTAATTAATTTTGATTAACCATTCAGCTCTTTTCAAGATTTGATTTTATGTGTGCACTTATGCCACTTAATAGGTCTATAGGCCAAATTTCATGTTGTGATGCCGCAAGTTGATTAGAGGTGAATCTATGAGAGGTTTTTATTGATTATGTTAGGATACCCAAATTATGGATGTATTAATAATATTATAAGCTTTGATGAATGATGCACAAACAAATTTGGGACATTTAGTTATTCCTAGGTTTAATTTACAAAGGTTGGTAGGAATCGATTTAAAGTCCAGTCAAAGGCCATCAATGGCTAGTTTTAGGTGTCTAAAGAATTGGTCATAGATTTTGTTTATATTTCATATATTTTTTTATAAAATTATGCTAAGTATCTAATTCTATCCAATACTTAAGAGAACCTAATATAAACTTTTATATTTAATTTGAATATATAGCTAAATATAAATATTCACTTTTAAGTATATATACAATACTCATCCAACAATGTTTATACATTATATATAAAATAACTAAACTTTTATCTCTCAAATAACATTTATCCCAAATCCAACTCTCAGGTATAATACAACCCGATATCAATATATATTTCTAAGCTTTGCCTATATAGACACTATGTGTGTGTGTGTGTGCGCGCGCGCGCGTGTGTGTGTGTAGACACACACACACACACACACACACACACACACACACACACACACACACACACACACACACACACACACACACACACACACACACACACACACACACACACACACACACACACACACACACACACACACACACACACACACATACACACAGTTGTTTGTGTGTGTGTGTGTGTGTGTGTGTGTGTGTGTGTGTGTGTGTGTGTGTGTGTGTGCGTGTGTGTGTGTGTGTGTGTGTGTGTGTGTGTGTGTGTGTGTGTGTGTGTAAAATACTCATACATAATTTTACCTAGATGACTACATAATTATAATTCACCATACACAAAAACCATTCAACTTCTTATATCATTCTCAACCTTAAGTTAACTCATACATAATTTTGCCTAGATGACTACATAATTATAATTCACCATACACAAAAACCATTCAGCTTCTTATATCATTCTCAACCTTAAGTTAACTCATAGTCACATGGATGTCATTACATGATCGTGTGTGTGTGTGTGTGCGCGCACGCGCGCGCACGTGCGTGTGTGTGTGCGCGCACGCGCGCACACGTGCGTGTGTGTGTAAAATACTCATACATAATTTTACCTACATGACTACATAATTATAATTCACCATACACAAAAACCATTCAACTTCTTATATCATTCTCAACCTTAAGTTAACTCATAGTCACATGGATGTCATTACATAATCGTGTGTGTGTGTGTGTGTGTGTGTGTGTGTGTGTGTGTGTGTGTGTGTGTGTGTGTGTGTGTGTGTGTGTGTGTGTGTGTGTGTGTGTGTGTGTGTGTGTGTGTGTGTGTGTGTGTGTGTGTGTGTGTGTGTGTGTGTGTGTGTGTGTACCCAAGGTCATTTAATTCATATAGGGTGTATATGCACACCCTTGTATATATATATATTTAGGGGTGTGTATATACACCCTATAAGACTTAGGTCATTTAATTCATATATGGTGTATATGCATACCCTTGCATATATATTCAAGGGTATGAATATAAATCCTATAGGACTTTGATGACCTTGGGTACATACACATCAACACATATACATATGTTACACACACACACACACACACACACACACACAAAGAGAGAGAGAGAGAGAGAGAGAGAGAGAGAGAGAGAGAGAGAGAGAGAGAGAGAGAGAGAGAGAGAGAGAGAGAGAGAGAGAGAGAGAGAGAGAGAGAGAGAGAGAGAGAGAGAGAGAGAGAGAGAGAGAGAGAGAGAGAGAGAGATAAATGAAGAACAATAAAACCTAAATTTCCTTCTATTATATAAAGAATTTTAATACACAGTTGAACCCTATCGTTGGGTTTAAATTGATTTTATAATCTCATAGACAATTCACATAATACTTATCTCATAGTTGTATGATTATTATGACCAGATTAATGGTATAATAACAAAAATCCCCATATCCTTAACGTAATAAGCTGAAGGATAATTTTTGTCATAGTCATATATGTACTCTTTTAATAAAAAATATCAACCCATTTAACTTTATATAGGGTTTTCATAACTCCTAAAATACACAAAGTTATCTTATACAGTTACTCTAATTTTCATTAAATTTGCACACAATAGAGAATAATATTCATCCTTTATAGGTTTTACTTGAAAACCTATTGTGCATATCATAGGTTTACAACTATGACCTTCTATCTAGGGTTTAGGGTTATATGATGGGTTTTGTGGATGGTTGATCCATCTATAGGGCCCATCATTTATCCCAATTTATTTTTCATTTCAAAATATTGAAAATAAGTTAAACCCTTTATATAATTTCATTACCATAATTTAGCATAATAAATATATAAATATTAAAACAAAACTGACCTCATAACAAAAATTTTAATGTTATTTCCAATGACTCAAAATTTTACTTTCTTTGCAATCTTGAATCCTATCTCCAATATTTTATCTCGAACCATGTCTTCCACAGCCTCTCCTTCATCAATTTTATCTAACTTCATGCTGCTTGCATGCCACAAAATTCTCCCATCATTCTACCATGATTAACCAACTCATAGTGCACTAGTCATTTTACCATGCAAAAGCTAAATAAAACTCTTCTTTTCTCGACTGGTATGATTAACACTAAGTCAATGCCTAGTTAACCCTAATTATCTTCAGAGTTCCATAATTAACCAAATTAAAAAAGTTGAAATATCCCCATCAAATTATGCATGTACCAATGTCTTTGTTCAATGCATCGACTTAACATAAAGTCATGAAATAAACTTTATAAAAATTCTTCAAACATTATAATTTCCATGTAATGTCGATTAACAACAATTCCACTAAATATAATAACCAATACCAATCCATTCGACGTTCAAACTAGAGGTTAGATTCATAGGTTAAAAAAATAACTATTGAATTTAGCAAATATTCATCAAACACAATGATACCTTCCTTTTATCATTTGTTAGTGTAATTGTATGTTTATTAAATTGTTTAGTTATTAGAGCTACAATTGTGTGGTTAGTTAGTGTAGAAGTTAGGGTAGTTATAGTTTGTATAACTATTTTTGTGTTATATAAATTCACCTGATGTATGATTGAATATAATATCAAGCATTATGTGATTTCATCTGGTATCAGAATAATTGAATTAGCCTATGTCACTTGCCCAATCCAATATAGATTGAGGCTCCCACACCTGTTAATTCTTATGTGTATCAAAATGGAGGGAGACAGTCAATGAGTGTGGAGGTAAAAATTTGAGGAAGATGCCAAAGTAGTCTATTATAAGTGTGCTTATATGTTTGAATGTTGGAAGAGTATTTTAATTGAAGCATTCAACTGATCAATGTACAACAAAAGTGAAAGATCAAAAGCCTAAGGCTTGTGCTGAAGAATCTCATAGTGTAGAAGAAGTACTGTCAAGATGACAAGCAATCTTGTAGATATTAAGCCACATGTATAATTAATTCACCTTGATTTGAGAGTGGTGTGACTTAGATTATTTTCACTTTGGATGTCAAGAAGTGATAGACATTGATCAACCAAACGTAGTCATTAGAAATTCTATGAGGCAATCAGCAAAGAAATTCTACTCAAAAAGCTTTTGGAGGAGGAGGGTGGTTGCGTGAATAATTTCATGGCAGTGTCATCTTTGTCTCTCAAGATGCATAGGGAAGGGTGGAAGCATAAAAGTATGTTAATGAGGATGATTTTATATGAATCGATTCCCCTTACAAGTATTTGGTGACCAAAGCTGCAAGTACATGGAGACTTGTCCAGACCTTGGTGAAACTAAATCTAAGATTTTCATCTACCATAAAGAAAACTTTAGAGATCATATGTGGAGAAGATATAGGCAATTTTTTTGTTGCACCTCTAATCAAACTGAAGAAAGTGATTTCAATAAAGTACATTTTTTAATATAGAATTTTGAAGCAATAAATATTAGTTTATTAACTTTATGAAATCTTGCATAAGTAAAATTTTAAAAAAAATGTCTGTACCCCAATTAATCTTATTTGATTCCCAACTTATCAAAGGGAATTTTTTTCCATGTGAAAGATAAATTTTAAAATGATTCTTTAATTCAAAGAATTATGGGGTATATTCACTAGTGCAATGACCCATCTTGTCAGAGTTGATGAGCAAATAAAATATGATAAATCAAATGCAAAATCCTTAATGTTGATCACACTAAGTGTCATTGATGAGGTTCCACCTCAAATTCAGGATGCAATAACATCAAAAGAGGCTTGAGGTTCTACCATTTAAGAGGAAAATAACTAGATGAAGATCATACATCTATAGTCCTAGCTTCATGATCTCGATATGAAATATGGCAAGAAAGTTGAGGAATTCTTGTGTAAAGTAGCAAAACTATAAACATAATTAATTATGCTTGGAGAAATGATCAAGGCCAAGCTATTGGTTTTGATCACATTGAGATCTCTCCCCTCTCAATTTGGCACATTCATCATGACACTAAATATCATAAAGAAAGTAGCGTCTTTCGAATAACTAGTGAATTTGCATCAACAAAAAGAAGCCATCAAATTTTTGCAAGATAATTTCAAGGATAAAGCCCTAATTTCCAATCAACATGGTCCAAATTTCTTAAAAGGACCACCAAAGTAGTCACAACAACAAAAATCTGAGAAGGCAAAAAGATGGTGTCATATTTTCCACACTACTATGTATGACACTGATTGTTGTTTGTATAATGCCTTGACACAAGGCTCATCCAATCAAGAGGGCACATCAAGTGGAGATGATTCACATAAATCCAAAAGACATTCTCGATGATGAAATCAACTTAGACATGTAGTGTCACAACATCAACATGATGATGAATCTGAAGAAGAGGTACTCATAAAATTAGATTGTAATAGTGCATATTAAAATGTAATTCTTGTCTCCCAAAGCTCATCATAAATGAATAAAGTTTAGTAGATCAACTCTACTAATATAAAGCATATGACATGATGTAAGGAATTATTTGATTCATTGGCAAATCAACCCACTAGAGACTGATTTCAAATTTCAAATGATAAAGAGTATTCTTGGCCAAATTTGGCCCACATATGAATCTTTTGCCTAGAAATGGTTTGAACAGATGAGCAGAGTTATGGATGGAATGAGTGGACTAAAGGATTAGAAATGGGTTTAATATTTTAAATTGAAAAATACCAATAGGTTCTCATGGAGTTTCAAGCATTCATGGCCATGAATTAGGTTGTACAAGGTCTTAGAAGTTCATTGGAGCCTTCTAAAGAGATAACAGTTTCGTACACAAGTCCAGAAGAACCAGACCATCATGGCATGTCACATAGAGAGTAATGGGTCAGATTGATTATACATTTAATATATGCTCTTGGTATGTTGACCAAAGTTGAAATATCACATGGACATGATGTTTTTCATGTATCAAACAATCTTTGAAAATTTTAGGTCTTCACTAATTTTATATCTCAAGATCTAAGTCCTCAAAGTCAAACCAATAGAATGGGATGGGCATGGAGATGTCAAGTTTAAGCCATGATAAGTAACCATTTGGATTTTAAAATCCTTAACAGGCTTAAGGTTTAACTAGGATCCAATAAGTGTCAAAAAATCACTTGATCAGATCATAGATCAATAGCATGCAGGAAGTCAATAGGTCAAAAGGTACTTGGAATGAGATCAATGGTTTGTGTTCAATCAGATCAAAAGATCCAATGGAAAGTGAGTGAGGATGACATCAATGGGCCTCAAATATCCAATAGAGAATGTTAAATCATGTAATTGAATATCAATGGTGAGCAAAAGGTCAACAAGTTAGAGAATCTTGAGATTAAATGAGGGGCTAATAAGTGGCATGAACACAATGAATCAAAAGATCAATGGTGCACATTTGATCAAGCATACCAAGATCAACAACATGCATTCACTGAGCTTACCATATAAACATTATGAGTGATGTCAAAAAGTGAAGGATCTTAGATTAAATGCAAGGCCACCACGTGGTGTACGTGCATAAAATCATGGAGCTGATAATAAGATCCCACAGAATAACAAGGAGCTAACAAATGTTATAATCTAGAAGGCCTAGTTCAAGATCAATGGATAACATTAAAATACAAAAGCTAAGGTACTTAAATAGGTAATGAATGCAACCTAAGGTCAAACTAGGGTAATATTTCAAAGGATGCCATTGAAGCTCAGTTGAGACCTTTGTTGGAGGATCTAAAGCATGTAGACTTAGTTTTATTGTGTTTTCAACATCATGTATAATAAGTCTTTAGCTTCCATAAGTTTCAAAGGTATAATAGGTCTATTTAGACATAATATGGTTCAAAAAAGAAGCTATGCAATCTGTAAGTTATTTATTAACATATTAACAATAGGAAAACCAATAATTGGATTGGTTTTCAATCTATAGTAAAGACCTATGTTCAGATTGCGATAGGGGAAAGTTTAAATTGTTTCATATTTATAAAAATATATAGCTTCAACAAATGTGTACCTGTAGCCACTAAAATCAAACTTAAGCATGGCTCTGTCAAGTCCATGGATATGAGTACTTTGTACTCATAATGAAAGCAAGTGGAGATGGCATAAAATATCAAAGCAAAGGGATTTGGGGATTAGAGAGTATAGTGGAGAATTTATTTCTTCTCAAATCCTTTTAGTCATGATTGGATCAAAGATGGTTTAGAAATCAAGAAGCTTGGCAATTCCATTAATGATCTCAAATGGTGTGCTCCCCCTCTCTCCCCTTTCTCCTATATCTTTTATTCTTTTTAATTTATAAGACTCTCTCTCAATTTTAATAATAAATTCTCTCTCATTTTTGGAAGAGTAGAGACTCTCATTTGATAAGGTTAGACCCTATAAAAATTTGTATGAAATACCCCTTGAAGCAGTAAATACTTTCTTTACCTATCTTTCCTCTCTGAATTGGGTGTAGAAAAGCTTATGCATGATGGCATTGTGAAGGAGAATCTTTTATGCCCATTGTCCTTCTTTTTTAATCATTTATAGGTGTCTTTAAGTTAGTTGCAGGTCTAAGTTAGTGTTTTTTTTGTCATTGATGCAAGATCTCAATGAGTCTTAGAAATCCTCTTTGCCTTCATTTGTTTCTTCCTAAACCTAGTTTATGAAACACTTATGCAACTAGCTATTTTTGTGAGATTGTGTGAGCTAGCATTATCTTATGCTTACTCAGTATTTAATTCATGCTTATGTGAGTTATCATTTAAATTTGTTGTATCACTTGGTTAACTTTCTTATGATCCCTTTCCCCCTATCTAATCATTTTCCCTATAGTAGCATTAGTTTAGGTGATTCATCAAGAGGAAGTCAACCTTCTCTGGAGGTTTAACCCCATTATAGGATACCCATAGCCTAGGGTTGTTCCCATGGTGTATCTCAATTGGAGAGCACCTAAAGAACCCTATCCAAGGGTGAAAATTGATGATACAATAGTTTTTGGCATGCCCAATGGGACCAAGATCCAATAAAGTGAAAATATTATTGGTGTGTCTTTCATATAATCATCTTTTAGAAGCAAGCAAGTTAGCACCAATGGTAACTCTGAATCAAAGCTTTTTATAAGCAGCCCAAGTATGTATCATTAAATATTTTAATCAATTTTTGCATCTCATTTGACATATGAGTTTGAGATGAATAGTGATATTGAATACCCCTATCATGAACCTCCTTTTCAACCTTATTATAACCCATGTTATACTCCTCAGTAGTCCTATCAAAATACCCATCAATCCTATAAACAATGGCAGCCCTATGGTCCTCCATTTCCCTCTCCATATATACATCATTTTTTTAGACAACCCTATGAGGAAGGTTATCAAGAGGCCTATCAAGAAGTACCTTCCTATCAATTCCAATGTGACCCTTACCAACCATATCATGATGCCTATTAACCTCAAGAGGACCCTCATGATTCTTGGAATGAAGAATCTGATACTCCTATTAATTGCACACAAAGATACTACAAGACAAAGTGTGAATTATTACAAGCTAAAATAAAACAAGATGAAGCTGGTCTTGATCCCCATCATTAACCTCCCCCTTATTCATTATTTCCATCTTATATCAAGTCCTTTTTGGCATCTATACCATAGTTACTAGTTAATGAAGATACTATGAGAACATGGGATGATGAGTATGATGTGTTCCATAATCATCTCATGGAATGATTAAGAGGTGCTACCCAAATTTGTATGTAGAGGTTGGAAATATTTGAATGGATATAAGGAACCTAATGGGATATCAAAGAGAAAATGGGCTTGGAAAAGAAGTGCCTTCAATGTTCAATAGATAGGCTATGGATGTGGAAAGACAAAGAACCTAAAAATGAGTTTGTTGTTATTGAAGAGCCTCAAGGAGGCTATTGGCAAGGTGCAACTTCTGCTTATATAGGTGTTCTTCTTCCAATCATCCCCAAAAATCTCATACCCATGAGCCTATCCTTTAACCTTCCATCCCACCCTTTCTTGAGAAAGAGCCCATTTTGAGGGAAGCAAATGAAGATGAAAGAGCTCAATCTATAACTAATCAATAAGATGCTATGAGTTACTAAGAATAATAAATCAACATAGGAACTCCCCTTGGTAAACACAAGTGCAACTCTACCTTATTGAATGAAGAGAAGCACATTGAAGATCCTACTACAACTATTGGTATAGAATCTAATGTGAAAGAGGATGTACTTGATAAAGACCTCTTACATAATGCCCATTATGATATAGATATTAAAGGGTACATTCATGAGGAATATGGCTTATGGCAAAGGTTTGATGCCATATGCAAGGAATTTGATAAATTATAACATGAAGGTGAATGTATTTCTCCTTTTCATGAGCCTACAATCATGGAGTTTGATATAGTTTCTGCCCAAAAAGTTGTGAACATAGAGGATGAGGCCAAGGCAAAATTCAAGGTTCCTCAAGGATGGTTAAGATCTTTATTTGAGGTTGAATCCTTTTCAGGGATGTTAGGACATGGAAAAGTTAATATTGATTTTTCCCAACATCAAATACATTCTATCGTAGAGGAAATCAAGGTTGAAAAGGTTGCCATATCTTCAATATTGCAGATTAAGGGTCAAGTACTTGAGAAGGTAGAGAAGATGTTTTTCATGGAAGACAATGACCAAAATTGGGTAGAATATTCAAAGATCCTAGATGAGCTTGAGGAGTTTGTAGTAAATAAGAAAACTAATCTCATTGAGGGCACCATGGAAATCAAGAAGTTGGTAGATACCATAAATAAGGAGGCATCAAGGCCAAGGGTTAAAGGGCTACATGCCTCATTCAATCCATCATCCCATGATGTAGGAGGGTTTTTAAACTTCCCCTTTGATCGAAGAGGAAGTGTTTCTTTCAAGTTAGTTTTTGTTTAGGCTAGTTAATTTCCCTTATGTCCTCTATTTTTATTTTCAATAAGTTCCTAGGGCATAGTTGTTTATTTTTCTCTTTTGTTCCTTTTGCTTCAAGAAAAGTTCTAGAAAAGGTACAGCCTTAGGTCAACTTCTATTAGAAATGAGAGAAAAGAATTGAGACTCCATGTACCCAATGGATCATTAAAGGTAACCAATTTCTTGCATAGCAGGCATGCAACCCTAGGATGCCATTAGAAATGTTGGCCAAATTTGTCCCACATAAGAATCTTTTGCCTAGAAATAGTTTGAATAGATGAGCAAATTTATGGGTGGAATGAGTGGACCAAAGGCTTGAATACAGGTCTAGGATTGCAAAATGAAAAATACCAACAGATTATCATAGTGTTTCAAAAATTCAAGGGTGTGAATCAGGTTACATAAAGTCTTAGAAGTTCATTGGAGCCTTCTAAAGAGATAACAATTTCCTACATAAGTCTAGAAGAACTAGACCATCATGGCATGTCACACAAAAATGAATGGGTTAGCTTGATTGTGTATTTAATATATGCACTTGAGAGCTTGACTAGAGCCAAAATATCACATGTACATGATTTTTTTCATGACTCAAACATTCTATACAAATTTTAGGTCTTGATGAATTTTTTATCTCAATATCTAAGTCCTCAAAGTCAAACCAACAAAATGGGATGGGCACAGAGATGTAAAGTTTAAGACATGACAAGTAACCATTTGGATTTGAAAATACTTAACAACATTTAGGTTTAACATGGATCTAACAAGTGTCAAAATATCATTAATTGGATCATAGATCAATGGGATGCAAGTAGTCAATAGGTCAAAAGGTCCCTGAAATGAGATCAATAGTTTGCATACAATTAGATCAAATTATCCAATGGTGAGTGGGTGAGGATGATGTCATTGGTTCCTAGAGATCCAATAGAACATGTTAAATCATGCAATTAAAGATCAATGATAATCACAAGGTCAACAAGTTAGAGGATCCTAAGATTAAGTGAGGGGATGATAAGTGGCATGATCATGATGACTCAAAAGATCAATGGTGTGTGTTCGATCAAGGAGACCAAGATCAATGGCATGCATTCACTGAGATTACTAGATCAATGGTGTGAGTAAGGTCAAAAATTCAAAGATATCAGATTAAATAGAAAGCCACCATGTGGTGTAAGCGTATTAAATTATGGAGCTGACAGTAAGATCCCATGGAAGAATGAGGACTTGACAAAGGTCATAATCTAGAAGGCCTAGTTCAAGATCAATGGTCAGCATTAAAGTTCAAAATCTAAGGGAATCCAATGGGGAGAGAATCTGAACTAAGGTCAAACTAGGGCAATATTTCAAAGAACACCATTTAAGCTCAGTTGAGACCTTTGTTAGAGGATCTAGAGCATGTAGACTTGGTTTTCTTATGTTTTTAACATTGTGTGCAATAAGTCCTTGGATTTTATTGGGTGAATATTTTGTCAACAGATAACTAATGAGCAAAATAGGTCTCTTCAAACATAGCATAGGGAGATTGGTCAGCAAGATGTGCAGGTTTAGCACATCAAAATGGGACAAATCTCTCCTCTCATCAAGGGGAGGTTCCTTGTAAATAGGAGGAGGCTATATACTATATATATAAGAAAAAATTAACACTCAAGGGTAGGATAACACCATCCATCTCTCTTTTTTTAGAGATGATGTTCACAAACAAAGGATAAAATCCTTGTGAAAACATTAAAGGCACTTATCTTCTTTAAGAAGTGATCTTGTAGGAAATAGTAGGAGTTCTTTTAGGTAGTGACAAGTAACTGGTAACAAAGGGCATAGTAACCAGCAGACTGAGATGTAGCACAAATTCTCCACCTCGACTACCCAAGAGTGAAATACGAAGGAAAATGAGGACACAAAGTCATCCCAAGGTCCTTTACATAGAAACAAAAAATAGACAAACACACTAAAGGCAATTATAGATAGCACAAAGTCTCTCCATAGTTGGCTTCAGGACACCTTCTTGATTACTTCCACAGTTCTTCTTATTTCATTAAAATGGACAAGAACACATTCAAGAAACAGACATAAGAACAATCGCCTAAATGATACAAACTATAACATCACAATGTCTGAAAGTAATCTACTTTCTCATTCAAACAAAGAAATATGATTAATAATCTGAGCTCAAAGTCTCAGTAATCACCTCTCAATTTTGGTAGAGTTTTGATTCTATGACCAAAATGATCTCCCTTGCATAAAGTAAGAGAATACAATATATAGCAGCCAAGAAAGGCTTGGCACTTTGTTCAATGGAATGGCCCATGCTGCATTAATGCCTTTAATGCATTTTTAGTTTTGTCAAAGAGCCCATGCTGAAACTGGGTGGCCACCTTAACCATGGCATGTCGATTCATCTCAAATGTCTTCTCCTGGACTTGAGTCATCTAGTCTGTCACCTGATGTATGCACAGCTGTCCACCTTGTCTTTACTCCAAGGGAGACAAACAGGTCGTGCCTTCAATGTTTACAAGTTTAAATATCTATTTGGTGGACTGTTCCACCTACTACAATAACTTCACCATAGATATTTTTGGTCTTTCCCTCTTTCTTATTGTAGTTTGAGCCCTTGGGCTATCTTTTCCCCCTTTTGCTAGCCTTTTTGGCTCCTTCTTCAGCTAGGCACTAAGTTTGCTTTCAAGTTTTGTTCCACTTTTGAAAATCAATGGATATTTCATTAGCTTGAATTTGACATCCATGGGGATGTCAAAGGTTCCCTATTTCAATGGTTTGGGTGGCCTCCTTGGTTCATCCACTTGAACCTTCTCCTTGAACTAGTCTTTAGAAACTTCCACTTCTTATCTTTGCTCAGAGCTTCCTTTGAACTGTTGAACCCATTGAACCTATGAACCATTTTGGTTCAAGGTTCAATGATTCATCTTCTTCCTTAAAATCATTTATTTTCTCTAAGTCTCTCGATTTTTGGAAGAGTCCATAGAAATATGTCTATTGAGTTCATAGAAACAAGTTGGTAGAATCAAGCCTACAGAATCCATAGTTTTGAGTCTTGCAGAGTCTATAGAATTGAGCCTGTAGAACCAAGAAACCAACCTATAGAGTTTATAGAAATGAGTCCATAGAACCTAGCCTATAGATTCCATAAAAATGAGTCCATAGAACCCAGCCTATAGAGTCTGTAGAAATGAGTATGTAGAACCTAGCCTACAGAGTCTATAGAAATGAGCCTGTGGAGTCCATAGAAATGAGTCCATAGAAATCATCCTATGGAGTCCATAGAAATCAGGCCTATAGAGTCTGTAGAAATTAGTTATGGGCCTTAATGTCTTTGGAACTTCTTGAAGGGAAGGTGTCCCTTCGGGCCTTGAGAAGATCCATTTTCTAGTCGCTAAGAGCCCCCTGCAAGGGTACCTACCCTTTAGGGTCCTTTGAGTGGCCTTCAAGATTTTATTCCTTCAGAGGGTCTTTGGGCTCCAATTCCTTCAGACAAAATGTCCGAAGGAATTCCTTTAAACAATTTCTCTGAAGGAAATATTTCCTTGGCTTCGTCCACTTTCATCAGGCTTTTTCTTTTAGACAAATTCCTTCGAACAAAAGTTTGAAGGAATTCCTTTAGATAATTTGTCTAAAATAATTCACATCATCTTTCACCTTGAATAATCTGAAATAATTCCAAATTTTCCTACCTTGTTCATTTTTTTGAAGAAAATCTCTTAGTCGTCTTTTGCTCACTGCGCTCCGCAAGGGCACTCAGCTTTGGTTCGCTGCCCTCCACAAGGGCACTTGGCCTTGGTTCGCTACCATCCACAAGGGCACTTGGCTTTGGTTCACTATCCTCCATAAGGGCACTTGGCCTTTATTTTTGGGGCACTCCTTTGAACTGTTGATTGAACCGACCGATTGAACCAACTTTGGTTCAATGGTTCAACAGTTCATTTCTTTGTTCTGCTCGTTCATTTGACCACTTAAACCAACCACATTGAACCAAATGCATGTTGAAATTGTTGAACCCATTGAACCTTTGAACCAGAATGGTTCAAGGTTCAATGGTTCAATGGTTCAAGCCTTCTTCTTTTCGTTAAGTGTTTTGAAGTTGTTGAACCTTGAAGCGGTTGAACTTTTTAAACTTTTTCTGAAGCGCTTAACTCTTTAAGCTTGCCAATGTCATTGAACCTTTGAAATCATTAAACCTTTGAACCTTTTGGAAGTGGGGTTCAATGGTTTAATGGTTCAATCCTTCCTTTGAAGCTTGCTGATGAACATTTTTGGTTGAACCAAGGTGTCAAACCAATCTAGAAATTGCCTAAGTGCTGGGAACTTGTTCCTTTGTTAGAATTCACCTATTGAAGCCATTAAACTAGTTGAACCTACTAATCCCTTAACTAAAAAAGCTTGAATAATGAAGAATTTGAATGCTCAAAACAATTTTTTTAGAAGGGAAGGGATAATTTTGGCCTACAGGACCAAAATAGTTCATATGTTGTTCCAAAAATGAGTGACATATTTTGGGAACAACAGTTGGCTCTAGTTGGGGAACTTCCTTCAGTTGAAAACTTGGAACAACTGAGGAGAGTAGAAACCAGAATCTCCAATGCCTTGAAGTATGCCATTGGGCTATGAAGTCATGCTACCCAAAAAACAAAGGTGCCAAAAATGAAAATGAACAACACAAAATTGAACTAAAGACTATACAAATATACATATGTATAGGTGAACTTATCTAATACTTCAAGAATTGAAGTGCTTTAGATGCTACCCATTGTGAGGCAGAGAAAAGGGTGTGCCATCTTGATACTTCAATAGGAAACTATTTTCACCATTGAGTTGATAGATAGTAAATGAGCCTCTCCAAAGGGAATTGAATTTTCCATGCATTTCCTTTGGTTCTCTTCTCTTGTCCCATAATAAGACTTGATCTCCAATTTGAAAATCATAGTTTTTTGCTTTCTGGTCAAAGAACTTCTTCACCAAACTTTGATGTGTAGCAATTTGGTCCACCACCATGGTTCACTACTCATCCAACTCAGTCAAGCACATGATCCTCTTATCGATGGAGCTTTCATATGTCTAATCTTCAACTGTCTTAGCCAATATCAATGCTATCGATTCTAGGGTTATTGGTATCTCATCATTAAGACCATAAAGAAGTTGGAAAGGTGACATACCAATTACCCTTTTGGATGTAATTTTGTCTACCCATAAAGCATCAACCAATGCTTTATGACAGGTTCGTTGGTTGTCATCCACCAACTTCTTGATGATGGTCACCAGGTTCTTGTTGCTTGATTCTACTTAGCCATTCCCTTGTGTAAAATAATCAAAAGAGTGGGAGAGGGTAATCCCATAGTAAAAATAGAACTGAGTGACCTCATGAGAAGTGAAACAAGCTACATTATTTGTCACAATTTTGGTTAGGAACCCAAACCTATAAATGATGTTCTCTTTGAGAAAATTGCACACTACTTCTAAAATAGCCTGCTTGGTTGGAATAACTTCCACCCACTTGGTGAAGTAATATGTGGCTGTGAGGACATAATCATGTCTAGAACTTGAAGATGGGTTTATAGCACCAATAAAATCAATTCCCCATTACTAAAATGGTTCTTCTATTACTAATAGCTTGAGAGGTAGAGCAGCTAACTTGGTTCTTCTAATGAACTATTGGCACAGTTCACACCTTCGTACCCATTTATATGCATCTTGAAACAAAGTAGGCCAGTAATACTTGGCTCGCAAAATCTTATGGGCAGTTATAGAAGCAAAAAAATGTCCTCCACAGGCCAAATTATGGAAGGACTTCAAAAGTTGATTCTACTATTCTTTATCCATGTAGCGAAAGAACACTCCATCAAGGCTCCTCTTATATAGGCCATTGTACCAGAGGACAAAATTGGTAGCTTTTAACTTGACAGTCCTTCTTTCTTTATGAGACAGGTGAGCAGGACACTCACCATAAGTAAGGAAATGAGAAATACTCAAATACCACTCATTCATGGTGGAGACAAAGAGGACTGTTGGCATGTCTTCCACTTCTATTTTTCCATGTTTTGCTTCTTTGGGTCTATTGTCAGCAATTAATTGGTAGAGGCCCCTTCCCCACACAAGCTTTGTTAGTTTGATAACAAGATCAAACTCCTAGATTTTAGCAATCCAATTGCCTCTTTTGGTTCCAAACTCCTACTGAGTTAATATGGATTAAACTATGGTGTTAGGAACCAGGGTAGTAATGTGTGAATTCATGATGTAAAAGTGGAAATGCTTCATTGTCTTTACCACTACATAGGCATGTTTCTCCATGTTTGAGTATTTCAGCTTATGAGCTTTGAGAGGATAGCTCATGAAATAAATGGGAGATTCCACGCCTTCTTTGTTCTATTGAACCATAATTATTGAAAGTGTGTGTTCAGAAGCATAACTATACACTGTGAAATCCTTGGTATAATCTAGACAAACCAGAATTGGGGTGTGGGCAATAACTGTCTTAATATCTTGAAATGCCAATTTGCCTTCCTTAGTGTAGCTGAAGGTGGCCTTCCCTTTCATCATATTTATGATATGGTGAGTCTTCTCTACAAATTTAGGAATGAACCTTCGTAAAAAGTTCATTTTTCAAAAGAAAGAGTGAACTGTAGTCTTACTTGTAGGCTGGGTATGTTCTTGGATGGATTTGACTCTGTCTAAATCAATCTTTATGCCTTCTTTGGATACAAGGTGTCCAAGAAGTTTCCCCTCTGTCACTCCAAAGACAGACTTCTTGGGATTAAGAGAAATGCCATTCTGGTAGTAGCATTCTAGCACTTGTTGAAAATGGCACACATGGTCAGAGTGATGCTTGGAAAAGATGGTCAAGTCATTAAGGTATACCATAATGAACTTACCCATTTCATCTTTGAAAGCAAGGTCCATTTCTCTCTGAAATGTGGCACCATCATTTATCAGGCCAAATAGCATTATTCGATAGGCAAAGGTGCCCCAAGGTGTGGTGAAGGTAATCTTATGCTGGTCTGCTTCACCCACTTCAACTTGATTGTATCCTGAGAAGCCATCTAGCATTGATAACATCTCTAAACCAATCATTATCTGAAGGACTTGATTCATGATTGGCAGAGGATAGTTATCCTTTAAGGATGATTGATTCAAATTTTTGAAGTCTATGAAGAGGCAAATTTTTCCATTATTCTTCCTCACAGGTACTATGTTGGCAATCCATGTGGAATGATGGATTGGAAAAATTATCCTAGCATTCAACATTTTCTATATTTCTAACAAAATAGTACCTGATATCTTCAGATTGTACTACCTAGATTTTTTCTTGTAAGGCATCGAATCATCCTTGAAAGGAATTTTATGTAAAATTTCATCAGGCCTGAGTGACTTCAGATCATCATAGGAGTATGCTAGGACATCCATGTACTAACAGAGTAGAGCAGCAAATTTAAACTTCTCTTTCAGAGTACAGTACTTCCCAATGCTCACCATCTTGGGATTTTCCTTGGTACCTAAATTTATTTGATCAAACTCTTGTGAGGAGCTTGAATCTATTTCTTGTTATTTGATGAATCTGTCATGCTTGTCAAATAGCTTCTCAAGGGAAACCAGGCCTTTGGAAATTTTATTTCCTTTCAATTACATGAATTCATCACTTGCGTTTAAACTTGATTCAGAGGCTGGTTCAAGTTTCTGAGGTTCATTGCCTTCAAAATGTAGTTGTTCAAAGTTGTCTTTTTATTTTAGGAAGGCAATGATTTGGTGGTCACCATTGAATACTTGACAATGATTAGCATTATTTGGCACCCTTAGTTGAAAGACCAGTTCAATAGTGTACCTATCTCCTTTAAAATTAGGGAGAAGGACCAAAAGAGTTGCTGAAACAACCAATGCATCAGCTCTATTATTGAATTCCCTAGGAACTATAGAGATACTAAAAGCATCAAAGCTTTCAATTTGTTCCCAAAATAGATTATGATAATGATGCAATCTCTCATTTTTTGTTTGGTATAGGTTTCTCACCTGACAAACCACCATCTCAGCATCTCCTTTGGCATGAAGGAGCTTGGCACCCTTGTTTCGAGTGGCCTTTAATCCAAGCAACAACAATTCATATTCAACAATATTGTTAGTATTTTTGAACTATAATTTGTATGAAGAAGGTGTTGGGCAAGAGGGGGGTGGAAGATAAATCCAAGAACAAACACACCTGTTCTAATTCCACCCGTTAGGATCTTGCTCCTCAGAAAGAGCACAGTATGATTACCAAATATAAGCAATTGAATATGCGGAAATAACCAGAAACACAAGTAACTAGAATTCACCAATAGCATAGAATATGAGAGACAATACACTATCTTGTATTAACACTATACAGAAAAGAATACATCAAAGAGCCGCCACACTCTTTCACCTTACAGAGATTCGCCACACCTCAAGTGTACAGTAATTCTTCTCACACACACTCTCCTACACAAAAAAAATGGTCCCAACAACCAACTCACACACAGAATTGGTGTTCACCTCACCAACCAGTCAGTAATAACCCTGCCGGTACACCAAGCACTCTATAGCACTTCAAGCTGATCTCTCATGAACTTGCAACCTGCAATTCAAAGACCAAACTTACATGTAGATCCCCAATGAGCTTGCAACAACCTGCAACTCACAGATCTTACAACTAGAAGGAACTCTTCCTTTTTATCTCATGCCTTAAATAATACATGCCAATGGGTCTATAAATAGATCCCTAACTCAAACAATAACTTAGACTCTTAATTTAGACAATTATCCTCACAGCCCAAGACTCTGGGTGGTCTTAACATGCAAACTCATCGTTCACTTAACTAACTGTCTGTGAAACGAACACTTCGGGAACACACAGGCGACCAACGCCAGTCCCTGCTAGTCTGGTTCTGCCGACGTCGGCCGACTTCCTGCCGTCGCCGGTGGACTTCTGCACTGGACTCTACCGACGTCGGTCCTGCTGCCGATGCCGGTTCCTATAGAACTCAGCAACCATCTGTTCCTCAGTTTGCAAAGGTTGAAGCTTTTAGCTCCACAACCTAACAATCTCCCACTTGGAGATAAATAGCTGCAACCTGTACCTGTACCTGTACACCGTCTAGTTTGTTTCCTTGGCTTTGTATCCCTCCTCAAGATCACTCTTGAAGACCAACCACCACAAAATCCATGGTGCAAAATATGTCATCCAAATTAAATGCCACATCCGCATCTACAACCATGTAGAAAAAGAACTTGACCCTGCATAGCATGTGCACCTGCTGCTGGTCCCACTGAACTGCCCTTCAGTATTACTCTCCCGGATTGACTCCAAACTTGTGACAACTCCCACTGCTTGGGAAAACTCAGGTTTAGTACATACCATGCACTCAACCTCATTATGTGAATCAAGACACCTGTTCTATGAACTGTCTAACCATCGGCGTGCTAACCGGCTTCGCACAATCATCCTGAAACAAAGTCAACAAGACCTCCATGTCTCTAGAACACACTCATGCCAAAGAATCTTGTTGCTCCCAGATTCTCCATGACATACACCTGAACTAGCTTTACCTTTAGTTCAGCAATACCTGTATATGTAACCCAGCAACAAGCACATCATACAGAAAATAGGATAATGTAGCTAATATTATCCAACCTGGTAAAGAGAAACACAATGATCAAACCTCCATTGCCCTGCAGCTAATACAAGATCATATACCCTGATCTTCCATCTCACGTATCTATTTCCGCTCTTCTTCATCCTCAACATCCAATCGTCTCTCAGTGCTTACTTCCAGCTGGCAACACTACCCAAAACACCTATTTGGTTCTCCTCCAAGGAATCACATCCTCATTCATGCCAAGCTCCCACTGTTTCCTGGATCTACCTGTTCTGCTTCTTTAATAACTTCCTGGTCCTATGCCATAAGTGAGCAACAAGTAATGTAAAGAAGGGAAATGATGAATTTAAGAACTTACTTACACCTTCAGTCCTCCATATGGGCGCTTGAGACTCCATGACAACTCGCTGTCCACCCAAAATTCGTCTCAGTAACTGATGTCGGTCACATCTCAGTCTACAGCCGACCGATGTCGATTCCCTGCGACTGCCTCTCTGCCGACGTCGGTTTCCCCTGGCTGACACCGGTCTCTTTTCTGCCCTGAGTCACCGACGTCGGGCTGCACATAGCCGACGTCGGTCCCTATCTGGACACTGACGCCGGTTTTCCTACCGACGTCGGTCTCTGTGTTTTTCTTGTGAGACCTGACCTTTTCTCGCGAGCTCTTTTTGGATCAAAACCTTGTCCAAATCACCCTTGCTCTGCTCAGAATTCCTCTGCACTTTATGCTGAACTCTGTCCGTCACTTTCTCCTTGAAAACCAAGGCTTTTTCGTTCTTGTCACTAACATCGAATTCCTCAAGAAACCTCACTTTCTTCTTCTGCATACAGAAACCACGATCCACGCCTTCCAAATCCGAAAGCATATTCTTTGACTCAAGAACCAGCATCTCCTTCTTATCTATGTGACCAAGCCTATCAAGCCACATCTCTGAATCTACAGCTGAAGTAGATAACCCAGAAAGAGAATCAGTAAAACAAGTAGATAGATAAAGCGTACCTACTTTCTTACCTCTAGCTACAACAAGTGTACCCTTGGTAACCTTCCAAGAGTCCGCTGTGAGAGTTACTGTGCAACCCTCTTCACCCAAACTTCTAACAAAAATTAGATTCCGCTTTAGAACTGGGACATGCATGACCTCCTTTAACACCCATGTGTCACCTGTCTGCAATTTCAGCTTCACTTTGCCTTTGCCAACAATCTGACAAGGCTTACCATCCCCTACACAAATTTCTCCAAAGTCTCCTTGGACATACTCATGGAAAAATTCCCTATGTGGGGATGCATGAAAAGAGGCACCAGAATCTAATACCCAAGATTCTACTTTATCCAAAGAACATACCACAGCATCCTGTGCAACGTAACCTGCAACATCTGCTTCTTCTACATGTCCTTCATGCTGATCTTCACCCGATCTGCAATCTCTCTTTAAGTGCCCTTGCTTTCCACATTTCCAGCAGGTTATTCTGCCATACCTGGACTTGGATCTTTTGCCTATCTTCGACCTTGATCTCCCACTCTCTGTCTTCTCTCTTGGCCTTCCTCTTCCTTCAACACTCAAAGCATCTCCAGATGATTCACCTGTGCTTTTCCTGCGTATCTCTTCATTCAAGATCACACTCACAACATCATCCACTTTTAAGACTTTTGAAGGAGACACAGTATTAGAAACTGCCATTACCAAACCTTCCCAACTTTCAGGCAATGAACACAAGATTAAGAGAGCTCTAAGTTCATCATCAAATACAATATTAACTGAACTTAACTGGTTTACCAAACCATGGAAATCACTAAGATGGCTATGAACAGATCCACCTTCCAACATTTGCAAATTAAATAAACGCTTCATAAGAAATACCTTATTAGAAGCCGAGGGTTTTTCATACAAATTTGCCAAAAATTTCATCAACTCCACCGTTGTCTTACACTGTGATAAGCTAGAAATCACAGATGAATCAAGACTCAATCTAACAGATCCCAGAGCCTTCTGATCAAGAACCTCCCATTCTTCATCTTTCATATCCAAGGGTTTGCTAGCAACCCACCCAACGGTAAGTACAGATCTTTCTGATACAGATAGTCCTCAATCTGCATCCTCCATAATTGGTAGTTCTTGCCATTAAACTTTTCCATTCGTAGTTGACTGTTTTCTGCCATTGCTCAACTCCCACTCAAATAGAAACCCTGTGAGTAACCTGTAATCAAAACACACTACCCAGATCTACACCAATCTGTTAGTATCCCAACCAAAAGCTCTGATACCATTTGTTGGTGGTATCAAGCTATGAGCCAACAACCTGGCTCTGATACCACTTGTTGGGCAAGAGGGGGGTGGAAGATAAATCCAAGAACAAACACACCTGTTCTAATTCCACCCATTAGGATCTTGCTCCTCAAAAAGAGCACAGTATGATTACCAAATATAAGCAATTGAATATGCGAAAATAACCAGAAACATAAGTAACTAGAATTCACCAATAGCACAGAATATGAGAGACAATACACTATCTTGTATTAACACTATACAGAAAAGAATACATCAAAGAGCCGCCACACTCTTTCACCTTACAGAGATTCACCACACCTCAAGTGTACAGTAATTCTTCTCACACACACTCTCCTACACAAAAAAATGGTCCCAACAACCAACTCACACACAGAATTGGTGTTCACCTCACCAACCAGTCAGTAATAACCCTGCCGGTACACCAAGCACTCTATAGCACTTCAAGCTGATCTCTCATGAACCTGTAACCTACAATTCAAAGACCAAACTTACATGTAGATCCCCAATGAGCTTGCAACAACCTGCAACTCACAGATCTTACAACTAGAAGGAACTCTTCCTTTCTATCTCATGCCTTAAACAATACATGTCAATGGGTCTATAAATAGATCCCTAACTCAAACAATAACTTAGACTCTTAATTTAGACAATTATCCTCGCAGCCCAAGACTCTGGGTGGTCTTAACATGCAAACTCATCGTTCACTTAACTAACTGTCCGTGAAACGAACACTTCAGGAACACACAGGCGACTGACGCCGGTCCCTGCTAGTCTAGTTCTGCCGACGTCAGCCGACTTCCTGCCGTCGCCAGTGGACTTCTGCACTGGACTCTGCCGACATTGGTCCTGCTACCGACGCCGGTTCCTGTAGAACTCAGCAACCATCTGTTCCTCAGTTTGCAAAGGTTGAAGCTTTTAGCTCCACAACCTAACAGAAGGAAAAATATCTCCTTGGGGAGATATTAGAACAATTTCAACTCCTAAACTAGTAGAGGAATAACTACCATCAATTCCAATATCCATACCTCATTTAAAACTGATCCTTTCTTAGATTTTTCTTTGTGTGAAGGGGAGGATTTTTTTGCACTTGTACTGCACTCTATCTTGTCTTTTACTGGTCCGTCTGAACCAATTTTTAGACTATCATTTTTAGAGGTTTTATCAGCTAAGATGGGAACATCCTCTATAGTCAAGAAGTAATTACCCATGCCTGAAGACTCAAATAGAATTTGAGCTTCAGGCGCTGATGTTTTAGTGACCATATATTTTGCTTCCTTCTTAGGGAGCAATCTCTACATAATGCCTTTGACTGGGATCCTTGCTTTAGATAGGTCCATGCTCAACTCACCACCAACATCCTTGCAAAAAATTTAGCCAAGAAGGATGTCGTATGATGATGGGACGTCAGCCACCAGGACAGTCATCTTGATTCTCTTTTCGAAGAATGCTGTAAATGCAAATTGGGCATCTTTGATTTATCTTAGTAGTGGCACTTGTTTGTTCTCCATGGAGAATCATCTCCCAAATGTCTTGGTTAGTGTGAGACCAAGAGATTCTACCACTGTGTCAGGCATGATGTTGTTAGATGCACATGAATCTATGATGCAATTGTTCAGCAGGTGTCCATTTATCAGGAAGGAGACATAAAATGGTTCAATTCTTCTAAGAGAATTAGGAGGAGTAATGACAAGGTTATTCTAGGTGGATTTGGGAGTCACCTTTGGAATAATTGGTCCTGTAGGGGCATTTTTATTTCTCACACATTCCACTAACTTATCCAACTGCTTAGGGTTAGATTGTAGGAATTCAAATTTAGACATTTGAATCTTAGTTTTCTTTATATGGTCAATTATGTCAAATGTCTAAAATGGGCTAAGAATAGAGGATGGGAGTTCATCCTTTTGGTTTTTGGAAGGGGAGGACTGGTCTGTGAATTTGAAGTTGGAGGTGAAGGCGTGTTTGAGGTACTCACCTTTTTAATAGTCACCAGGTCCTTTGACTGGAAGGGCAAAGTGGTTCCTCACTTAGAAATTGAAATTGTAGGCTGAACTCACTCTTCTATTATTTCCTTATCAACTTGCTAGGCTGACTAATTCTTAGACCAAGTGAAAATAGCATATGATCCCTCAACTACTTTACCTTCACTTCTGGGTTCATCTTGGTAATTCAGGAAACCAATGTTGGAGTCACCAGCTAATTCTTCTTCTCCTTCTATGAAGAGATTAGTGTCATCTTTAGGGTTCAATTTAAGTTGGAAGGAGAAATCTAATTCTGCTTCAAGATATCCAACTACTGAATTGGTTGGAGGTGCTTCAATGGTAAGGTTCCCCCATGGGGGAGGAAGATGATTTGGGTACCCTTGATTTTTGGCAGCATGGCTTTGGTATGACTGATTGAGGAATGTCCTCCTTGGTACATCTCTATATGAAGGGACAGATGACATCCCTTGAGCCATTTGCTTTCTAAGAGCTAGCAATTCATTTTCCAGCTTCTGTACCATTGGATCAGTGGTGGATGTAGGTGAGTATTCAGAAGATGAAGAGGATTTACTTTTGTTAGGATCTTTACTTATCTTTCCCACCAAGATAAGATCATCTTCTATCTCAGTAGCCATATCTTGAGCAATAGCAAGGTCTATGTGGCCAGCCTGTCTCAACAGAAAACTCACTTCGGGCATCTATGAGTTGATGAAGAAGCATTTAAGGTTCTCAAGTGTTGGCTGAGCAATTATAAGAATTTGGTTCCTCAGCTTGTCAAACTTGGCAATGAAATATCTCATAGGTTCATGAGGTTCCTTCATATGTGTGAGCTGGGCTAGCAAGGCATGTGCATCTTCTGCAGGCTTGAACCTGGCTTCAAATTTAGCTTTGAGAGTGTCCTAGTCAGTCATTAACCAAGCCTATAGATGGTAGAACCAGTTTGCAGCAATACCTTGTAGTGTTTCCACAAATAGCCTAACTGTTATATCCTCATATTCCACGCCTATCACATCACAAGCTATGCTGAAGGTAGCAATATGTTCATCAGGATGAACTTTCCCATCACCAAAGAACTTGGATAAATTCTTCTTTGAACTATGTGGTATCTCATGAAGAGGTGGAGTAAGATTGAGTGGACCAAAAGAGTTACCCCAGGGGCCTTGAGCTGCCATGATTTGATTATGGAAAAGGGGAATAATAAGTCTAGGTGGAGTATGTATGGGCAAAGCTCTGGTAACATCATAAAAAGAAGCTCTACCTTGTGTTGGTGACCTGGTACAAGTAGGAGGAACACTCTTGGATCATTGAACTTGAAGTTGGGGAGGGAACAAATCAAAATTACTATGCTGCATCAACTCAAAAATAAGGTCAACAACACCTTGGGTTCTCTAGTTTCTGGTATAACATGGAGTTTCCATATTGCAAAATAAAAATGGATAAGGATAGGGATTGCTTCAATCTAAAACTTGAGGCTTCAGACTACACATAATGTCCCCAGCAGAGTCACCAAAATATATTGGCATGGAGCTAGAAGAAAGTGGTAAGGCTATAATGATAATGGGTAAGACACAGACCAAAGTCACTAGAGTATATAATGGATAAGGGTAAGAACTGCTCATCACTGCCCAACAGAGTCACCAAAAACTATTGGGTGAATATTTTTTCAACAACTAACTGATGAGCAAAATAGGTCTCTTCAACCACAGCATAGGGAGATTGGTCGACCAGATGTGCAAGTTTACCACATCAAAAGGGGACAAATCTCTCCTCTCATCAAGGGGAGGTTCCTTGTAAATAAGAGGCTATATACTATATATATATAAGCAGAAAGTAACACTCAAGGATAAGATAACACCTCCATCTCTCTTTTTTTAAAGATGATGTTTACAAACAAAGGAGAAAATCTTGGTGAAAACACTGAAGGCACTTCTCTTCTTTCAGAAGTGATCTTGTAAGAAACAACAAGAGTTCTTTCAAGTAGTGATAAGTAACTAGTAACAAAGGGCATAGTAACCAGCAGATTGAGATGTAGCGCAAAGTCTCCACCTCGACTGCCTAAGAGTGAAATACGAAGGACAATGAGGGCACAAAGTCATCCCAAGGTCCTTTACATAAAAACAAAAAATAGACAAACACACTAAAGGCAATTGTATACAACACAAAGTCTCTCCATAGTTGGGTTCAGGACACCTTCCTGATTACTTCCACTAGTTATACTTATTTCATTAAAATGGACAAGAACACATTCAGGAAATAGACATAAGAACAATCTCCTAAATGATACAAGCTATAACAGCACAAAGTCTGAAAGTAACCTACTTTCTCATTCAAACAAAGAAATATGATTAACAATTTGAGCTCAAAGTCTCAGTAATTGCCTCTCAATTTTGATAGAGTTTTGCTTCTATGACCAAAAAGATCTCCCTTGCATAAAGTAAGATAATACAGTATATAGCAACCAAGAAAGGCTTGGCACTTTGTTTCATGGAACAGCCCATGCTACATTCAATTCCTTGAATGCATTTTCAATTTTTTCAAAGGGCCCATGCTGGAACAGGGTGGCTGCCTTAAATGTGGCGTGTCGATTCATCTCAAATGTCTTCTCCTAGGCCTGAGTCATTTCGTCTATCACCTGATGTCTGCATAGCTATCCACCTCATCTTTACTTCAAGGGAGACAAACAAGTCGTGCCTTTAATGTTTTCAAGTTTAAATATCTACTTGGTGGACTGTTCTACCTACTGGAATAACTCCAGCACAGATATTTTTGGTTTTTCCCTCTTTCCTAGTGTAGTTTGAGCCCTTGGCTTATCTTTTCCCCCTTTTGCTGGCCTTTTCGGCTCCTTCTTCAGCTGGGTGCTAAGTTTACTTTCAAGTTTCATGCCACTTTTGAAAATCAATGGATATTTCATTAGCTTGAATTTGACATCCATGGGGATGTCAAAGGTTTCCTGTTTCAATGGTTCAGGTGGCCTCCTTGGTTCAACCGCTTGAACCTTCTCCTTGAACTAGTCTTTGGAAACTTTCGCTTCTTATCTTTACTCAGAGCTTCCTTTGAACTGTTGAACCCATTGAACCTATGAACCATTTTGGTTCAAGGTTCAATGATTCCACTTCTTCCTTAAAATCCTTTGTTTTTTCTAAGTCTCTCGAGTTTCGAAAGAGTCCATAGAAATATGTCTGCTAAGTTCATAGAAACAAGTCGGTAGAATCAAGCCTGTGGAGTTTGTAGTTTTGAGTCCTGCAGAGTCCATATAATTGAGATTGTAGAACCAAGAAACCAACCTACAGAGTCCATATCAATGAGTCTGTAGAACCTAGCCTACAGAGTCTATAGAAATGAGTCTATAAAACCCAGCGTGCAGAGTCTGTAGAAATGAGTCCGTAGAACCCAGCCTGCAGAGTCTGTAGAAATGATCCTGTGGAGTCCATATAAATGAGTCTATAGAAATCATCCTGTGGAGTCCATAGAAATCAGGCCTGTAGAGTCTGTAGAAATTAGTTGTAGGCCTTAATGTCTTTGGAACTTCCTGAAGGGAAGGTGTCCCTTCAGGCCTTGAGAAGGTCCATTTTTTGGTCGCTAAGAGCCCCCATAAGGGTACTTGCCCTTCAAGGTACTTCGGGCAGCCTTCAGGATTTTATTCCTTCGAAGGGTCTTCAGGCTTGAATTCCTTTAGACAAAATGTCTGAAGGAATTCCTTCAGACAATTTGTCTGAAGGAAATCTTTCCTTGGCTTCGTCTGCTTCTATCAGGCTTTTTCTTTTGGGCAAACTCCTTTAAACAAAATTCCAAAGGAATTCCTTCAGATAATTTGTCTAAAATAATTCACCTCATCTTTCACCTTGAACAAATCCAAAGGAATTCCAACTTTTCCTGCCTTGTTCATTTTTCTAAAGAAAACTCTTAGTCTGCTTTTGCTCACTCCCCTCCACAAGGGCACTCGACTTTGGTTTGCTACCCTCCGCAAGTACACTTGGCCTTGGTTCATTGCCCTCCACAAGGGCACTTGGCCTTGGTTCACTTCCCTCCTCAAGGGCACTTGGCCTTGGTTTTTAGGGCACTCCTTTGAACTATTTGATTGAACCAACTTTGGTTCAGCGGTTCATTCCTTTGTTCCGCTCATTCATTTGACCACTTGAACCAATCGCGTTGAACCAAAAACATTGAACCAAACACATGTTGAACCTATTAAACCATTGAACCCATTAAACCTTTGAACCAAAATGGTTCAAGGTTCAATGGTTCAATGGTTCAAGACTTCTTCTTTTCATTAAGTGTTTTGAAGCCGTTGAACCTTGAAGCGGTTAAACTTTTTCCAAAGTGCTTAACTTGTTAAGCTTGTCAATGTCATTGAACCTTTGAACCCATTTAACCTTTGAGCCTTTTGGAATAGGGGTTCAATGGTTCAATGGTTCAATCCTTCCTTTGAAGCTTGCCGATGAACATTTTTGGTTAAACCAATCTGAAAATTGCCTAAGTGTTGGAAACTTGTTCCTTTGTGAGAATTCACTTGTTGAATCCATTAAACTAGTTGAACCTGCTAATCCCTTAACTAAAAAATCTTGAATAATGAAGAATTTGAATGGTCAAAACAATTTTTTGAGAAGGGAAGGGATAATTTTGGCCTGCAGGACCAAAATAGTTCATATGTTGTCCCAAAAATGAGTGACAAATTTTGGGAACAATAGATTTCACAAGTTTCAGAGGTAGAATAGATCTATTTAGACCTATTATGGTTTAGGAAAGAATCTATGCAGTCTGTAAGGTATTTATTGACATATCGACTATAGGAAAACCAATAATTTGATTAGTTGACAATTTATAGTAAAGAACTATGTTTTAGTTGGGGTAGGGGTAGGTTTAAAGTGTCTCATCTTTAGACAAAGCTATAGCTTTGACAAATATGTACATGTATCCACTAAAAGTAGACTTAGGCATGGCTATGTCAAGTCCATGTATATGAGGACTTTGTCCTCATAATGAAAGCAAGTGGAGATGACGTAAAAGATCAAAACAAAGGGATTTGGGGATTAGAGAGTATAGTGGAGAATTTATTTCTTCTAAAAGCCTTTTAGTCCTGATTGGATCAAAGATGGTTTATAAATCAAGAAACATGATAGCTCCATTAATGATCTTGAATGGCATGCTCCCCATTTCTCTCCCCTTTCTCCTATATCTCTTATTCTTTTCAATTTGGAAGACTCTCTCTCACTTTTGATAAGAAATTATCTCTCATTTCTAGAAGAACAAAGAATCTCATTTGATAAGGTTAGACCATGTCAAAAATTATATGAAATACCTCTTGAAGAAATAAATACTTTATTTACCTATCTCTCCCCACTAAATTGTGTGTATCAAAGCTTGTGCATGATGACATTGTGAAGGAGAATCTTCCATGCCCATTGTCCTTCTTTATTGCTCATTTATAGGTGTCTTTAAGTTAGTTACAAGTCTAAATTAGTGTTATTTCTATTATTGATGCAAGCTCTTAGTGAGTCTTAATAACTCCTCTTTACCTTCATTCATTGCTTCCTAAACCTAGTTTATGAAACACTTATGCAACTAGATAGTTTTATGAGATTGTGTGAGTTAGCATTGTCTTATGCTTCCTTAGTGTTTACTTCATGTTTATGTGATTTTTAATTTAAATTTTTTGTATCACATGGTTAACTTTATTAGGATCCCTTTCCCCCTTTCTAACCCATTTCCCTGTAGTAGCATTAATTTAAGTGATTCATCAAGAGGACGCTGACGTTCTCTAGAGTTTAAACCCCATTATAAGATACCCATAGCTTAGGGTTATTCTCATAGTGTAGCTCAATTGGAGAGGGCCTCAATAACCCTCTCCATGGGTGAAAATTGATGATACAAGAAGTATGTTGTAGAAGGAATTGGAACTGTCACCATTCCTCTTAGGATGAGAGCCTATACTCTCACAACAGCATTGTATATCCTTGGCTTGACAAAAAATATCTTATCTATAAGTCAAATGTTAAATCATAAGATTAAGGTGGAGTTCATGATAAAAAATGGCACAAAATCCTATCTCCTCTCACAAGAAGGTAAGTTCATTGCTATAGATTTTTTGAAGGATCGATACTTTTCCTTAGATGTAGTTTTATCCATTGATGTTGCTCTCTCTCTACCTCTACGATAAAATCTACTACACTATGACATTATCGATATGGGCACCTTTCCATTGGTTCTTTGTACCAACTCTACTATAAGGGTATGTTACACAGACTTCCTTAGATGTCCCATTATTTGCTTGTATGCCCTGGATGCCTTGTCGATAAATAACATAGGGTTCCATTTGAGCCGAGTTCCTCACAAGCCAAGGATTGTCTTGATATGGTGCATACCAATCTGTTCATACCCCTACTTACTTCTTTCCAAGGATTCAAGTACTTATAGTTGTTCATTAATGATTTATATTAAAAAACATGGGTGTTCTTTCTCAAGAAGAAGAGTGAATCCTTTACTCATTTTAAGGTCTTCTACCAACTTGTTGTTACCCAGTCAGGGAAGCTTCTTCGACTCCTCTGCTCAGATCGAGGGGGGATTCACCTCAAAGGAATTATTATCATTTTTGAACCAATACGACATCAAACAACACCTAACTACTCCCTATGCACCCCAACAGAATGGAATTATAGAGCGACAAAATCATTCAGTCATGGAGATGGATCATTGTATGCTTTACACTACAAAGTTGGAAGCACCATTATGGGCAGAAGCAGTTTAGACAATCATATATTTTCTCAACAGGGCACCTATAAAGATCTTGCAAGACAAGACACCAAAAGAGGTATGGAGTGGTCATAAAACTTTGATCTCTCATCTCAGAGTATTTGGTTGTACATATTATATACATGTCTCAGCTAAAAAGAGGAATAATATTGAATTCAAGACACTCCAGTACCTTCTATTGGGGTATAGTACTACCTTAAAAACATATCATCTCATAGATCTTGGGACTGAAGATTTATGAAAGTCAAGACATGGTTTATGATGAGTCATCATTCAACTCATTGCCATAGAAGGAGTTATAACATACCACCTCTCATAGATTATTCCCACAATTAGATGATGAGAATGAAGAATCTTGTCACAAAGAAGCTGAGATGTAAGGAAAATTGTTCATTGATCTTGGAAATCTGGTAGACAATTCTTCATCAAATCAATTGCAATATCGATGCCCAAAATGGGTAGAAAGCACCATCAAGGACTCACACCTGAACTCTAATCTAGATAATTCATTAGGATTTTAGACTAGAAGATAAGCAAGAAATGAAGTTAATCTCGCACTGATGAGTTCAGTAGTTGACAACACTAAATCAGAGACAGTTCAAGAGGCTTTATGTCAACCTTAGTGGAAGAAGGCCATGGATGCTTAATATTATGCCCTCATAAAAAATGGGATGTAAGAACTTGTCAATCTACTTGTAGCAAATAAGTCCATTGGTTGCAAGTGGATTTTCAAGACAAAATACAAGGTAGATAGATCTATCAACAAATACAAAGCATGCTTTGTTGTAAATGGATATGCTCAACAAGAAAGAATTGATTATGAGGAGACCTTTGCACCCATTGATAAGATCAAGACCATCAAAGTTGTTTACACACTCACAACACAGAAGGATGGTATCTTTAATAGATAGATGTTAAAAGTGCATTCTTGAATGGTGATCTCAAAGAAGTAGTGTGCATGACCTAGCCAAAAGGCTTCATTAATGAATAATAGCCATAAAAGGTATATTGTCTAATTAATTCAATTTATGGACTTAAGCAAGCACCAAGGGCATGGTACATTAAGATAAATGATAATCTATTGCAACATGGATTCATTCATAGCCCCTTAGATTCAAATTTGCATATCAAGAAGGTCGGCACAAAGAGTGACATTCTGGTTTTGTATGTGGATGATCTTATGATCATAGGTAGTTTAGATAACTTTGTTGAAGATGTAAAGAATGACTTGAATAAATCCTTCAACATGACAGACTTGGGGCTACTTCATTATTGTCTTGGCTTGGAAATATGGTAAAATAAAAATCATATTTTTGTTTCACAGATAAAATATGTCAAGACAATACTTGAGAAATATGGGATGGCAGATTGTAAACCAATATCAACTTTAATAGAGAAACATTTATGATTATCCTGATTTTAGGATTCACCTCAAGAAGATGAAACTCACTACATGTAGCTTGTTGGGAGTCTTATTTACTTAACATATACCAAACTAGACATATGGTCTATTGTCAATTATATTTCAAGATTCATGCAAGAGCTAAAGAAGTGTCATTGGGTTGCAGTGAAGCATGTTTTGATATATGTCTAATGTATAGTTGATTATGGTCTGCAATACAAGAACTCAAATTTCTTCTTGCAGGGTTAAACAAATTCAGACTATGTTGGATCTGTTGATGACAAGAAATCAACTTCAGGGTATATTTTTTTATTTCAGATCTGGATTGATTTCATGGATTAGCAAGAAGCAATTTGTAGTTTCTTTCTCATCTACAGAGGTAGAATACCATGTCATACGAGGAACTATGTGCGAACTAATTTGGTTACATCGTATTCTCTCTGACATAGAAATTCTTGAAGATCATCAACCAATCCTTTTCTGTGACAATCAGGGTGTGTTGAAGCTTGTTAAGAATACAATATTTCATGAAATGACCAAACACATTGAGTTCTAGTGACACTATATTCGAGAATAAGTCTTGAACCACCACATTCAACGCCAATACTGCCCAATAGCTTCACAAATATCATATACTCACCAAGTCACTTGGCAAGGTGAAATTTGATTTATTTTGGGGGAACATTTGTAAAAATAATGAAATAAGGAGGGAATGTTAGCATAGTTATATGTTTATTACATTGTTTAGTTATTAGATCCATAGTTGTGTAGTTGGTTAGCATAGCAGTTAGGGTAGTTACAGTTTGTATAATTTCTTTTTGTGTTATATAAATTCACCTGATGTATGATTGAATATAATATCAAGTATTCAGTGCTTTCATCGTTAAGAAATAAAACTATGTTTATTGGCTTGGTATAAAATCATGTTTATTGCCTAGATATAAGTCTTTATAAGAGTTTTTATTCAATAACATTAATTTCATTGTACCATACCAACTAATGTCATTTGTTAATGCTATCAAATAACTTATGATTTATTAATGACTTGCTATAGGTTTACTTAAATATTATAAATGATAATAATAACCTAATAAGCATCAATAATCACTTAACAACCCAATCAAACACAACATTAGAGTCTGTCTAATACCTATAACGATGAATCCAATCAAAGCACTATTTATACAAACACTCAGTGACATCCAAGACATTGGTAAGTCAAGTAAAAAATGTATAGATATGTACATATCCATTCAATCAACCAAGCAATATAATCAACATCTATTAATGCAACACACAACCATATTAGTGAAATCACACAATCAAGACAACATGATCATCAAACAATAACAAGATCATAATAAACATATATAACAGAAATCAAAATATACTATAGCTATCTAACTTAAACAATGAACATAAAACATGCTAATCTATTGTGGCATGTGCGGGGGTTTCCAGTTTTTTTCTTTGTCTTCCCCCAACGCTTCCATCTACACCACCTACTCCGATGATGCCTTCCCTCCATCACATTTTTAGGAATAGATTTGTCCTGCATCTACCTCACAACAATGAAGGTAGTTAGTCTAAAACATAAATATATCTATAAATACTGCGGTATAAACTAACAAACATGATCATAATGTACAAAATATAAAAGTCCAACTAATCTCATAATAAATAAATTATGTAAACCAAGCATCATATAATTGTTCCATAACCAGGGATGAAATATAGCTTAATCAAACAGTGATTAATCAATTAATAGCATAAGAATCCATGGATCAAAAGATTATTTAGTGTAGAGAGAAATCGGGATGTGACATATTGGACATGAGAGAAAGAAAATAAGAAATGAGAGATGGTGAGAAAAAAGACAAGACCACCAAAGTTTGCAATTTTACAAATAACTACTAATTTAAACGAATAATTAACCATTACAATATCTTTAAAATATACAATTTTATCACCAATAAATGCCTAACGGCCATTTTTTTTTGGGTGTGTTTTTACATAATACATCTTTGAACTAGAGTCGCCTCACCACTGAAAGGGTGCCCGGACGCCTTACAACTGCAATTGGTAGAAACTGTTTATGCTTATCACTAATAAATGCATAAGGGCCATTTTTTATTTTTTTTTACACAATACATCTTTGAACTAGTCGCCTCACAACTGAGAGGGCGCCCGAATGCCAAGTACAACTGTAACTGATAGAAGGTGTTTATGCTGATAGAACGTCCCATCCCCATCTCTGTATATGGATATGAGTACCCCAACCATCTCTCTATAAAGATTCCGTGACCGACGGAGGTTTGCAACTAAGGATTACAAACCGGCATTGTAGATACAATGAATATGACGACAATTTGTTCAAAACATTTGTATTGTAAATTGGTGATCAATTATTGCAAATTGTTTGGCCCACTCAAAGCTTTCGACTTACCATTAATGGCATCATGTGGTTGAAAAAGAAGTTAGCATTGAGACGTTAGTACTCATAAATGAGACTCCATAATAGCTGTAACAGACTTAATTGAGAAATTGAATTTCCTTTGTCAGACGTATTTATGGATATCCATATCCATAGGCGACGCCAGGATTTTGCATTTGCTATAAACTGTTGGTTCATCCAATTCCAATTCGAACGGAAAAGATTTCATAGCTTGCCCAGATGAAAGTGAAGGAATGAGAAGGGCTAGCTTCCTCATCCTACTACTCCACATTCATTGCTGTAGTTGGGCAGTTGAGTCGACAAAGGTGCCGGCCCTATTTGTTTTTGGGGATTCCACGGTTGATCCGGGCAACAACAACTATCTGTTAACGCCATTCAAGGGCAACCATCCACCCTACGGCAGAGACTTTATCCACCACACACCCACTGGCAGGTTTTCCAATGGAAAACTCGTCACTGATTTTGTGGGTAAGGACTAACAACCTTTTATCTGAACTTGAACTGTAATTGTACTTCTAATGACATAATCATTGCGGAAAGCAGCTGCAGGACTGGGATTGAAGGAAACAGTGCCACCTTACTTAGACCCGGCCCTCACTACCCAAGATCTTATCACGGGCGTAAGCTTTGCTTCAGCAGGATCCGGCTATGACGATCTTACAGCACATGTATCCGTATGTTAGCGCTAATCATTTTTTTTCAATAATAGTCCAAATTGCATGTTTTAATTTCATTGAGTTGTCATATGTTGCAGTCTTCACTTCCTTTATGGCGGCAATTACAGTGGTTCAAGAAGTATCGGAGGAGATTGGAAGGGATGGTAGGAGAAAAGGAGGCGTCTAACATCATAGGAGAAGGCTTATACTTATGCAGTATAGGAACTAACGACTTGACAGTCAGCCTCCCACTTCGAACAAAGCAGTTTTGCGTGGAGCAATACCAGGATTTTCTGATTCAAACAGCGCAAACTTTTATTCAGGTAATAATGTAATATCGCGTGCGCTACAGTTTAATTGAAGCTGGCTAAATAAAGCAGTAGTTTGACAGGAGTTGTACAGCGTGGGTGCCCGCAAAGTGGCGTTGGTTGGGGTGCCTGCGGTGGGTTGCCTGCCCCTCGAGAGAACACTACGGCAATGGCAATGGCAATCCAGGGAATGCGTGGACGCACCGAACCAGGTGGCCCTTGCCTTCAATGAGAAGCTCTCATCAATGCTGCTGCGCTTGCAACTGCAACACCTCAAATTGCAGTACGTAGATATTTACAACGTATCTTCGGATGTTGTGCTCAACCCTCACAAATACGGTAACTCCCACAACTAGAATTTTGAGTTTCATATGTCACATTTTTATTGTCGTTTGAAACGGAAACGGCAACCCCATTTGACAGGATTCGATGTATCCCACATCGGTTGCTGCGGAACGGGATTGATAGAGGCGGGTCCTCTGTGCAATGCGAGGACTTCTTTCACTTGTTCGGATGCCTCCAAATATGTATTTTGGGATTCTATTCATCCAACACAAAAAACATATGAGATCGTTGCCGAGCTGCTTCTGCAGCGAGACCTCCCAACTCTGCTTTAATTACTTCGTCATAAATTAAGTCCAACGCACCTATCCTTCCTTACAATGAAAAATTCTTCCACAATACCCGCCAGATGCTTCATATTTGGAATTAAAATGTTACATTCACTAATTTTTTTAGTGTGACGATTTTACAAATAAAATCTGAAATGAATTATTGCAACATCCTTCAAAAAGTGGAGGTATAACGGTGGCCATATTATTACTCCTTTATTTCAAAAATTTTAGATCTTATATTAATACAATTATAGTTAAATTGTAATTTTTTAGCTTTTCAAATTTTATGGTTTGTAAAAAATCTGTGTTTAAATAAATGTCTGATTGTGAAGCCCTTATACAATTCATTAAATTTTGCATATATATTGGAATAAATTTGGTAATAATTATTAAATAGAACACCAAACAGTTTACATGAAAAACTTTATGTTAGTGTTACTTTAGTCTTTTTATATTTGGTTTTATTATTTTATTTTCTTTCATAATTTAAAGCATATATTTAGCATCGGTGTTTTCTTATATTGGTTTTATTATTTAGTTTTTCTTCATAATTTTAAGCATATGTTTAGCACTGTTGTCTAAAAATATTCTAATTAAAATTTATTGATAGACACACTGAAGAAGAAATAGTGAAAATGATAATACAATAATATTTTTTTTTGATATAAATAAATTTAAGGGTTTTGATGAGAGCCCATAACCTAATAAGAGGAGCACTTATAGAGATCGGAGCTTCATATTGAAACTGGGATATAATAGGGGCCCAATTCCCAATAACACAAGTTCAATAGGGAAACATTGGAGTACGAGAATAAGAAAATATTAAACAAAAATATTTTAAAAAAGTACACAATCAAAACCAGGGCAAAAAGATAACAACATATTTGCTATCTTTCAACTAGTATGCGAAACACCCACAAATATCATGAACACCTCTTAGCTAGCTCCAAACAATGCCAATTACAAAGCAAAACAAAAAGATCGAGAAGCAAAGACAAGGGAAGTCACCTATAGGTAGGGATTAACCTTATGCTAGAAGGGAAGTCAAGGAAGTCTTCCAACCTCCTTTGGGATCCGTCTTTGATAGGATCTTTAATGCCCTGATGTAACACTTCAACACCGGGTCTATGGCATTTTTGCTTCGAAGAAGTGCCTAAGTTGGCCTTAAGGAGTCTTGTCGAGGTTAGAACAATGGAAAAGGGCCTCAAATAAGCACAATGATCATCTGGAGCACCGACATCCAAATTCCCTCCTAAAGAGTTGCATAAAACCGTTAGGTATCAATTCCTCTCTAAACAAAATAGGGCACTCCTCTGCTACCTCTTTTTCAAGAGGAGCTTCTATAGTAACATCAAAGAGATGATGGGAAGGCTCAATGTGCTAAGCATATAAATCCTCATGGTTGTGCCCAACGAAGTCATATTTGGGAGGGCTCTTTTTCTTTTTCCAAACTCTTTGATGACTATAAGAAATAAGAAAAGAACACGAGGCAGTGTGGTTTCTAAAGAGGTTGTAAAAAAATCCTCTAAAGGGGAGGCCTTCAACATTGAAACGCTGAGTCCAGGAGCCTCAAGAAGAGTCCACCTTGACAAAATAAGAAATCAGCTTGGATAAGTGTTAGACTACACAAACCTTTGTTATTTTGTTACTCTAAAATTCTTATCCAACTTGACAAAATATCCTACCAAGTTAGTCAGTAGTTTGATAAGGCCATCATTGTAAATGATAGGTAGGATATTGTAGGATCTAAATCTAGAAAGGCGTTGCTAAAATGGTCGCCTTGTCCACATCAGAGAAACGAGACCAAACGCAGAGGAAAAAATCATGAATTCCCCAAACTTAGGGTCCAGATGATCTAACAAATTCACAATCCTCAATGTAGTTAAAAGTAACTTGCAAGAACCCTTTACCGATCATTCAGAAGGACAAAGGGGATAGAACTCCATTTAGCATATGCCCAACTGGGAAACTCAACTATGGGCAGAGAGGCCCAAATACTTGTCGAACAATGTCCAACTGCCAATATCTAACTCCATCCCTTGAATCATTGAATAAGAAATGATGAGAACATGGGAGTTGTTAAGAGAAGAACCAGAATGTCATCTACCATAAAACTTTGATTGCTTAAATTGGGCTTGGAATGGGAAGGATCATCGACCAATAGATCATATCCACCAAGAGTGGAAGATATCAATTGAAGGATTTATGCCAAAACTAGAATTAGAATAAAAGAAAGAGACGTATGTGGTGTCTTACATAACTCAGAATAACTATGGAAGGGGTTAGAAGAGTTTTTACAACCCTGGTAAACACATTGTTCCTTAGTAGGACATTCCATCACCACAACAAACTCTGAGACAATGTCCAATCTAGATCGCTCTATGGTCTTGGGTTTGAGAAGAATAAAGACTCCCATTACCAAAGGTTTAGCAGAATCCCACTATATTTGCACCGCTACCTACATTGGTATGAAAAATACTTGAAATAACCATTAGAGAGAGAGTAGATATTGGCGATATTGAGCCTTCATCATCATCCTCTATTTTGACCCTGTTGAATACACTGATCCAAATTAGAGGCACTTGAACCAAAGTATCCATGCAGGGATCTAGGCAGAGATCTCAGAAGAGTCTTCAATTTGAATTTATTTTTGCAACCCGTAGTATTCTTCATTGAAGCGCTTGAGTTGGCCATTGCCATTTAATTTGAATTTTAAAAACTATCAATTTTAACATTTGTATTCTTACAAATGGTATTTTATTACAACAAAAGTTCAGTAAGCTTAATATAATTGATAACCCATATCGTAAATGAAAACTAAATGATATGTATTGACTAAAAAAATTTGTATATAGTAATAACACCCCAACTTTTTTCCCTCCCTCTTTTATCTCATGTAGACATTGTCTTTTATATAGTCCAGTTCTAAATTGAGAAATTTTACTATGTGATAATGACTTTCAAAATCTATCTACAAGTTTCTCCTAAGTGGGGATAAACTATATATGTAATTATTTATTTTGTACCATCTCTAATAAATGGCAATGGACCTGGATATGTTTGGTTTGTTTATGCATAACATTATTCACATCTTTAATGGACTTTGATTATCATAGTAGATTTTTATCATTGATCTTGAAGAATATCCATATCATATGGAATTATAATAAGTAAGATGGCATCATAAAACACTTTGTGTCCCCTTGTAATTTACTTGAATGGAAGAAATTATTAATCACTTTCTTCTTACTTTCTTAGGTAACTTCCCATGAGCCCAAGTTAAAAACATATCCAATTGTCAACTTTCAATCATCAATTGATACTACCTATTTAGCATTTAAGTAATTAATCAAATAGATGTTTTCATTATTTTTAAACTCTAGTCCAAATTGTAGATTACCAAGAAAATATCTCAACACTCTTTTACGTTCCTTCGTGTGTTTGTGTAGGTTCTATCAACAACCTAGAGATATAACACAAAAAATTTCCTAGATCTAGTATATGGTACTCATAATAGAAATGAATCTCCTGATCAATTTTTTTGAGGAATTCATTTATCTTTAATATAGATACCAACTTGATGAGAATTATCTTGAAAACCCATATTATTTCATCAAAAACACCATAGCCAAATCTTGTATCTAAAAGAGGTGTTATCAATAACATTCTTTTTATGGGGTAAAATTACAACCTTATTTTACCACATCCTTTAAAACATGTAATATTTCTAACAAAAACATTTAAATCAATTCCTAAATCAGAAAGTGGTACTTCTAGTAACACCTTTTTTTCAAGGTTAAGATTATAACTTACATGAAACCGTGTCCTTACTAACAAGTACTGTTACAACCAAAACCTAAAAATGAACTCAAAAATAAAAGAAGTGCTAAGTTAAAATTATAATATTTTTAACACTGTATTTTTAACAACTAACACTGTTGCAACCAAAATCTTAAAATAAACCCACAAATTTAAAAGTGGTATTATCAGTAGCACCCATTTTTTATGTTTGAAATTACAACATTTATGAAACCATCGCTTAAAATGCTGATACTGTTGTAAAAGAAACCATAAAATCAACCTTAAAATTTTAACTTATGTAAGATTAATTTATCAATTTAAACACCAAACAATAAATAATGTGTTGAAGATATCACCCTATAATTTAAAAATTAAACATTAATTATAAATATTCTATTTAGTTATTAATAAAAAAACTAAATACAAATTGTATTGAATTTTTAAACACCTAAATCTAGTAAAAAATATTTGATCATGTCAATTTTGGCCCTTTTCCACTTTAATTAACTTATGTACTCAATTCAAACCTATTTTGACACCTTGATCTATCCTAAGCACATGTGAAGATATTTTAATTTATATTATGTCATTTATCACTTACAAAAATGTTCTAATATCTACAAATACCCTCAAGAATTTATTCATATGGACACATACCCAAAAGGTGGCACATTTCTTTAAGGGTCAAAACCGTCTAGTTTGGGTCAAGTGTGACAAACAAAGTTGATCCCTATAAGACGCTCTTGACCCTTATATTCTAATGATCATATTTTAAAATTGAACCCTCCCTTACTTCATCTTCCATGTTCTTAGGGTTTTAATAGTGTCATTTCTCATTTTGGATTTCTATAAAAGAACATTCAAGTTACTCATTATTCCACTTCGTAATTTCGATAAAGAGACATTTAAGTTATTTGAAATTCAATAGAGCTTCCCTATTCTTCACAATTCTAATTCTAAGTATTACAAATAGTCCTCACCCAAGTCACAAGTCTATTTTACTCATCCAAAAACAAAGTATAATCAAGTATTTGAGTCATTTGTAGATGCTTTCATATAGTCAAGTGATACACAAAAAAATCTAAGTGGGAGAACTACGTGGGCTTGAATTCCCTCTATGGATTATTGGATATGTAGGTAACATTCAATAATTGTAGGGGTGTTAAGGGTCAACTTAACATGATTACACTTCACCTTTTCTATTTTTTTCAATATTTTTAAAACCCTATTAGTGTTTTAAACTTGGATAATCTTTTATACACACTCTTGAATGTCAAATATGTGTATACATACCTAATTATAGTTTTCATACATAATTTTGCCCTTATTTTTATGTTTTCTCTAACAAATAAAAACCATTCCATTTAGTTTAGTAGTGTAAAATGGTTTTGACCCCAATTGGATGGCTTGAACTTCCTCATTCATTAGTTTTAGTTTATATGTTTTTACATAGTTTATCCACATTTTCCAATTTTAGTCTTATGTAAGTGAACATAGTTAACTTGTAGACATAAAAAACTAAGTTTGTTGTTTATTTTCAAACTTAGTCTTATTTCAATCACTTTTATCTTATCGAATTTAGTTATTTATATTCATTCTACTTGTCAAAAGTATATTTACAGCATTTTATTTATCATAATTAGGGTTAATTACCACACTAATTAAAATTTAGGTAAAACACATTGATGAACTCTAGTTAATCATGCACTTTCATTGTTTTCAATTTTCTCCTAGGGTTTAAATAAATCCCTGAATAGTTGACACTAAAATATTTTCCTTTCAACATTAGATCTAAATCTGACACTAAAAAAACTTGTTTTTGGTCTCAAATATAATCTGTTAGACCCCAAATTTTGGCTAAGTCCTTTGGAAAATATGGGTGGTTAGAAAAACTTGATGTTAAAAAATCACGGTGGAAAAGACTATAGCACAGGAGTTCACAAAACACGAAGGCCCAATCAAAGAATATGCTTAAAAAATGGAGAACCTGAGAACAAAGGGCACATAACACTAGCAGAAGATTTAAGGAGCACATAGGAAGTGGGAGATGCTTACGAAGTGATTATCAGGGATGAAAAAAACTAATTCAAGCATAAATTTAGCACCAACCAAAAAGAATATAATCACTTAATGATGAGGATCCAACACCAAAGAGGGAATATAGGGGCACAAAGCCCTAATTCCTTGGAGAAATAATGTAATTAGCTGCCACGACTCTTAGTCCATTAAATATCATTGGTGAGTCACTATGAGTGTGATTATTACTATAACTACTTGGTCAGAGAAAACTAAGTATAAATACCCCTAATTATATCTTTTTAATGTTGTTGATTATTCTATTGATGTGATCAAGTATACCACTATGATATTGTTATTATATTCTAGTAGATAGTAAAGTTGTATGACAAAGTTTCACCATGCATTTGTTTATGTAACATGTGAATCTATTATGAATATGATGAATGGAATTTGTATTAATTGAATGTTATTGTGTGGATTATAGAAATAATGGTATTGGTTATCTTAATCATGATTATTTATTTAACTAAATTTATGCCCACAACTACTGTGCATTTTTTCCTAATTAATTAATGAGTAAAGTAGATGTTTGAGCACAAATATATGTTAAGTACACATTCAAGTGATAAAACCAATTGGATTTGGTCCCTCACTACATGATTCAAGTGAGCATGCAAGAACTCTAATCTTGTGTGAAATGTTAGTGCACCAACACGTTAGGTTTTAATCACTTTAACACATGCCTAAGGAAATTTAATCCTAGATAGAAAACTATCTCAACATTTTGGTTCCATTACTAACACCCGTAGCACTTATTTGCATGATGATGGAGATTGCTTGAGTAATTATCCCTTGAGAACATTAAACAATGGATTAATAGTGTCTAAGTTAACTTTGCATTACTATTTCTCAAATAGGAGTTTATGCATGTGCATGGGTTGAACATATATATAATTATTTGTATGAGAATTTTTTTGTGCAAGTACCCATTCATTTACATGCTTGGATCTCAGCCTATGATTAAGATCAGTCAAGAAATCATGGATGAAAGATAGCTTGGACAATAGAATGTCAGATGACTTTAACACATTTGGGAACACCCTGGATGTGAGATATTAATGTTTGGTGGCAAGGAGTGTTAATTAGTTACATCTTGGAGTACAAAATTTCAACTTACTCATGTCTAGAAGAATCTCAATTCCAATTTCTCTAAGAAACGTGTGATCAATATCTCAAGCATTTTCCTCTGGAGGTGAAGAATATTTTTATAGACTTTGGACTTGAGACTTTTCCCATGAAAGTCTAAACTCTTCCTTGCATGATCAACATGGTTGGTGGGGTAGTGAAGGGTTACTTGTGAAGAATTATTAGTTCGGTATGGTATCCAATCAACAATAATTATGAAAGCACAAATATGATGAAGCTTGATGAAGGGTTATAGGTAGAAGTGATAAAGTAAGGAAATGGGAGGACTTAGGAAGTGACATAAGGATCTGAAGGGAAGAAAAAGAGCATAAGGAGGACTCTCTAACTTTTGGACCATAACCAATGCCAGCTCTAGTATATCTAGAAGAAGCAATATAGGAAGTGGTGACTGAAGAACTTGTGTTGACTGACCTTATTCCCAAATAATAGTACAATATCACGCTTTTGGTTTAGACAAATTAATTATACACAAATGGGATATAGGTAACATAGAGTTAGAGATTAAACTTGTAAGTGAAACCTTAGTCAACCAAGTTTTAGACACTAGTGTATTGAATTTTTCTTTTCATTTGTAAAGTAATTCTGTGGCCTAACTTGGCATGACCGGTGGACCTAGCATAAGTATTGGGAAAAGTACTAGACCAAATATAGTGACTCAACCTACCTCAACACCCAACATCCTATGTGTTTTTGCTATTTCTATAGGTACGAAAGGTGGATTAGGTGGTGGTTTGACTGGTGGAATAGGAGGAGGCATAGGATGAAGTGCTTCACTTCTAACCCAAAATATGTGGGCTTGGAAGTTATCAACATCCACCACTGCAAGAACCTCAACTGCACACCATCAACTATGAAATGATGTTTCATTTTCCAAAATATCGAGGCATGGATAATTTCATAGAGCATGTTCATAAGTGTGAACTTATCTAACAAGTGCATGACATAGCTTCTTCTAAATGAAAAGCCACTCAATTTTTAACCATCCTTTTAGAACGTGTACATAATTGGTACCAAAAATATGATCCTTAACAAACTATCATCAATTATGATCATCTTAAATAGCAAATCAATGTAAACATGATCATGAGTATAAGTTAGGTGTGTCATGTGTGTGAGGGATGTCTTAGGCTAAAGGCATTTGAGTCATTAAAATAGTCCTTTAATGTGTTTTGGTAGCCCTTTGGCATTTTCCTACCAAAATAGGCATTTTGAATATTTGAATTGTGTTAATGTGTTTAGGAGTATTTTGAGGAAAACTCAATGAAGGAGCAAATGCTTTTGATGATTTTATTAAAATGCAAGTGGTGTATTTATACAATGTAGAAAATAGTTATTCAGTTGAACATCTTGTAGTTTAACTACCAACCACAACACTAATAAATAGCTGATGCTCCTAACTATGTTAAACACTATCATAAACAATGTAATATCAATGCTATGCTAACATCCCCCCCTTTATTACATTGATTTTAAAAATGTACCCCTGAAACATATTAAATTTCATAAGCCAAGAGACTTGGTGAGTATATCTGATACTTATGAATCTATAGGGTAGTACTGGAGTTGAATGTGGTGGTTCAAAACTCATTCTCGAATATAGTGACATTGGACCTCAATGTTCTTGATCCTCTCATAAAATACTGGATTCTTGACAAGATTTAACACACCTTAAATCCCACAAAAGAGAACTGGTCACTGATCTTTAGGAATGTCTATGTCAGATAGAATGCGACATAACTAAATTACATCACACATAATTCCTCATGCAACATGGTATTCTACCTTTGTGGATGAGAGAGAAACTAAAAATTGATTCTTACTTACCCATAAAATTGGTCTAGATATGAGAGACAAAATATACCCTAAGGTTGATTTCCTATCATCAACAGATCCATCATAGTCTAAATCAATGTGTCCTTGTAAGAAGAAATTTGAGTTCTTGTATTCCAAACCATAATAAATTGTACCTTAGATATATCTCAAAAACTTCTTCATTGTAACCCAATGACATTTCCTTGGCTCTTATATGAATATTGAAAGATAGTTGATTGTAAAACATGTGTTTAATCTAGTATAAGTCAAGTAAATGAGACTCCCAAGACGTTGCATATAGTGAGTTTCATCTATTTGAGTTGAATCTTGAAATAAAGATAATTTAAAATCTTTCTACATTAGAGTTGACATTGGTTTACAATCTATCATCTTATATTTTTCAAGGAGTGTCTTGGCATATTTCATCTGCAAGACAAAAATATGATTCTACTTTTGCCATATCTCCAAGCTAAGACAATAATGAAGTAGCCCCAAATCTGTCATGTTGAAGGATTTATTCAAGCAATTATTTACTTACTCAATAAGATCATCTAAAATTCCTATTATGACAAGATCATCCACATACAAAACCAGAATGACAATCTTTGTCCCTGCCTTCTTGATATACAAATTAGTATCTGAGGGGTTATGAATGAATCTATGCTACAATAGATAATCATCAATATTAATATACCATGCCCTTTTGTGCTTTCTTAAGTCTATAAAGTGATTTAATTAGATGGCATACCTTTTGTGGATGTTTTTTGTCAATAAAACCTTCTAGTTGGGTCATAGATACTTCTTTGAGATCACCATTCAGAAAATCACTTTTCATGTCCATCTATTGGAGTTTCCATCCCTTTTGTGATGTAAGTGTGTAAAAAAAATTGATGGTATTGATATTCATAGTGGGTGTAAAGGTCTCTTGATAGTCAATTCCTTCTTGTTGAACATATCCCTTTGCAACAAGTCATGCTTTATATTTATCGATAGATTCATCTACCTTATACTTTATCTTGAAAATCCATTTGTAGCCAATGGATTTATTTTCTATAAGTAGATCAAAAAGTTCCCACATCCCATTTTTGATGAGGGAATTGTATTCATCATCCATGGCCTTATTCCACTTAGGTTAATGTAAAGCCTCTCAAACTGTCTCTAATTCAGTGATGTCAACTATTTAACTCATTAGTGTGAGATTAACTTCCTATCTCACCTATCTTTTAGTCTAAACTCCTAATGAAGTATTTAGATTAGAGTTAAAGTGGGAGTCCCTAATGGTGCTCTTTACCCATTTTGGACATCGATGCTACTACTGATTTAAATAATTATCTTCTATATTTCCAAGATCAATGAATAACTCTCCTTTCATCTCTCCTTTGTGAGAAGGTTCTTCATTCTCATCATCTAGTTGTGGGAATAGTTTATGCGAGGTGGTATGTTCTATCTCCTTATGTGGAAATGAGTCAAATGATGACTCATCACAAACCACATCTTAACTTTAATATATATTCTTTATCTTAGGATCCATGAGATAGTATGATTTTGAGGTAGTATTATACCCCAATAGAAGGTATTAGATTGTCTTTGGTTTGATATTTTTCTTCTTTTTAGCAAGGACATGCATATATGATGTACAAAAAAAATACTCTAAGATGAGAAATCAAAGGTTTATAACCACTCCATACCTCTTCTGGTATCTTGTTGTGCAAGATCTTTGTAGGTGCCTTGTTGAGAAGATATATGGCTATCTGAACTACTTCTGCCCAAAATGGTAGGCCCAACTTCATAATGGAAAGCATGCAATGAGCCATCTCCATAATTGAATGATTTTTTCATTCTACTATTCCATCTACTATGGTGTAGGGAGTGGTCAAGTGTTTTTGATGTGATGTTACTTCAAGAACACCCAGAATTCTTTTGATGTGATTTCCCCCACTCAATTTGAGTGAAGGATTTAAAGTGGCCTCCCTGACTGGGTGACAACAAGATGGCACAAGACCTTGAAATGAGTTAAGGCTTCACTTTTTTTCTTCAAAAAGAACACCCATGTCTTTCAAGAGAAATCATCCATGAATAACTAAAAGTAATTGAATCCTTAGAAAGAAGTAGGCAAAGATTAACACACATCAGTATGTACCACATCAAGATGATCCTTGGCTTATGAGGAACTTAGCTCAAATAAAAACCTATGTTGTTTACCAGTAAGGCATCCAAGGCAAACAAGTAATGAATGACATAGCTAAGGGAGTCCATGAATTATGGACTTAGAGTTGAGACGGTATAAAGAACTAATAGAAAGGAACCCATATAGATAATGCCACAAGCTATATATTTTTCCATAGAGGTATAAAGAGCAATAACATCAAATGAAACTACATCTAAGTCAAATAATTGATCCTTTAAAATGCTCTAGTAATGACTTGGCCATCCCATGAGAGGAAATAAGATTTTGTACCATTCTTGATCATGAACTCTACCTTAACATTATAATTCAAAAGCTAACTTACAGATAAGAGATTTATTATCAATCCAGGGACATATAGTATCTTCATAAGCATACAAGTTCACATCCCAAGAAGAATGGTGACAATGCCAATTCCTTCTACAACATACTCTTTATCATTTGTAATTCAAAATTGATCTCCAATGGGTAGAGTGGATAGTGACTCAAACATTCCTTTCATCCTATCATATGGTTGCTAGCACCAAAGTCAATCAACCAAACTTTGTTCATATGTGACGAGGTTTGGGAGATAAGAATAACATCATTATGTGCACTACTACATTCTTGCTTTTTTGGTACTTCCTCTCTTGATTCATCATCTTTTTTATATTTTACCACTACATGTCCATGCTAATTTCATCTTTGAGGATGTATCTTTGATTTAGATGACTCATCTATACTAGATATGATTTCTTGACTGGATGAGTCTTGTGTCAAGGCATTATACTAGAAACTATTAGTATCATGCATATTGGTGCGATAAATGTGAGACCATATTTTTGCCTTTTTAGATTTTCGATGTTGTTATGTCTATTTTGGTGATCTCTTTGAGAATTTTGGACCACATTACTTTAAGATCAAGGCTATATCCTCAAACTCTTATTGCATAGACTAAATCACTTCTTTTTGTTAAAGCAAATTCACTAGTTCTTCGAAAGACACTACTTGCTTTATGATGTTCAGTGTCATGATGAATATGAAAAATTGAGAGGGGAGAGCTCTCAATGTGATTAGAACCATCTTGTCCTCAATATTTTATACAAGTTCAATAAATTTAGCTCATATTTCATCTACTTGGCATAAGAATTCCTCAACTTTATCACCTTATTTCATACTGAGAGTATGAAGCTTTGACTAGAGATGGAGTATCTTCATCTAATTATTCACCTCGTATATGTGGATAAAATGTCCCAAGGCTCTTTTGATGTTGATGTATATTGAATATGAGGCTAAAACTTGTTTGCCACACTAAGTGTGATCGAAATTAGAGATTTTACATTTGACTTGCTCATCAACTCTAGTAGGGTGTGTCATTGCACTAGTGATGATGCCCCATAATTATTCGAACTAAAGAATCATTCCTATTTTCATCTTTCATGCAGTGAAATTTGGACATTTGCGGAATTGGGAATTAGACAATAATAGTTGGGTGTAAACATATTTGATTTTTTTTACTTTATAAAAAAATTTACAATCAAAGCAATACACTCAAAACATTATACTCAAAGCAATATTTATTCTTTGAAATGTTGTAAAAAAAATGTATGTAGCTTATAATAATTTTGAGTTAATCCAAACACACTAAATACTAGGCGATTTCAACTTTTCTACGAACAAGGTTATGATTGTGTACTCCTTGGCTATGTGTGAGTAAGTTTCAATACTCCAAGATTCTATTGCACCTTCCCTAGGGATCACCAAATGATTCAAATTTTTCTATGATCAATGATCAAGTTACACATGATATTTTATTATTGGCTATGTTTTCTATGATGTGGATTACTATACGCTTGGTCAACTTTCTCTACCGTGATGTTGTATAGTTCATAGGTTTGCTAGGTCTATGTTGCATGGTCTTCCATGTGTATTCTTGCTTGGATATTGGACTATAGGTTTCCATAATATACATAGGTTCTAACCATTTTCAAGTATTTTAACAGACTTAGATGCATGAAAATCTATAGGTTACCATATTCTTTTGCACTTGGTTGTATCGAATCTGATAGCTCTCCATGCTTTGGGCTTGGAGTTATGCTTTGCTACATAACTTCTCCTCAGGTGTCAACACCCTTATAGATTATATTTTTTATACATAATCTTAGGATTTAAAACTTTCTCCTTTGAATTCTTCTATGCTGATACATAAGCATTTCAAGCTTCTTCAACTATTCACTCTTCTACTACTTCTACAACACAGGTCACAGGATACCATTTGCACTTCCCTAGGAGATACTCTAATATTAGAATGAAAGAGAAAATTATTTTTATGATTTTATTGATATTATAGGGGTGTATATATACAATTTATAAAATATTTATTAAGTTGAACAACCTATAGTTTAACTACCAACTGGAACACTAACAAATAATCGACGCTCTTAACTATGCTAAACACTATCATAAATAATGTAATATCAATGTTACGCTAACAATAAAGAAGTTTCACATTATAAAATATTAGTATAAGGTCATAAATGAGTCTAGGTGTGTTTAGGAAGGTGACTTACACACATATCATGAGGAAAATGATATATCCTAAGAGTCTTGAATGAAATTACCAGGTCAAGGTAGTTATCAAAAAAGTAGTTTCTCGTGTATGTAGGAAGGATGCAATGATTTTTGTTTAGGAAGGTGGTAGATTGGTTGTAGGAGTTATTTAGAAATCTTTAGGAAGTAGAGTTATGGATTAGTATGAGGAATGATAGGAAATTTAAGTACTCTATATTCTGTCCATGGTGACAGTGTTGACAATGTAAAGAGAAGGGATCAATGAAAGATAACATGTTTGAAACATATATATTTCTATATCTTTGTATTGATCTCATTGTGTGAATGTATTTAATATTTTTTAAACCTTAATATACCTATCACAAAAATTTTAAACTTGGAATGGTAAATAATTATGTCTTGCAGAACTGTGATAGGAGTTTTGTGTAGCTTTATGAAACTTGAGAGACTAAAGAAGAAAGAATATTCTAAGGTAAAGTTTAGAGAGTATATATTTTATTTTTAGGAGTATATTCATCTGATTAATTTTTTATTGATACATATATGGTATTTTTTTATTATAATTAAGGACAAGAGTTCAAGTTAATAGTTTGTGAGTACTCTGTTTAGAAAACATAGTCAAGAAACATGTGTATGTGACCTATTAAGGAATTATACGTAAGATTAAATATTGTTTCAGTTTGAATCTGGTGTGTAAGGATAAAATATTGGGAAATAATCCTTAATATGTTTTTCAAGAACCTCAAATAAGCAAATTGTGAACTAAACCCTGTTTTAGCTTACACAAGCAAACTGTGTTGATAGAATCAAGAGAAACCATTATTTTGAATGCATTTAAACATTGTTTAAATAAGGATAGAGATGGTATAAGATGATTACATATAATATATACCTTATCTAAGTATTTTTAAGTTTTTAAATCAATAATAAATCTATTAAACCAAATTTGGAGCTTTTCAGGTTTATGCAAATAAAGGAAACCCTAGGTCAGAGTAGAAAATAAAAAACTCACTTTCTAGGAGATTAAAATAGTGAAAAGTCATGAATATTGGTATTTGGGTGGATTTTAATAATGGATAAAGGATTTAAGCGGTTTTAGGATGGTATGGAACCTATTCCTATATAAATTGGTAGTATGTGTGCAAAGGAGTAAGGAGAACTAATTAGGCTTGAGCAAGTTCTAGATAGGGCATATAGTAGTTGATTTGGATAGATAAACTTGGAGTGAAGATAGAAGAGGATAGAGGGTACTCATAAAGTACATTATAATTGCATTACCAATCTATACTTGTCTGTATAGGTGGAAAAGGCCTAAAAGAGGCTATAAGGAAGGGTTAAAATGAATAAGAGTTGCATAAGAAAGCTTAGTGAAAGAATGAGGATTGAGATCTCAGTGAGGCAAGTCAGATATGATAAAATAAGCCTATATAATGCATAGATATATGTCAAATAAGTATGGACAAGGAATTGAGGACTTAAAGTAACAAACAATGTGTGTGTGTGTGTGTGTGTGTGTGTGTGTGAGAGAGAGAGAGAGAGAGAGAGAGAGAGAGAGAGAGAGAGAGAGAGAGAGAGAGAGAGAGAGAGAGAGAGAGAGAGAGAGAGAGAGAGAGAGAGAGAGAGAGAGAGAGAGAGAGAGAGAGAGAGAGAGAATGTAAGAGATAGTTGCAAGTATCAGAGTCAGAGGGATAGAAAGAGAAAAGAATGAGGACTCTCTACATCATTTGGTATCATATAAATAAGTTCATTGGGATGAGGATAAATAAATTCATCAAGAAAAAAGGTACATGTTTGATTTAGTTTTCATTTTGAATTTTTTATATGTTCATGAAAAAGTGTTGAGGTGTGAGAGAAAGTTGAAAGTATGGTAAGTAGCCCTAAAGCTAGTGAGGCTTGATAAGAGTGAGAGAGATGTTAGAAGCTCAAGAGTGAGCTTAAGGAGAGCTTGGAGAGATAAAGAGGAGTCCTAGGTAAAGGAAAAAAAAGAGTGAGATAGACCTAGGTGAGGTCATAGAGTGAGAGATACCCAAGTGAGGTCATGAGAGGCAAATAGAGGAGGCTTGTCAAAGAAAAATAGGTCCAAGAGAGGCCAAGATATTGAGAGATAGGTAATATGAAGAGAGATAAAGATAAGATAAAATAGGCATGGTTGAGATGAGCTAACACAAAGTGAGAAAGCTACAAGAAGATACTAAGAGGAAAGAGATGGAAAAATAAATGACAGAGGTAAGGCAACAGTTGGATGAGCTAATGCTCATCATAGAGCAGATGAAGGGAAGTGAGAACCCATACTATGTATGGGCCATGAAACACAAAACCATCAAGTGGCCAATAAAGATACATATGAATAAAACAAAGATGAAAGCTATGAGAGGAGAAATATATCAAAAAATGTTTTTTTGTAATCAACTCAAGAAAGAGATGAAAATAATTTGGATGAGCAGCATAATGTGCAAGAGTGAGCAACATAGTGAGTATAAGGATGAATGTGAACAATACTTTGAATTAGATAAGATCATTTCAAATGAGGAATAAGAATCTAGTTGTACCTAGATAGATGATGGGAAAGATAGAGTATAAAAAAATTAGTTTGAAGACCTCATTGAAGGCTTGGAAAGAGGAGCACAAACCAAAGAATGAGGTATGGTATCTGATTATATGTTTTTTTATGAGAATCAAGAAATAATAGAGATAGAAATGGTAAATTTAGAAAGAGCCTTAAATGGTGAAATGATGGAGAATGAAGATAAGGTACATTTTGAAGTTGTTGATAACCTCATGATGGAGGAAAAAGAATGTGAATAAGAATAATTGATGGTAGCAATGAGAGAGTTAGAGTATAAAGAGTCATGTGGAAGCTTGAATTTTAGTGAGACAGAAGGTAGGCAAGAAATTTCATTTGTTTTTTTTGAAAGCATGATGATGATAATAAGGGAAGGTAAGAGTAAATGTGTAACAACATTAATTTGGAGCATACACAACCCATATGTTAGAGGAAAAGCTAAAGGTATTAGTGGACATCAAATGCTAGTTGGTGCAAGTAAGCAATGGAAGTGAGAAGGCATAATTATATTTGATAGAGACAACTAAGAGAGTATGGAAAAATAACTATATAATCATGATGGATTATAAAAAAATAGATAATATATAAGGATCATGAAATGGAAGACCAAGAAGAAGAGTAAAATAGCCTATTTTGAGTAAACCTCAAATCTTTTCTTGCCAGGGAATATGATGTAGGAGCATCAAGAAAATCAATGTAAACATGATCATGAGTAGAATTTAGGTGTGTCATGTGTGTGATGGATATATTAGGGTCCCATAGAAGGAATATAAGTCATTAAAATAGTCCTTTATTGTGTTTTGGTAGCCATTTACCATTTAGTGTGTGAATATTTGAATTGTGTTAGTGTGTTTTATGAGTATTTTGAGGAAATGTTAAGAAGTGTCATGTTATAAAATGTTATTATAAGGTCATAAATGCATCTAGGTGGGTGTATTAAGGTTTATTATGTGAATATCATGATGAAAATGATATATCCTAAGATTTTTGAATGAAATTATCATGTCAAGGTAGTTATTATAAAAGGTGGTTATCAAGAAAGTAGTTTCTCATGTATGTAAGAAGGATGCAACAAGTTTTGGTAAGTAGAAATGTGGTATATTTGTGATAGGAGTTAGTTATAAGTTAGTAGGAGGAAAGGGTATGGATTAGGATGAGGAATGACAAGAAAATGAAGTACTCTATATTATGTCCATGGTGACAGTGTTGACAATGTAATGAGAAGGGATCAATGAAAGATAACATGTTTGAAACATATATATTTCTATATATTTGTATTGATATCATTATGTGAATGAATTTAATATGTTGGAAACCTTAAATTACTTAGCACAGTATTTTTTAACTTGTAATGGTAAAGAATTTTGTCTTGAAGGATTGTGATAGGAGTTCTATGTAGGTTTTATGAAATTTGAGAGACTAAAGAAGAAAGAATATTCTAAGGCAAAGTGTAGAGATTATATATGGGATCTTCATGAGTATAATAATATAAATAAGTTTTTATTTAAATATATGATAGTTTTTGATCCCAATTAAGGATAATAGTTCATTTTAATAGTTTGTGAGTACTCTATTTAGAAAAGATAGTCAAGAAACTTGTGTATGTGACCTATTAAAAAATTATATGTAAGATTAAAGATTGTTGTAGTTTGAAGATAGTGTGGAAGGAGAAAATATTGGGAAAGACTATTTAAGAGGTGTTTAAATAATCTCAGGTACACAAACTGTGAACTAAACCTTGTTTTAGCTTACACAGGCAGACTATGTTGACAAAATCAAGTGAAACCACTATTTAGTATGCATTTAGACATTGTTCAAGCAAGGATAGAGATAGTATAAAATTATTCCATATAAGATATAACTTATATACATATTTTAAAGGTTTGAAATCAATAATATATTCATTAAACCAAATTTGGAGCTTCTCAGGTCTATGCAAATAGAGGAAACCCTAGGTCAAGGTAGAAAACAAAAAACTCATTTTTTAGGAGATTTAACCAATGAAATGTCATGAAAATTGGTATTTGGGTGGATTATGATAAGGGATAATTTATTTAAGTGTTTTTAAGATGATGCAAAACCTATACATATATAATTTGGTAGATTATGTGCAAAGGAGGAGTAAGGATACGTAATTAGTGTTGAGTTGTGGAGCTAAAAGCTTCACCAATGAGCGAATGCAGAGGTTGCTGGTTTTACATAGTCACTGACATCAGTTAGGGATCGACTAGAGACTGCCGACATTGGTTATAAAAATTGGCCGATGTCGGTCATATGCAGGCAGACAAGGACCGACATCGGTCACCTGTACATTCTAGAAGTTTATTTTTGTGGGATGAACAGATTATTTGCATGATAAGTTTAACTGTTAGTGTTAAGTCTGCATTTCTATTTTTGATAGGACTGATTTGAACCTTTGATTAAGAGGTTTATCTAATGGTGGATAATGCATAGCTCATAATCCCTAATTCTATATAATAGGGATAGATCTTCATAGCTTGTGTAGATGAGAAAAAGGGTGAATCAATTCAAGCAGCTAAATTGTGTTTGTAATTGATAGAGAGAACTCTTGAGGGAAAGAGATCTATAAATCTAAGAGGTGTGGAAGAAAGATAGATTTCTTCAATTGTATTTCCTTTTGGAAGAGTTTAGTACAAGTTTTCATTATTTCTTGTATCTCATGTTCTTTGTTGATTCTGATTTCTAGTTACTTATTATTTTGGTTTAATTCCATGTTTAGTTGCTTACACAAAAGTAATCAATTGTATCTTGTTAGATCCTGACAAGTGGTATCAGAGCTTGGGTTCACTAACAGGTGGTTTTAGATTTGTTTAGTTTGTGTTGATTATAGGGCACTCACAGGGGTTTCTATTTGAGTGGGAGTAAAGCAATGGCAGAAGAAAGTAAGCTAAGAATGGAGAAGTTTAACGGCAAGAATGATCAATTATGGAGGATGCCGATAGAAGATTATCTATATCAAAAAGATCTATACTTACCGTTGGGTGGGGTTTTAAGCAAACCCACATATATGCAAGATGAAGAATGGAATGTTCTTGATAGAAAGGCTCTGGGATCTATAAGGTTGAGTCTGGCATCTTCTGTGATTTCTAACTTGTCGCAAACAAAGACAACGATAGAGTTAATGGATACTTTGGAAAATTTATATGAAAAGCCCTTAGCTTCAAATAAGGTATATCTTATGAAGCAATTATTTAATTTGCAGATGCAGGAAGGTGGATCTGTATCTAATCATCTTAATGATTTCCATGCAATAGTAAATCAGTTAAATTCAGTCAACATAGTTTTTTATGATGAAATTAAGGCCCTCTTAATTTTATGCTTTTACCTGAAAGTTGGCATAGTTTGGTAATGGCAGTAAGTAATACTACATCTACTACAAATATCTTGAAAGTAGATGATGTTGTTAGTGTAATCTTGAATGAAGAAATTCACAGGAAAAGCACAGAGGAAACATCAGGTAATGCTTTAAGTGCTGAAAGCAGGGGAAGGCAAAAAGACAAGCATAAGTAAGGGAGATCAAGGTCTAAGTCAAAGATGAGAGGTATATCCAAATCTAGAAATGGAAGAAAAATAACCTGCTAGAATTGTGGAAAGATAGGGCATGCAAAGAAAGATTGTTGGTTGCCGGTTAAAGAAGAAAATCAGCATGAAGGTAAAGAAGAAGCAAACGTTGTAGGTATTGTTGCACAAGATGCTCTTATATTTTCTTTGGATAATAAAATAGAATCTTGGGTTTTAGATTCTGGTGCCTCTTTCCATGCTACCCCAAATAGAGAATATTTTAATGATTATGTCTAGGGTGATTTTGGAATAGTTTATTTAGGGGATGATGAGCCTTGTAAAATTGTTGGCAAAGGAAAAGTGTAGCTGAAATTGTAGAATGGAAACACATGGGTGTTGAAAGATGTCATGCATGTACCCATCTTGAAGAGGAATCTAATTTCTGTAGGAAAGTTGAGGGATGAGGGTTGCACAGTAACTCTCACAGCTAAATCTTGGAAGGTTTCCAAGGGTGCACTTGTATTAGCCAGAGGTAAGAGAGTAGGTACTCTCTATTTATGTAATTGTATTACTGATTATTCTTCTTCTATTTTATCTACTTCAAATGTAGAAGCAAAGTTGTGGCACTGTAGGCTTGGCCACATGAGTGAGAAGGGAATGAGAGTTCTTAAGTCAAAAGGTAAGCTTTCAGATTTGAAAAGCATAGATCTAGATTTTTGTGAGCATTGTATTTTTGGAAAATAGAAGAGAGTGAGGTTTCTCAAAACTAGGTCAACAAAGAAGAAGCACAAGTTGGATCTTGTTCACACAGACGTGTGGGGACCAGCTCAGGTAGCTTCTATTGGAGGATCACAGTATTATGTTTCTTTTATTGATGATGCTACAAGAAAGGTATGGGTTTATTGCATAAAGAAGACATTTGATGTTTTTGACATGTTTAAGAAATGGAAAGCTTTGGTTGAGAATGAAACAAGTTTGAGATTGAAGTGCCTTAGATCTGACAATGGTGGTGAGTACTACAGCTATAAATTCAATAGATACTATTATATGAGTGGAATACATAGGGAAAGGATGGTTCCAAGGACACCTTAGCAAAATGGAGTTGCTAAAAGGATGAATAGAACAATATTAGAGCGTGCACAGAGTATGAGGTTGCATGCTAGTTTGCCTTTACAATTTTGGGTAGAAGCTGTAGACATTGCAATTTACCTGATTAATAGAGGACCCTCTACTACTTTAGATGGTGGAATTCTAGAAGAGGCTTGGACAGGTAAAAAGGTAGATCTTTCATTTCTCAGAGTTTTTGGTTCTGAAGCTTTTGTGCACATTGATAAAGAAAATAGAAAGAAGCTGGATGCTAAGTCTATGAAGTGCACTTTTATTGGTTATGGCTCTGGAGATTTTAGATTTTGGTTGTGGAATCTAGGAACTAACAAAATAATTAGAAGCTGTGATGTTGTTTTCAATGAAAAGGTGATATAGAGTGATCAGCTTAAGAAGTTGAATAATTCTAAGAAGGGCAATGTTGATTTGGATGAGGTAATGATCCAAAATGAGCTCATGGGAAAGAATAATCACTTATAGGAAAAAAAGACATTTAAGTCAGTCAGGAAGGAACTGACATCAGTTAGATAGGAACCGACATCAGTCATGTGGAACCGATGTCGGTCAGGTACAGACCTGGAGATGACCGAGATCGGTCATTGACAGAGAATTTGGGTAGACAGCATGTAGTGAATGAGTCTCAAATGCCTAGGAGGAGGTTAGAAAGGGTAAGTAAACCTCTAATTTTTTATTCCCCTTCATTATTCTACTTATTGCTCACTGATAGTGGAGAACCAGAGAGTTTTGATGAGGCAATGCAGGTAGAATCCCAGAAATAGTGGGAGCTTGGCATGAATGAGTAAATTGATTCCTTGAAAGAGAACCAAACGTGGGATTTGGTTGAGTTGCCAGCAGGAAAGAGAGCACTAAAAAACAAATGGGTTTATAGGTTAAAGGAAGGAGAGGATGGACAAATGAGACATAAGGCCAGGTTGGTAGTAAAGGGATTTGCATAGAAACTAGGTATTGATTTTGGTGAAATTTTTTCTCCTGTAGTAAAGATGACTTCTATTCAGACTGTATTGTCTTTAGTTGCTATTGAGGATTTGCATCTTGAGTAGCTTAATGTTAAGACAATGTTTCTTCATGGAGATTTGGATGAAGAAATATATATGGAACAACTGAAAGGTTTTGAGGTCAAAGGTAAGGAGAAACTTGTGTGCAGGTTGAAGAAAATCTTATATGGTCTTAAGTAGGCTCCAAGACAATGGTATTTGAGGTTTGACAGGTTTATGACTGAGCATGGTTTCAGTATATGTCAATTTGACCATTGTGTTTATTTTAAGAGATTGGATAATGGTAGATATATTATCTTGTTGTTGTATGTAGATGATATGTTGGTTACAGGTTCACACATGCAGGATATTTCTAAGCTTAAGGTAAAATTAGCTCATACATTTGCCATGAAGGATTTGGGAGCAAAAAATAAAATCCTTGGCATGAGTATTAAGAGAGACAGGAAAAATCATAGTTTGATTTTGTCTCAAGAGGATTATGTGAACAAAATGTTGGAGAGGTTCAATATGCTGGATGCAAAACCGGTAAGCACACCTATGGCTGGACACTTTAAGTTGAGCAAAGAACATTGTCCTAATTCACATGATGAGGTAGAGTACATGAGTAGAGTTCCATATGCTTCCACAGTTGGGAGCTTAATGTATGCAATGGTATGTACTAGACCTGATATTGCCCAAGCAGTGGGAGTTGTCAGTAAGTTTATGTCCAATCCAGGGAAGGAGCACTGGAAATCAATTCAATGGATTCTCAAATATCTGAGAGGGACCAACAGTAGGCATTTATGCTATGGAGGGTCAAACACTTCTCTACATGGATATGTAGATGTGGATATGGTAGGTGACTTGGATGGTAGGAGAAGCACCATAGGTTATGTTTTCACTGTTGGTGGAACGGCGGTTAGCTGGATTTCAAAGTTGTAGAAGGTTGTTGCCTTGTCTACTACAAAGGCATAATACATTGCAGTCATGGAGGCTAGCAAGGAGATGATATGGATGACTCAGTTCATGGAAGAGTTGGGAAAGGAGCAAGAGAGTTAGAGATTGTACAGTGATAGTCAAAGTGCAATTCATTTGGCAAATAATTCAACGTTTCATTCAAGAACCAAACATATACAACTTAGGTACCACTTCATTAGACAGGTATTAGAGGATGGTGAGTTGAATCTAGAGAAGATATAGAAGTTGGTATATTATGTGCAAAGGAGGAGTAAGGATACGTAATTAGGCCTAAACAAGGTCTAAACAGGGCATCTAGGGGTTGATTTGGATAGGAAAACTTGGGGTGAAGATAAAAGAGGATAGAGGGTACTCAAAAAGTACATCAGACTTGAATTACAAATCCATAATTATTTGTACAAGTGGAAAAGGCCTAAAAAATGCTACAAGGGGTAAAATGGAGAAGAGCTACATAAGAAAGATTAGTGAAAGAATGAGGATTGGGATATCAGTGAGTCAAGTTAGATATGATCAAATAATCCTATAGAAGGCATTGATATGTGTTAAAGAAGTATGGATAAGGAATTGAGGACTTGAAGCAACAAAAAATGAAAGAGAGAGTGTAAACCACAAATGGGAGAAAGTGGAGAGAGATTGTAAGTGATAGTTATAAGTATCAAAGTCAAAGGGATAGAAAGAGAAAAGAATGAGGACCCTCTAAAAAATTTTGTATTAGAGAAACAAGTTCATTGGGATGAAGAGAAATAAATTAATTAAGAAAAAAAGGTACATGTTTGATTTAGTTTTCATTTTGAGTTTTTGATATGTTCATGAAAAAGTGTTAAGGTGTGAGTGAAAGTTGAGAGTGTGGTAATCAACATTAAAGCTAGTGAGGATTGATAAGAGAGAGCTATTGGAAGATCAAAAGTAAGCTCAAAGAGAGCTTGGAGAGAGAAAGAAGAGTCCTAGGTAAATGATAAGAAAGAGTTAGATAGACCCAAGTGAGGTCATAGAGTGAGAAAAACCCAAGTGAGGTCATGGGAGGCAAGTAGAGGGGACTTATCAAAGAGAAAAATGTTGAAGAGAGGCCAAGAGATTAAGAGATAGGTAAGATGAATAAAGATAAAGATAAGATAAAATGGGGTATGGTTGAGATGATGTACCACAAAGTGAGAAAGGTGCAAGAAGACACTAAGAGGAAAGAGATGGAAAAATAAATGATAGAGATAAAGCAGTAGTTGGATGAGTTGATGATCATCATAGAGTAGATGAAGGGAAGTGAGAACCCATACTATGGATGGGTCATGAAAAATAAAACCATCAAGTGGAAAATAAAGATATAGCTGAAGAAAAGATAGAGGAAAGGTGTGAGAGAAGAAAGAGAGTAGAAAAGGTTGATTTGTAAGTAATTTAAGAAAGAGATGAAAAGACTTTGGATGAGAAGCATAATGTGCAAGAGTGAGAATCATAGTAAGCATGAATAAAACCTTGAAGTGGATAAGATCAGTTTGAATGAGGAAGAAGAAGCTAGTTACAGCCAGCTAGATGATGGGAAAGATAGAGAAAAAACAAATCAATTTGAAGGCCTCATTGAAGGCTTGGAAAGAGAAGCACAATCTAAAGAAGGAGGTATGACATCTTATTATATATTTGTTTATGAGAATAAAGAACAATTAGAGATATAAATGGAAAATTTATAAAGATCCTTAAATAGTGAAATGATGGAGAATGAATAGATGGTACATGTTGAAATAGTTAAGATCCTGATGATGGAGGACAAAGAACATTAATAACAAGAATTGATGGAAACAATGAGAGAGTTAGAGTACAAAGAGTCATGTGGAAGCTTGAATTACAGTGAGATAATAGGTAGGCAAGAAATTGAATTTGTTTTTGTTGAAGGCATGAGGATGATAAAAAGGGAATGTGAGAGTATAGGTGTATCAGTAGTAATTTGGGGCATACACAACCCATAGGATAGAGGAAAAGCTCAAGGTATGAGTGGACATGAAATGCTAGTTGGTGCAAGCAAGTAGTGGAAGCAAGAAAGTAAAATTGTCTTTGACTGAGGCAAGCAAGAGAGTATGAACAAAAAGAATTGTGGAAGCTTGATGGAGAAGCAACAGAGAAATAAGAATCAAGGATAATGAACTGGAAGATTAGGAAGAAGCGTATAATAATATATTTTGAGAAGACCTCAAATATTTTCTTGCTAGGGAGTATGATGCAGGAACATCAAGAAAATCAATGCAAACATGATCCTGAGGATAATTTAGGTGTTTCATGTGTGTGAGGGATGCCTTAGGATCCCCCTAAAGACATTTGAGTCATTAAAATAATACTTTAGTGTGTTTTGGTATCCTTTTGTCATTTTCCCACCAAAATGGGCATTTTGAATATTTGAATTATGTTAGTGTGTTTAGGAGTATTTTGAGGAAATGTCAAGAAGTGTCATGTTATAAAATATTAGTATAAATTCATAAATGAGTATGGGTGGGTGTATTAATGTGTCTTATGGGAATATCACGAGGAAAATGATATAGCCTAAGAGTCTTAAATGAAATTACCATGTCAAGGTAGTTATCATAAAAGGTGGTTATCAAGAAAGTAGTTTCTCATGTATGTAGGAAGTTTGAAACAAGTTTTGGTAAGTAGTAAGGTGGTATATTGGGGCCTGATAGGTCTATGTAAGTATTTGTAGGCTAGTGGAGGGCATGTAGGCCAATTAAAACAAGTGGATTTGACATGTTTACATAACAACCATGTGACCACTTTTTTTTGAAATCCATGCCATTTAAGAATGTATTATTTGTTTCAACATGTTGTGAATCTCATTCCACAAATCTTGATAGCTTATTGGTGGTTTGGGTTTGTAGAATGTGTGTTGTAAACTCTAAAAAAAAACTAGCATATCTTTGTGTGGTTTTCATCATGATATTTTTTGAGAATGACATGATTTATATCAAGGTTAAACACCCTAATTTAATTTAATCAAGATAATCTGAATGTAAATTCCCTTATGAGAGTTCTCTATATATTATCAACTTTGATCACCAAGGTTACCTAAATTATTTCCAAAGACAAAATATTTGTTACAACCATAAGTTTCATTCAATTTGTAATTCCACACAATCAAAGAATATTTTCATTACAAAGTAGGTCAAAGGTTTACAATTATAATTAAAATTTAATTTCTATTTATATTATCACAATAGTCAATCTTTTTCAACTCATAAAGGAAGGAAACAGACATAATTTTTTAATTCTTACTTCTATTTTTAACCATATGAGTTTATTATCATCAACAATTTAATCCCATAGAATGGATTCATTTCAAAAATCATGATGCATACATGTCTGAACTTAGACCATTGGTGAGGCCATTACCATAATATCATTAGATAGGTATTATATATTAACATATTTCCTAGCTTACTAATCTCAACAAGGTCATCAAACAACTATGGATGCACAATATTAATCCTACTAAAAATAATGAAAACTTATTAAGAAAAATAAGCATTGGATAAGTGACCAAAATCATAGTTATTCAATATTCAATTATCCACTTTGTGACAATAACAAGGAATTTTAAAAATATATTTAGAATATATATCTACCATCTTCCTTGCTACCATTCAACATAGTTTAACAATTAATGGGTTGAGTCCAATAAAAATAAAATCCTTATAAATAATTTACAAGCAATGAATGAGAAATAATGTTTCCCATAGGTTTCCACACATCAAATCCTACTTTCATTATTATAACATAATACTATTAGCTTAATGCTTTTGAAAACATCAAAGAGTCAATTAATACCACAAAGTGTTCCTTTGTTCCCTCTAGCAACCAAAAAAATAATTTAAGTAGTATCCAATAAGAAATATAATTAATGTTTGGCCTAACATAGTGAAAAGTGAATTTATCTCAATGCACATAATTCCTATACTACCTAGAACATGGAAAATTAAATGTATTATGTCTATTAATAATCCTTCTATGAAATTAACACATTTATCATTATAAACAAGTATGCGAAATTATTTAACCATCTATGAAGTCATCCCATTAACACACAACTCAAATTTATAAGATTTTAAATAAGTGCACATATTTCATGTTCAACGTAGGGGACATAATTCTAAAGTTACTCCATTCACTTATAACCAATCTTGAATGTTATAATGGTGTGATTATCTAATCACAACTAGATTCCATAAAACTACTAAAATATAATTTACACAAGATTTCAAAGTGTAAGAAGTCCAATTTAACCCAATCATTTTTTTTATTAAGGAAGAGCAAAGTATTTTTTATTATATTAATTCTTTCATTTCCTGTGGTACTATAATCTTCTTAACATACACTCAATAAACATTTTTAATAAATTAAAAGTAAAATCCATCCCATAAATTGATATTTCAACTATTAAAGAGGGTTCAAAGTATTCACCTCTTTAGGAAAAAATTACCAAAGTCAAAGAACATAAAGTTAGCCTTCTAGTGAGAATGTATCTAATAGGGGTCATCATTCCTAGTTGGATGTGAAATCAAACAAACAAGTTAAACTATATCACAATACCCTAACATTTTTCTTCAGTAGCACAATGTGCCATAACCAAAAACACTCTAATATATATTCAAGATAAATTAATATGAATAACCACTTTAACTTAATGGATTTAGCTTCTTTTAATATAAGATCATGTACTATAGAAGGTAGAATATTGAAATAAATTATTATTTTGCTCAAAGTGACTAAACCAAGGTGCTATAATGAAAACAAAATTTGACATTAAATAGTATCTTAACCATTCATATTACATCCCTTCAACCATGAGGTTATTATATCTCATTACTATAGGTATACCAATTCAATACATCAACATTACAATTTATATGGTCATAATCAGATATACTTCCAAGATACATGCCTACATTTCTTTATTAAATTCTAGTGACACACAAGTTACTCAAGGTTAGACTAGTAAAAAAAATAAACAAAATAATATACTGATTAAAAGAAGACTTTATAGTAAAATATATTATTTTTAAGGTACCAAATAGAAAAGTATAGTCTATAGTTCTACCAAGGGAAGAGTAAATATACAATATATATTATAATCAAAAGCACAACTTCCAAGTTTATTCATATTTTAAAAAGGACCTATTATATATATATAAACATAAAAGGATACAAAAATGATAAAAATAGTCATATTCCATCCATTTGATCCTTATATTCAAAGACAAGGTACCATCTTGACCATATGCCAATTTATAGACCAAAATGAGCTATTCAAGATACCATTACATTCATTTTTAAAAATATCAAATCTAGTTATGGTATGACAAAGTCTTGAAGTAAGTAAATAATTAACACTGTAAATTCATGAATGAACATAATCAAGGTAAAATTGTGTAAAATTAGGCTTTTAAAGTCCTCTTAAAATCAAAGTTATATCTTCAATAATTAGATTTGTGTTCTTATGCACAAGGTCAAGTACAAATAGTAGTTTCACAATCCACTACATAAAGAGATATGCTAGATAAGCTTTAGTATTACAATTTTTTATTCTATCACCACTATGTTGAGGTTAACATACCCCCATTTTTGAAAATTGGGACCCTTAAGATACCTTGAAGGTTAACCCTAAAAACATGACATGTTTGAATAATTGATAGAATTTGAAGATCATCCACTCTAATGAATTTGGTTCAACTGGTTTATGGTTTAGCTTCAAGCTGGCATAATGTTACTAATAATTGGTATCCATGTCTTATAGTTATAGGTTTCGTGGAGACTTTTCTAATGGATTCATGTTCCAAAATCTTAGCATAAACCCTTAGTTAAAATTCAAATTTGGTAGGAACATTTTAAATATATTTCAGATGTAATCCTATTTTTTATGCTATGTCTTGGTCATGTTTCCTAACATGACTAAACCTTAGCCTAAAAATAATGCTTAGTCCCCCTTTTTCTCCCCCTCTATTCTTTTTATTTCTAACATGATCTAATTTTATGCTAGTAGGGTCACCTTTATTTTATATTGTGGTCCCCTTTATTATTTCCTACTTAGCCTAAAGCCTTGATGTTAAATCCCCATTCATGTTTATTAACATGAACAAGACCTTAGATTCAATGATTTATCCTAAGTTTCTATTATCATCCTGAGATATAACTTAAGTATTATGCATCTTAAAGGATCCAACAATCTGTACCCCTTCACATTTATTGATCCAATGGAGCAAAGAAAATCCCAATAAAATTGAATACTCAGTCCTCAGACCAATCATATTTGATTACTCAGATCATGATCTATTTCTCTCACTTAATCATGGAGATTGATTAGACATAGTGAAGCTAGAATTGAAAAGTCAAAGAACCTAGGAAGGCCCACGAAGTTGACACATGGCACTCCCACACATAAGATCTTGTTGATCTTAAATTTGACATTCATGTGACCATTATTCGACATATATGAGGTCATTATTGATGTATGCACAACCATAAAATCTAATCCCACCAAGATTAAGAACTTTATGAGCTTAATTTTGACTTTCATGTTACCATTATTTGATGTCTACGAAGCCATCATTGACATCTGCATGATCATCAAATATAAGCTCATTAACCATTTTACCTAGACAATAGGGGCATATTCTTTCAAAGGGTCCTTTGATATTTGTTCTTTAAAATTATCATAAAGTTCTTTAACCTAAGTATTTTGTGTTTATTAATATAAAATAAAGTTAGGTAAAATCATTTTAGCCTAAGTTCTAATATGACTATGCACTAATTAATAATCATGCATCTTATAGGATCCAATGGTATGTGCTTCATTGTAGAGGATGATCCAATGGTGTGAAATCACCAAAAAAAATTCAAAAGATTTTTGAGAGCTCATGGGCTTGATGCATGACATAGTCATGAACCTCAACACCAAAAAAAACCAATAACAAGAAAGGTCCCAGTTCATGATCAATGGTTTATGATCACTCATAGGATCTTGATTGGATAACACAAATAAAAAGGCATTTTTTAAATGCCAATGACTAGTAATTTGATGGGCATTTATGAAAAATTCCATGAAAGGTTCTAGAATAATGACACATAAGAATCACATAAGCATAAAATGATAAAAGAGGATATCTTATGTGCCTAATAATGCAAACATATAAAGGCAAAGGTCCAAATAAAATCTAAAGAATGTATGATCTGAACTCCAAATGAGCTACCACCATTAAATATTTGAATCCCTAAACCTTCCATAAAAGAGACCCTAAGTGAACTCAGTTGATTTTAGTAAATCTAAAAGAATATTAATTATGATTTGAGCACAAGAGAGTTAGTACAAAGACCATTTATAATCTAGTTGTGGACAATTTACAAGTGTAAAAGCCATAGAAGCTTGGAGGCAATAATTAAGAGATGAGATAGAGTTGTATCTATCTAGACAGTGAAGGAAGAGTTTTCAAAGATATTGAAATGGACCCTATAGGCCTGATTAATGGCAACAAGAATTAGTCTCAGCTCTTCTAGACCATAGAGGAGATGCAAGCCATTACCAAGGAGGAGTAAAGGATTGTCACTATTAGCAAAAGATACTATGACCTAGTTGTAGTTCAAATGGCTGACCTCCATCATGTTGCTTCCAAACTAGAGGTACTTTATTGTATTGATGTGTTTGCTCCTATTTTTGTAGATTATAGAATAGAGCATGATTGGATCATCCATGAAAGAATCTATAAGAAAGTGGCATATAATTCCCCATTGGCCTTTAAGAGGTACTATAAGCTCCCAAAACCCCATGTGGACCTACCCATAATCAAGGAATGGACAAATAAGAATGACCTAGATACCATCTTCAAGCTATGGTTACTCTACAGGAACCATGTATTTTGGAAATTTAAGGGAAGAATCTCATTTTACAATTTAAGGAAGGAATTAGGGTAATCATGACCCTATTAAATAGAATATCTAGAGCCCTTACAACCACATATATCAATAAAATCTAGGTGTCTTATGTATACTTTAAGGGTAGAAAGAGATCACTCCTCCAATTGGGGATATGATTAGCATCCATCTAAGATGACAATTTATAGCCATAAAAAAGAAGATAAGCAAATAGTTCTTCATGATGTATTATTTTATAAATGCCCTGCTAGCTTCCACCAAGATCCCCAACATCAAAAACTAGTCTCCTAAGTTCAGAACCACCATCTCCCACCACTACTCAAAGATACACATCTTCAAGTATAAACACCACATGCAATTCATCTATGACTATGTCTATCTTACTTTGGTAGAATCCATTATAGGATTTCATATGCCCAAGGTTAAACCTTTAATTAAGAAATATGTGGAGCTAATGGGAGACATCTGGTTTTACCCAGATTGCACTATAATAAGAATTGAGGGAATTCTAACCCAATCTTACAAGTTGCCTATCTACATTCCTTCCAAGTTGGAAGAGCAATAAATTTCATCTCAACTCTCTCATGGTGTTGATGGAGTCTGCAAGGAAAAAAGGAAGGGCCTCCTCCATCCCTTTCCTTTGATAATTGGAAGAATAGTTTTGTAGGATTAGAAGCAGATATATACCATGGCCAAGCATAAAGATTCCTTTGTGTTTCAATTGGATGACTTCAAGAATTAGGATCCCAATGACATAGTGGGCAAGCATTTGAAGAGCAAACAACTACCTAAGCTAGTCTATGATCATCAACTTGGTCCTTATGACACTTTACACATCAAAGCCAATAATTTTAAAGAAGTATTGGACAGATTCAAAAAACACAATATTAAAATCCAACATAAATTGAATAATGATGAAAAACCACCAGGGGACATATAGAAAATGCATCCTCTTTACTATCATTTGCTTCCTAGACCTTACAGGCCACCTTAGGAACAACCCTAGATGGAGATACCACAACCCCAAAGACATATCATATAAGTCACTGGTAAGGAGAATTTGGAAGAGAGACCTATGAGAGACCCTTTCCCTTAGCTTTCCATTAAATACCAATATCCCCTATTAAACACTTGAACATGATTGCCTTAGAGTTAGATGAAATAGTGGAGGATGTCATCAAGGTCCTCACTGAAGCATATGGATCTAAAGGAAAAGAAGATCAGGCTAAAGAATCATAGGCTCAAGTAGAGGAGGTTGAGTAGGAAGATAAATAAAATGAATTTTCCCTAGATCTAGTCCTAGTGGCCCAACCAAGGAAGAGGAAATCAAAATTGACAATTGTCTTTGTTGGACAAAAGAGGCTAAAGTTGACTCTCACTCATCCCACAAATGAGATCAAAAATTTCAATGAGGAGTACCCCATTCATGGACCAATCATCCTTGATTGGTTCATTTATGGAAAGATGTAGAAGATCCCTTCTTTGTCCCATTCATGGGATCTAACCTAATATATCAGTGTGGATGTACATGAATACATTAAGCCATGGATAATAACCCTGATGAAAGATCAAGAGGAAATAAGAATAGTAACCACTATAGGGTTAGATGGTAAAAGGACGGTGCTCTAAGAGAATCAAGCAGTGCTTAGATGGAGGTCATAGAACCTCCAAAACATACTAAATCTACTATTACTATGTAATTAAATCTAGAGACAAAATAATTAGAGAGAGTAATAACAAGAAAATCCATGGTGGAACTAAAGAGTTTAATTTCCAAAAAGTTGAGCATTTTATGGGATTAACTCTAGTTGGATGGTAGCAACCTAGTGAGCTACCTAGCCATGAAGAGGATGTTGAAATCCTATCTAAGGCTCATTCATCTTAGGTTAGAGCTAGAATCAGGGGGATGAAGTAAATGATATCCAACTTAGAAAAGGAGAATGAAGACTTGACATAGGCCATCTTATCAGTGCTAGGAGAAATGATCAAGATGCTTGAAGACTCCTTCATTGACATGTTTGAGGCTTTAAAATAAATAAAGCTAAGGTAGAGTGTATTGGAATAATAAAACATAGTGGTCAAGGGTTTAATAAACCAGTGGTAAGCCTCAGTGGATCAAATAATAGGGATGATCAACATTAGATTTGGAAATCAGATTCCTAGGTTCAAGTCAATTAGCTTAGGGCATTTGAATGTCATTATTGGGATTATTGTTGAGAAGATCTAAGGTTTAAGTACATTGATCAAAAATTGGGAGTCCGTAGATTTGAAATCACGAGTCTGTAGATTTGAAATCACAAGTTCATAGATTTGAAATCACAAGTCCATAGATATTCCACATGAAGAGGTATAATTATTTGGTAATATCATGCCCTGGCCACATGGGAGAAACTAGACACTTTACCAAGCCACATAGCTCATGATCCATCTGCCACATCCCAAAAATGTGAGAATAGACATATCAAGTCAAAGCTCAAAATTCGGTTCTGATATTGGTTTCAAGTTAAAGTTTTAGTGGTGGCACATTGTAGAGCTCGTTGAGAGATTTTTCATGCATTTTTCAGAATGTAAATCTGAGTTTGGGAGCTCTTGTTGTGGCCATTTGAAGATTGGTTGAAAAATATCTCTTGTGACATTTTACACGTGTTTTGAGGTGGTTTCAACATTTAGACCTATCAGAGGTTGACACTTGGCAAATGCTAAGGGTTGCAAAAAAAATGAGTCGATGGCATGCCACATCATCAACATGCCAAGTGGAGTCAAGCATGAGATAAGTGTGAGACCAAGCAAGGTGTCAAGTTCGAAGGAAAGACCAAGTCCAATGGTAGCCTTAAGTCTTGTGCCCAAGCCATGTATGGTGCATTTACCAATGCATGTCTGCACTTAGTGCCAAGTCTCCCACAAAAGGGGGTTGTTGACATGTTTCAAGGAGGTGCATACCTATTTTAAGCCTAGACTTATTCCAAAAGCATTGCATGTGGGACAAAACATAAAGTCTGAGTGCCCAAGGAGGAGGTCGATGCACCAAATAAGGAGGAGAAAAATTCAAACTTAAGTCAAAGTGCCTAAAAGAAAGGGCCATTGGTTTTGAACCCCTGACCTGTTGCCAAAAAGGGATAGGCCTTGACCACTTCAGCTATGGAGGTCGAAGTGTTACATAAGGCACTAATTTCTATTTGAACTTATTAATTTCTAGACTGTGTTTTTTATTTTAAGAGGCTGAGACTTGTAAAAGCTTTGGGAAAGCTCATGTAATGGATTTTAATCCATTTTCTAGCCATAATATACAATATTAATACTCTATTTTATCCAATTTACATATTAGAGGAGTATATTTCAACCCATAGAGGAGATTTTTATGACTTTTGAAGCAACTTTGTAGGTGTTATGAAGACTCATAGAATTCGAAGGTGCCGGGCTTGATTTCAGTCATGGTGAAGGTGAATTATTGCATTGAGATATTAGCTTGTAGGAAAGTTGTTTATTGTTTCTAGGTATTTTAAGTGCCCTTAATGGAAATGATCTACTCCTTTGGAGAACCCAGAGATGTAGGCATCAATTGTTGAGCTGAACTCCGTTATTACATTTTGTGTTTTGGTAATTATCATTTGATGCATGAATTAATTTTAGTTTGCTGATTTGATTTTGATTAGTAAATGAAATCATGCAAGTAATTCAAGTTTCAAAAATTATAACACAATTTTATTTAAAAAAAACTAGTTTAATTGGTAGATGGAAGTAACAAGTCTTGTGACATATTCCAATCCAACTCAATAACCGAGAACATTTTTGCCAAATATTTTGCAAGTTATTTTGAGTATTTTGAGTATTTGTTAATTTTTGAGAATTTTAGTATTCATACTTTAAACATCACTTTGAGGTTATCAATGTAATTTATGGATCAAGTTGGTATCAAAGCAGTTAGAAAGCTGGGTTAGCTTTTGATTGAGTTTTAATATTTGCTTTCAGTTTATTGGTTATCCATATCACTTAACTAGATTGCAGTGAGCAGTTGTGGAATTAGTGTGTTTATAGGAAACCATGGGCAAGTTGTCACATAAATCCAAGATGGAAGAGCTTGAAAGCATCAATAGCTAGATTTAGGATGAGAATGCATTCCTGAGATGCAAGCTCTATTCCCTTGAAGCGAAAATTGAAAGTTTAAAATCAGAGCTCAAATCCAAGGATGAGCTCTTGATTAGATTGCAATGTGGTGAGTGTGAAAAGGTAAAGCCTTCAACTTCAGATGTAGAGACTATGACTGGTGCAATGTAAGTTTTTCACCATAGGAATCTTCATCTTCTTCTACCATTTTAGATTCAGATTCTAGTAATATTGTTTTTGGTGATTTTGAAAGATACACTAAGGGCATAGGATCTAAATTGTTGTTTAAAATGGGTTATAATGGAGGAGGACTTGGTAGAGATAGCCAAGGTACAACTAACTCGATTTAGGTTGAGCATAGACCTCTTCATGTAGGTTTGGGTTATACTAGTGTGCAGGTGGATGACGGATAAGTTTCTTCCATGGCTAAAGGAAGATGAGCTTCCAATAGTGAAGGTTCTAGGCCACTAGTTCAAAAGTATAAAGGTAAAAGAGGTATTGAGATTCCACCTCTTGATTCTTACACTAAATCTTTTGATCCAATAGATACTTTTAATAAATTTTAATATAATGTACAAAAGATAATGCAATCATTTCGATGCACTTTTTATGGGATGAATAACCATAGTGCTAAGACTTGTTGGAAATGAAATGCTTTGTTAAAGTAGATTGCATGTTTGAAAGACCATTCTCATGATAAGATGGGAATTGGAAAAAGGGGGCCCTCACCTAAGAAGGATGTTTGCACTCATTGTAAAGTGAGTGGACATAGGATTGATAGATGTTTTAAGCTTCATGCATCTTCACATTCAAGTAATGTTAAAACTAAGATGATTTACAAACCTCTCACTAAGGTTAATGAAGCTAATTCAATCCATAATGTAGTTGAAAATACAACGTAGGATAAGGTAAAACCTACAAGTGAAAATCCATTTAAGAGGTTAAGTCAAAAATATGCAATTAATAATGAATCCACAGAGACAATCAATTTCACTAGGAAGAAAGAAATGGTTAAGTGGATTATCACTACATCCTTTTTGCAAAGCATGGTTAAGAATTCACCTAAGAGAATGAACAAGCTTTGATAGATGTATATTAGAGTTGGTGGGAACACTTCAAGACAAGTTTATCATATGAAGTTTTTCAATTCTCACTTTTTGATAACTCTAAGATTTTGATCTCCAGAATATACTGTATGGGTAATCTAATAATGGATAAGACATTAACTCATTTGAAATAGTTGGGGATATAGCAGAGTGATGTTGTGAGTTGTTTCCTTACAGCATTTGATAGTTAGACTGCTATTTTGAATGTATCTATTTTGGACACATGGATGTATAGATGCATTGTTAAGACCCTATGGGCATGTTTAGATGTTAGGCAACATACACTTTTGGTTGTTTGCATTTGCTTAGCATATAAGTCCCATATTAGGGCATTGTATTACAACATGTCCACACCATTTATTATATGTTATCGACATTATAAACTTGTTTTGCAGTTACATTGGGGATTGTTTCAGTTTTTGACAGTTCACCTCTTTATAGGAGGTGACATGGGCAAGTAGTTTTGGCATGTTGTAATCACTTTGGAAGTTGTAGATTCACTTACCCATGCCTTTGGATTAGGCATTTTTATAGTTTGATTGTGAACCATTTTAATGCAATTATTTATACCTCTTGCTATGATTGGGTTCTATGTTCATGGATGCAGTAGTCCAGTTTGCAGTTTTAGGGGATATTGGACTTTTGGAGACCAAAAACCCTCCATTAGGGAGGTGTGATCAGAAATTGGGAGTCCATAGATTTGAAATCACGAGTCCATAGATTTGAAATCACAAGTCCATAGATTTTAAATCACAATTCCATAGATATTCCACATGAAGAGGGATAATTATTTGGTAATATCATGCCCCAACCACATGGGATAAACCAGACACTTTACTGAGCCACATAGCTCATGATCCATCTGCCATGTCCCAAAAATGTGAGAATAGACATCCTAATTCAAAGCTCAAAATTTGGTTCTAATATTGGTTTCAATTTAGAGTTTCAATGGTGGCACATTGTAGAGCTCGTTGAGAGATTTTTCATGCATTTTTCAGAACGTAAATCTAAGTTTGGGAGCTCCTGTTATGGCCATTAGAAGATTGGTTGAAAAATGTCTCTTGTGACATTTTACACATGTTTTGAGGTGGTTTTGACATTTGGACCTATCAGAGGTCGACACTTGGCAAACACTAAGGGTTACAAAAAAATGAGTCGATGACATGCCACATCATCAACATGCCAAGTGGAGTCAAGCATGAGATAAGTGTGAGACCAAGCAAGGTGGCAAGTTCTAAGGAAAGACCAAGTCCAATGGTAGCCTTAAGTCTTGCACCCAAGCCATGTATGGTGCATTTACCAATGCATGTCTGCACTTAGTGCCAAGTCTCCCACAAAAGGGGGGGTGTTGACATGTTTTAAGGAGGAGCATACCTATTTTAAGCCTAGACTTATTCCAAAAGCATTGCATGTGGGACAAAACATAAAGTCTAAGCACCCAAGGAGGAGGTTGATGCGCCAAACAAGGAGGAGAAAAATTCAAACTTAAGTCAAAGTGCCTAAAAGAAAGGGCCAGTGGTTTTGAACCCCTGATCTGTCACCCAAAAGGGATAGGCCTTGACCACTTCAGCTATGGAGGTCAAAGTGTTATATAAGGCACTAATTTCTATTTGAAGTTATCAATTTCTAGACTGTGTTTTTTATTTTAAGAGGTTGAGACTTGTAAAAGCTTTGGGAAAGCTCATGTAATGGATTTTTATCCATTTTATGGCCATAATATATAGTCTTAATACTCTATTTTATCCAATTTACATATTGGAGGAGTATATTTCAACCCATAGAGGATATTTTTAGACTTTTGAAGCAACTTTGTAGGTATTATGAAGACTCATGGAATTTGAAGGTGTCTGACTTGATTTCAGGCACAGTGAAGGTGAATTCTTGCATTGAGATATCAGCTTGCAGGAAAGTTGTTTATTGTTTTCAGGTATTTGAAGTGCCCTTAATGGAAACAGTCCACTCCTTTGGAGAACCCAGAGATGTAGGCATCAATTGTTGAGCCAAACTTTTTTATCACGTTTTGTGTTTTGGTAATTGTCATTTGATGCATGATTTAATTTCAGTTTGCTAATTTGATTTTGATTAGTAAATGAACTCATGCAAGTAATTCAAGTTTCGATAATTATAACACAATGTTATTAAAAAAAAATTGGTTTAATTGGTAAATGGAAGTAACAAGTCTTTTGACACATTCCAATCCAACTCAACAACTGAGAACATTTTTGCCAAACATTTTGCAAGTTCTTTTGAGTATTTCGAGGATTTGTTAAGTTTTGAGAATTTTAGCATTCATAATTTAAACTTCACTTTGAGTTTATCAGTGTAGTTTATGGATCATACATGGTCACAGGACTTGGAGAGGATTCTCAAGGATGATGAGGAGTTGGTAAGGAGAATTGAACAACTCCTTGGAACAATGCTTAAAGACCCTGTACAACCCACTATCCTAGGCCTCATCAAGGATGAATTCAAGCATAAGGCTACTTTGATAGTCCAAAAAGTTAAGAATAAAAGTCAAGGACATTCAAAAGTAGACAATATTAGGAACCTTCTTATGATCCTCAATGCTATAGAAAGGGTAGCTGAGGCCCAAAAAATCAAAGAGGCCATGATCAGGAATGATATAAAATTAGAGGCTTTAGCTAATATTGAAGAAAAGTGTTTTTTGAGAATTCCTATAGTTTTGGAGCTTGTCAAGGAATAACATCAAAGAGCTATGGAGATTATGTAGTAGAAAATGGGTTCTCAAGGTACAAGGCCCACCAATTAGCTAATATTCTATTTTGTATAAACTTTGTAGTATTTTGAAAATAGAATATTCTTTTGTAAGGCATATGCTAGTTTGTTAGCATATTGCCTCTAGTTTAGTTTATCTTGAAAAACCAAATGTATTCTAGAATGTTATAGAAAAAGGACAACTATCATTACTTTTTATACATTTGTATTTTATAATTGACTAGTTTACTACCTTGTCATTTTATAAAAGGTGGTATTACCATCTTGTAAAGATAGAGAATTTTGATCAAATTTGTATAATTTGAGCAATTAATACTATCAATGAATTCTTTGAAGATTGTCCAAATTTGATTCATCAATTGTTAATGTGTATTTCTCTCAATTATTAGTTCTAAGCTTGAATTTGAATGGTTTCATGAATTCTAAATTTACATTTGTGATACAAGGTTGCTAATTTTTGCTTATGCTAGATTAGTTGAAGGATCTTGATTTTTATTCATTTCATTTATTTTGTATTCAGATGTGCTAATGCTATTTGAGTTTGGTAACAAATCTTTAAAGTATAATCTAGTTCTTACTTGTATAATTTCATATTATCCTTAGAAATTTGCCTGATCTATGGTGAGATTTGAGCTTATGATATTTTTCATCACATATTGGTTAAATGTAGGTTTAGTTATAATTCAAACTTTGTCATGATATTTGAGTCAAGAATCAACAATCACTTATTTCCTTTCTACCTTACCCTTCTATTTTTCTTCTTTTATACCTTTAGTTTAGACTTCATTGAAAGTGTCCATTTAGATTAGTCTGTAGTTTTAGCTTTGATCACAATTCACTATTATTAGTAGAGATACTTAGAATTTGCAAAGAATTAGACCATGATGGCTCCAAACCATCAATTAATATAAATTTTGTGGAACAAATAAACATTACTTTGCCACTATTTCACCATAGGTAATATAGGTTACCAAAACCTACTACTCATGCTCTGAATTCTCAAAATTCTAAAATGAGAAGTGTTCTTTGAATACTAAGGATATCCATATGGTACACATAGATGAATCAACATGTCCCTGATGGCACTAGAAGGAGGGCATATTTGTGAATTGATTGGATTTTTGTTAGTCTTAGCATATTTTGATCTAAGATTGGTGTTATCTTTATACTTTTGAGTAATTATTTGCTTAGAAGTGTAAAGATCATTGATCTTTGTGGTATGCGAGGTATCTTTGTGCTTCTTTTAGACAAGGATCAAAGTTATTTTATGTTGATGCTTAGTTTTGGTAAAAATAGCTTAAGATTTAAAGACTTGTAGTATTTGAGGTTAGAATAGCTTGTTTTAATCAAAGGTTGGCATATCTTTCATAGATTTAAGTTTATTTGAGATTAGAATTATAAAGATAGACCATATTTGCATAATTGGACACATATTTGAGCTAGCTTAGTCAAAGATTTATATCCTTTACTATTATTTACACAATCTTTGGAAAATGAGCTTAATGTACAGGTTTATTCCTTGTTTTTTATAAATATTAACTTGATACATCATATTTAAAAGAGGATATTCAATATTCAAGCTGAAATTACCAAGGATTCAAATAAGATCACATTTAGAGACAAGGGAGCCTTTTCTTGAACTTGAAGTTCATAGGAAAACTAGGAAAGATAAAGGTAGGTGTAAATGTTCCAAATATTTACCAACCTCACCTCTTCAAGGTACCTTTGCCTTCAATCTTTATCCAGGTATGTCTTGGTTGGGATATTCTTCAATCAACATACCAGGTGTAGTACATGATCTCTCACATAAACTTAAAAAGTACTTACCAACATTTATTCCAATTAGTATTATAAGTGCTAAAGAGAAAATTAAATATTTTAAAGTTGCTTTAAGGTTACTAAATGTTGTGCATGAAGATATAACATTTAGATTATTTCCCTTTACCTTTAAGGATGATACCTATGAATGGTTTATCAATTTTCCTAACATTTATATTACTAGCTGGGATGGTTTTACTAATGTTTTTATAGATCAGTTTGGTAAAATTATTAGTCCATGTGTTATATACCACCAGTTCATCACCATCAAGAGGGATTCAAGTGAGCCCATAAGTTCCTTTAATGATAGGTTTCAAAAAATGTATAACAAGACCATAGAACCCTATAAACCTGATGATGTTTTAGCTATAGAAATCTAAAAGGTTGTAGTCTATCCCATGACCTCTATATTTTTAAAAATATCTATTCCAACTATAACATTATTAGCTAGGGCTTATTCTAAAGTAGTGATCATCAATGATTAGATGTAGCCCCAAGGATAAGTACCCTACTCTATTCCAAACATTAACCCACATATGCCCATTTTGAACATCTTCCCCAACAATAACTAGAATGTCCTAGCCATAAATACACTCCCAAATCTCAATCAATTATCCTTAAGTCATGCTACTTCTAATCAAAACCTAGGATTCTTGAGTTATCCTAACATTAATGGCTTCAATGAAAATGATCAAAGAGATTTAGTACCATCTAAGGTACTAATAGTAACCAGGGGAACAATTTTGAAACTCCCAAGAATGAGAATGAGTTTATACTTAAAATGGATAAAACATTAAGCACTAATTTTGTTCAGTTGTAGAAACAAGTTGGAAATACTGATGAGAGATCTAGTAGAAACTTCTCATTTTAAATGTTTAATAGGAAAAATAATATATTTTAGAATAATAGTTTTCATAATAATAGGAATAATTAACCATCTTTTGAAAAGAAGACTATGGACATTAATCTTATTGATATTATATTTTCTAATTATTGTAGATTGCATTATACAACAAAGCATGGTGAAATTAATTACATTGAGTTTTTCAAAGCATTTGAGGCTTTCCAAGAAGAATTAGACATATTTAAAGTGGTCTCTAACAAAGATAGTGGTACAGGTACCTCTAGATCCAAATAATATGATCAAGCCTTTATGGTGGAGACTTTTGATTTCCCATTTCAAGAGGAGAATGAACCTAATGATGGCCTTGAATAGATCTAGTCCTTCCAATAATTCTTTAAAAAAACTTATCCTTTGAGGAATAGAGAGCAGAGGTATCCCTTGACTACCTCAATGCATCCAAATAATTTTAGAACTCATCCAGATACTTCTTCAAGCAATAATCCAAATCCACCTAAAGGGAGTACCTATAAGCCTAATATTAATGTTCCTATTTCTTCTAATAAAACTAGATATAATATAGCTAAGTACATTAAAAACATCACTTTGTATGAATTAACATAGATTATAGAGTAAGGGACCTCTTACTAGATTCATTGCTAAAGAAATATAACAAACCACCTAGGGCTGACAATGATAATATGGTTATACACAAAGCTAAGGTAGAATCTCCTTCTTTCTTGCTCACTATCAAGATGTTTGGTAAGAATTTGCATAATTGTTTATTGTATTTTTGTGCATCCACCAATATCATGCCAATACGTATTTACAAACAACTTGGCCTAACACCTATTAAGTCTGGTAGGGTTGTTACTCAGTTAGACAAATCTAGGGTCAAAGTGGTTGGGGAGCTATTAAATGTTCACATGTAATTAGCTTTTGAGCCTAGAGTGCAATAGTTTATTGATATCCAAGTTATTGAAATTCTTGATGTTTATGGAATCTTGTTACGCAGGGAATGGACCAAAGCTCCAAATGAATACGTGTCCACATATTGTTCATATTTATGGCCACCTTAGAAAGGAGTACCAAACTAAATCAGGGTTGAAAGAGAGCCAAGGATGAAGCATGTGATCATTGAGTATAATGATATCAATGAAAAGGTCATCATAATTGACTTAGACTTAGGGGGTTTAACCCTAGAGATTGAAAAGATATGTGATCATAAGAGTACCCATGTTATTCCTGGGCTATGGAAGTTACATTTTGATGGTGTTAGGTATAAGGCTAGATTTAGGGTTGGTATTGTCCTTACTGACCTACCAATAAGAAATATCATGCATCCTATAGGTTCCAATTCCCTTGTACTAATAATATTTCTAAATACGGGGCCCTTATCCTAGGTTTGTAATTTTCTATAAAGAATAAAGTCAAAGAAATACTAGTCTATGGGGATTCAAAATTAGTAGTCAATCAAGTGAGAAGGAAATATCAATGCAAAATCTTATACCTTAAGAGGTATAAGTTAAGGGTTTGGGACCTAATTGATTATTTTGATGCCTTTAACAATATTTCCATCCCCAAAGAATAGAACCAAGCTACTGATGAGTTAGCATCTACTACAACCAATCTCATGCCCAACCAAGACTCCCCCAACATCAACATTGAGTTGATGCCTTGTCCTTGAATCCCTAATAGTGCAAATCATTTTCAAGTCTTTAGTGATGATCAATAGATCTTAGATTTCATGACTAATTATAGAGCATTTGAGGCTCAGTTTATTGATGAGACTAGTGAAAATGCATTTAGGGAGGATAAATTTGATAGTAAAGGCATTCAATTAAATGACAATAAAACTCCTAAGGGAATGAGTACCTTCGAGAGGTTATTTGATCAAGACAATTTTTTTGAGATTTCTAAGATTCCTAAGGTAAGTGAGAAGGACTATAATGCAATGGATCTTGGCCCCAAAGATCAACCCCAGTTGGTTGGCGTGTGAAAGTCCTACACTCATATTAAGAACAAGAAGGCCAAAGAGTTGTCAAACAAGTATAAGCATGTCATAGCTTAGTCATATGATGAATTAAATATCTTTGATCCAAGGGTCATCACCCATACTATACCCCTTAAATAAAATTTTAAGCCCTTCAGACAAAAACAAAGACCTATGAACTGTTGACATAGTGGATTACACCCGGGGCAGGAGACCGAGCTCCTACCTTCCACACGTCAAAATGGAAACTCCCCTCTCACCTGTGGGACTAAAAAAGCTAGAGGGGAGAGTCTCTAGGTAAGGGATAGCTCCCTTTGATGCATTGAGTTGTTCTAATAAGTGCTAATACATGTATATAGATATATAATGGGGGGGTGAAAAGGGAGAAGGATTACAAGAAAATAAAACCTACTCTAAAAGGGGTGATGTACCAAATGATTTGACCTACTCACACTCACACTTGAAGCCAGACAAACACATACGTACACTTTAAACTGGTAGAAGGACTAGGATGCAAGAAGCTTAATAGGGAGGCTTTAATGGAATACATAGGAAATAGGGACTCACCATAGGTGCTATGGAAAGGGCACACTACATAGTAGCTTCTTTTTGTCTCTGTGCTTCTAGGTACAACTCTCCTTACCACCTATAAGAATGGCACCAGAATAGAGGTAAAATGCATTTATTGATTTCAGGTGAAAATTTAATAGGGCTTCACCTTACAAATGTGAAAAGATCCTTTTCCAAATGACAAGTTTTCAATATATAGAGGAAGGAAGGAGGCCTTTTGGCACCCTTTTTACAAATGACCCATGTGTGTTTTGATCATTGGGAAGAGCAAGCTGCTTAAACATCTTATGAGAAATTATGAGCCATGTTATTTGTCTACTTACAAGGCTTCTCTTTCAAGGTGATTACGCAGCTTGTCTGCTCATTAATGTGAAATGAATAAAAATGGGTCACACCGTTAGCTGTTTTCTCATCCTAATGATCAATTCACAGACACTGTATCACCTGTTGGAGTAACTTCTTGAATCGACATCTCCCTTCACCACTTGGACTATCTACCTGTTCTTACACTTGGCACTTTTCTCTCTTTATTCTCTAGGCTCTTTGTCTTCTTCTTGCTTTGTCTCCTTCTGGCTCCTTCAGCCCTCAGGGCTATCTTCTATTGCGTCACTGCATTCTTTGGGCTCTTTTTTGGTTGGCGCTTAGGCAATTAAAAGGAAAACAACTATTTCACCATCTTAAATTTGACATCCGCGCACCCATCATCATTTGAAAAATAACAGCTAATCTATCTTCTTAAAGTTGATGGCTTTCGAGATGTCACCATCCTTGGCAAATTCCTTTGGGCCTTTTCCTTTGACTCATCCTTTGTTTTCAACCCTCCCAAAGGGTAAGTGTCCCTTCAGCTCTAAAGGGATGCCCTTCATTTGGCCAGCCGAGAGCCCCCCACAAGGTCACCTGCCCTTCAGCGGCTTTTGTCTCTTCGGCCTTTTCTATGGACTTTTTTATGGGAATTTTTGTGGGCTTTTTTCCCATGGACAAAAAGTCTGTGAAAATTGGCCACTTTGATTTCCCCAAGTCCTTTTGAGCTCGCTGTCTTCCTCCAAATTCCTTTGGAATTTTTGTTTGAAGGAATTCCTTTGGACAAATTTTTTGAAAGAATTCAAAGCCCTAAGACTTTCTACGCATTTTTTAAATCCTTCAGCTGCCTTTGAAGTGCTCCCTGCCCTCTGCAAGGGCTTTTGAACTCAGAACTGCCCTCTGCAAGGGCACTTGCCCTTCGAGAGGCTTGAACCTTTCACATTGAACCGCTCCTTTAAACCAATTGATTAAACTAGTTCAATAGTTCAAACATTTGTTGAACCAAGGCATCAAAGCATTTGATTGAACTTGCTGATGAACTTTGCATTGAACTTTGAGATTGAATCGAAAATGTTGAACCAAGCTGATGAACTAACTGAGTGAACCGAGTGATTAAACCATCCAATTGAATCAAAACATTGAACCAAGGCATTAAACCAATGCATTAAACCAAGCTGATGAACTTGCTAATTGAACTAAAGTGATGAACTTGCTAATTGAACCAAGGCTTTGAACCGAGGCATTGAACTTGTTGATTGAACCAAGGTGTTGAACCGAAGCGATGAACTAGCTGATTGAACTAAGGTGTTGAACTGAAGTGATGAACTAGCCAATTGAACCAAGGCATTGAATCAGTTCAATGGTTCAATGGTTCAAAGGTGATAATTCTTGGAAAGATTATGTCATCAAACCACTCTTCCAACCTTAAGGAAAAGTGTCTTTGAACCATTTTAGCTCTCTTTCCTTATGAATTTATTCAGACAAGAGTCTAAAGAAGCTTTGTAAATGCTTGCACTCTCTAAACTACTTCTTCATCTACCAAAAGACTACACCTGTAGAGTTCATAGAAAATCTTCTTTGCAGAATCCGTAGAAACTTCACCTGTAGAGTCTATAGAAATTTCTAGACTTGTGTAAAATAAAAAAAATAAATGGCCCAGAACAACAAGGGAAGAAGGGGACCAATTTTTGGCCTGTTGGACCAAAAATGGTCAATAAATTGGTGATTCCCAAGGGAAGCATGCCTGCTATGCTTAGAAGCCAGTTGCCTCAAAATCCATTGGGCACAGAGTCAGCTTGTAACTTAAAGCTCAACAATAGCTCTGATAAATTCTAGAACTAATCATGAAGTTTTACCTCATAATGAAACAAAAACACACACAAAGCTAAGAAAACTACTAACATGTGTAAAAATCACTTAGGGAAAATAGGAGAAAATCAAGGGAAATATATACATGATGAAAAGGGACTCAGTGGTAGTGCTTAAGATGTATCCCATTAACTAGGATATATAGTTCTTCACCATCCAACCTAGAGAGTTGGAATGCATTATGCTACTTGTACTGAGTGATTATGTATGGGACACTCCATAGGGCATCAAATTTCATGTGCTTTCCAGGCTTAGCTCGGTCCTTATCCCATTTCAAAATAATGTCTCCTTCAGAGAAACCTTTTGATGAATATTTCTTGTCGAAGTGTCTCTTCATTTGTTGTTGGTGACTTGTCATAGAAGCCATAGCCTGGTCCCTTGTCTCTTGGAGGTCCATCAGATCACATAGCCTAACCTCCATGATATTTCCTTCTTCTAATTGTAACTGGAAATCAAGGTCCAAGGTTGGCAACTCGAGTGAAATGGGGAGCCTAGCTTCCCTTCCATAGATGAGCGTGTATGGCAATTTGCCAATTGCCCTCTTTAGGGTGACCCTATCTGCCCATAGGGCTATTTTTAACTTGGCATGCCAAGTCATCTGATTTTCCTCCATGGTTCGCTTGATGATCTTGATCAAGTTCTTATTTGTAGAATCATCTAGTCCATTCCCCTGTGGGTAGTAATAGGATGAAGTGTTGAGATATATACCATATCTCAGTGCCCATTCACTTATTTTGGTTCCCAAAAAATCTAATGCATTATCTGAGATTATGGTTGCTAGAACCCTAAACCTTACCACTAGGTCCTCATAAAAATCTAGGACCGCACTTTCATTAGCCTCCTTCAGAGCAACAACCTATACCCATCTTGTGAAATAAACTATGGTGATCAGGACCCACTTGTGTTTAGCACTGGAGGGAGGATTAATCATCCCTATGAATTCCAGGCCCCATTCCATCAATGGCTACTCCACCTGAATAGGTTGTAAAGGCATGGCAGCCAACCATTGCTTCCCATCAAAAAGTGTGCACTTTTGGCACTTTCATACCCAAGCATGGGTGTCCCTGAAAAGAGTAGGCCAAAAATATCTAGCTCTCATTATTCTTGCTGCAGTAGCCCTAGGAGCAAAATGACCACCAACTTGTCCATCATGGAACTCAGACAGCACCCTGTCGTCCTGACTTGAGTCCAAGCATCTTAAAAAGAATCTTGATATATCCCTTCTAAATAGCACTCCATCAATTAGGGCATAAGGGAGACACTAGAGTCTGAAATACCTTCTCTTGGTCCTATCAAGTGAGTGTAGGTACTCACCAATGAGAAGGAAATGCCTCATGTCTGATGTCCAATCCTTCATGACAGCTAGTTCTTCTGCTATAGCTACATCATGGATTAGCAGACTGTCCTCCTTTTGCTACTTAAAGTCTACAATGAGGTGTTCACATAGGCCTCTCCTTCTTACCAGTTTGGTGATCTTGATATCTACATCATATTCCATCACCTTAGTGATCCACCCTGCTCTCTTCTCATTTAGGTCTCTGTTGATCAAGAAATCTTTGATGTCAGGATGTGGAACCATGAGGTGGATTATACTATTGGACAACATGTGTCTGAATTTCTTCAAACTCCATATGACTGCCAAGACTTGCTTTTCCACATATGTGTATTTGACTTCAAAACCTTCTAGGCCTTGGCTAAAAAATGAAATTAGCTGCTCAAGGTTGTCATCAGTTGCTTGGGTAAGCATGGTGGAGATTACCTCTTCATTGCCGAAGGTGTAGAGGTTGAAATATTTGGTGAAGTCAGGGCTGATCAAAGTAGGAACCTGGGCTATGGCCTACTTGATTTCTTCAAAACTATATTTTCTTTATGCTGTCCATGTGAACTCCTCACCCTTCCTCAGCATAGAGGTCAATGGCTTGACCATCTCTACAAAATTCAGGATAAATCTTCATATGAAATTTATGTTACTGAAGAAGCTTTGTAGGCCTTTCTTGTGTTTAGGTAAGGACAGCTCCAAGATGGAGTGAACTCTCTATGGATCATAGCCAAACCCTCTGAATAAATAATGTGACTAAGGATCTTCCCCTCATGGATAATGAACATGCATTTCTTAGGATTGAGAGAGATACCAATCTCTCTACACCTCTCAAAGATTTGCCTTAGGTGTTTCATGTGTTGGCTCGCTTCCTTGGAGAAAACTATCACATCATCAAGATATACCAACATAGTCTTATTTATCAGGCCTTGAAAGGCCATGTCCATAGCTCATTAGAAGGTGGTACCAACATTAGACAGTCTAAAAGGCATTTTCCTATAAGCAAATGTTCCCCACTTGGTTGTGAAGGTTGTCTTGTGCTGGTCATAGTCTTGCACCAAAATCTAGTTGTATCTTGAATACCCATCCAGGAGGGAGAAATGCTCGCTGCCTATCACCATTAAAGGATCTAATCCATGCTTGGGAGAGGATAGTCATCTTTCAAAGAGACTCTATTGAGGTCTCTAAAATCAATGCACAGTTTGATCTCCCCATTCTTTTTCTGAACAGGATCAAGATTGGCTAGCCATGAAGAGTGTTTGACTGGAAATATTATCTTGGACTCAATCAACTTGGTGAGTTCCTTCCACATGAGAGGTTTAATCATTGGGTTGACAAGCCTTTGATTCTGCTTGATTGGCTTGGCACCTTATTCTAGCTCAATGGTATACTAGGCCAAGCTTGGGTCAAAACCCTTCGAATCACTATACTCCCAAGTGAAGATATCGACAAATTATTGGCACAACAAGATGAAGGACTACCTTTCACATTCTTTGCACACTCTCCCAAGTGCAAGCAGCTTATCCTTGAATATTTCCACCTTCTAATGGTGCTCTTCCTTTGTTTCAATGCATGCCTTATCACTTCTCAATTGGTCATCTCCATTGAAGATACTCTCTAGAGTGACCAAACCTTTGGGGAGCTTATTGTTCTTCAGCTGAACAATTTGGCTACCATATTGCTGTTGTAGCTTAACCTAGTTTTTTGCAGTGAATTTTGCTTCTTCTTGTAGGAAGAGTGTTATTTTTTGATCACTATTGAAAACCTGCCAGTTGGTGATGTTGTCAGGTACAAAGGGCTGATCACTACTTTCAAGTGATGTGAGCTGTGGTCTCAGCCTATTTCCTAAGGAATATCAAATTGGGCACCAACTGTTGCCAACCTATCTACTTTCTTGTTTCATTCTCTAGGAATGGAGGTAATATTGAAAGAGAAGAAATTTTAAACTAAGTCCCATACCCTATGTTTGTAGGACTTCAGTAGAGAATTCTTGATCAAATTCTAGCCTCTAACCTGGTTGACAATCAACTCACTATCACCAAACATTTGCAGCTCTTTGATTCCTCTTTTCCTCACTCACTCCAAACTATGGATGAGGGATTCATATTTTGCAATATTGCATGTGCAGGAAAATTGGAACCAGAAGGCTGAAAAATACCTCTTTTGAAGGAGAGAACAACACCGCTCCACCACCAGCTCCCAACTTACTTTTTGAACTATCAAAGAACAGTTGCCATAGACCTAAGCTTTCTTGGCTGGCTTTCATCAAATTTGGTACAAAATTACCCTCTTCATGCATGAAATAAATTCCAAGGCCTGCCTCCTCTATGAATTTATAAGGATCATGCTCGAAGTTGTCACTCCCCCATTCATCTAAGAGCAATTCTGCAACTCCTTCAAGGGTAGAGGATGGAGATTGGTCTACTTGGAACTCTTCCTGGTCAATGATGGCATAGCTGTCATTTACTAACTTTAGTGAGTAAGGTTTCAGATGATCTCTATGGAGTGGCTCGGATTCAATCTTGACTTTAGTCTCATACTTGGTTCTAAAAACTAGATAAGACCAATTTGCTACTAAGTAGCCGCCTATCTTGGATGTAAAATCCCTGGATAAGCAGATGGCAAAGTAGGGAGGGACATCTGCCACTACCACATCATGAGGAACTAAGAAAGTCAGGCAAGAATGTAGCATCAATCTCAAACCTCTTACCACCCCAATTGTTTTTGTTGGGGTTCCATCCAGTTGTAGGACTCCCTTGGTCATTTCTTCGTATTTCAAGCCCAACTTATCGGTTATGCATTTGGGCATCACTAAGGTGCTTGATCCGCTATCACTGATGTAATTGTGCTCCAAAAAATCTCTTATGACCAAGGACACATAAAAAGGAGGAACCTTTTCTTCTTTTTGGGCTTGACCTGAGGTGGAAGGCTATCCATTCATCATCAAAACATTATCATCTTTTGCTGGGATAGCTTGTTCATCTAGCTCATGTAATTCCTTTTGCATCATGTCCTTTTGCCCTGTTATTGACAAAAAATCCCACAAGGAGATGTTCATGTGTAGTTTCTTCATCTGGTCAACCATGTTGACTCGAGGGTTGCCTTCAAAATTTCTTTGGAATTATTTATAGCCTGAGGTGTAGGCCAAGGAGCTAAAGGTACAACTGATGGTCTGAAACTTAGGACTTTTTGATTTGTGTGTGATGAAGAAGGTGTTGCTAATGTTTGGGTAGTAGCTTGAGTTTCTTCCATTGCTCTCCTTTTGAATCTTGTTTTGGCTGCAACACAATTAGCCTGATTGTCTACAGCACCCACATAATTTATTGAATAGAATTCTCCTTCTAGATGATTCATGAGGGTAGAATAAGGTTGGGCCTGACAGCTGCTCATGCTGGGTTGTATTAGAAACTCAAAACCTTAGGAATGGGTAGCTACCTAATTTTATTGAAAATTTGGGCAATAACCCATCATTTCATTTGTATATATAGCCTACTCCTGACCATATCCCATGGTTGAACAACTTGGCTACTCTTGCACTAGATTGTTTTGAATGGGCACCATAACCTTAGATGATGAAGGGGTGACTGGGTTGTAGCCTTGAAAGGGTCTGGTTTGAGTAAGTTAACCCTGTCCTTGATTGTAATTTTGGAAAGGGGGTATAAGAGCTTGACCATACTGCTAGTATCCTTGGTTTGGTCAGTTGCTTTGAGCTTGTTGCCTTTTAAGAGCCACAAGTTCATTTGACATACTTTGCAATAGACTCTTAACTTCATGAAGTTCATTGGATGGAGTAGTAGCTGGATTTTCTATGCTAGGTAGAAGTGCTAAGGTGGGAGCAGTGGTCTGGATTAGAGGCAGCATTTTAGGGAAAAGTGGCATATGGGGTTTAAGATCTATCTTCCCAGCCTGCACTAAGTAATTTTTAGCTGCTATAGCTATGTCATAGGTGGCAGGTAGCGCATGTCCTCCCATGGATTATATCATAATAGTGATATCACTATTCAATGCTTTTAAGTAATACAAGAAAGGATAGCTAGGAGTAGGTTTTACCATAGTGGGGATTATATCCCATGTCTTTTAAAACTGAGCGTTGAAATCCTACATGTATTCATGTGGGGCTCTTCTCATGGTAGTCAGTTGCTCAGCAAGTGAGAGGTGATTGCTCTTTTCCCCAAAATGGTCCATCAAGTGAGTGCCAAATTCATTTCAAGAATTGATCAAATTTATAGTCAAAGTCCCATACCATTCAAGAGCTTTGCCCTTGATAGACAATGCCAGTAATCTAATTGCAATATTCTCCTCAATGACATTGTGGATATTGCAGAGGTTAGCAATATTTATGATGTGTTTGATGACTGTAATGGGCCCCTGTCCATCAAAGGAAGGCACACTTTTGAGGGCTACTCCTATAATTTGGTCATAACATTGGATATTCAAGGGGCTCTGACCATGAAAAGTCACAAAGGGTAGTGCCATAGCTATGATGGGATGTAACTATGGCCTTGTTGCGTATGTGTTCTTTACAGCAGGTTTGGGAAAGTGGTTTGCTAAATAAGGATGGGTCCTCTCAAATCTCAGTCACTTTGCTGATTTCAAAGGCAATTCAATAAATTCAAAATAGACACCCTTTGAAGCAGACCGTGTGGTGACTTTAGGCATAGGAAGTTAGACTGGTCTTTGATTAGAAAATGAAGTTCTTACCAGTGGAGTTGTTAGATGCTAAAAATAGTTGATTTTGCTATAATAAGACCAGCATCAATCCTAAAACTTTACTGAGTGTAAAAACTTGAGTCCCATCAAGCGTGCCAAAAATTGTTGACACAGTGGATTGCACCCAGGGGTAGGAGGCTAAGCTCCTGCCTTCCACACATCAAAATGGAAACTCCCCTCTCACTTGTGGGACTGGCGAAGCTAGAGGGGAGAGTCTCTAGGTAAGGGCTATCTCCCTTTGATGCATCTAAGTTGTTCCAATAAGTGCTAATACATGTATATAGATATATAATGGGGGGGGTGAAAAGGGAGAAGGATTACAGGAAAATAGAACCTACTCTAAAAGAGGTGATGCACCAAATCATTTGACCTACTCACACTCACACTTGAAGCCAGACAAACACATATGTACACTTCAAACTGGCAAGAGGACTAGGCTGCAGGAAGCTTAATAGGGAGGTTTTAATGGAATACACAAAAAATAGGGACTCACCATAGGCGTTATGGAAAGGGCACACTGTATAGTAGATTCTTTCTATCTCTGCACTTCTAGGTACAACTCTCCTTGTCACCTGTAGGAATGGCACCATAATAGAGGTAAAATGCATTTATTGATTTTAGGTGAAAATTTCCCAGGGCTTCACCTTAAAAATGTGAAAAGATCCTTTTCCAAATGACAAGTCTACAATATATAGAGGAAGGAAGGAGGCCTTTTGGCACCCTTCTTATAAATGACCCATGTGCACTCTGATCATTGGGAAGAGCAAGCCACTTAAACATCTTATGAGAAATTATGAGCCATGCCATTTGTCTACTTGCAAGACTGCTCCTTCAAGGTGATTACACAGCTTGTCTGCTCATTAATGAAAAATGAAGAAAAATGGGTCACACTGTTAGCCGTTTATGCCTCCTAACGATCAATTCATAGACATTGTATCACCTACTGGAGTAACTTCTTGAATCGGTGCCTCCCTTCACCACTTGGACTATCTGCCTGTTCCTACACTTGGCACTTTTCTCTTTTTGTTCTCTGGGCTCTTTGTCTTCTTCTTGCTTTGTCTCCTTCTGGCTCCTTCAGCCCTCAGGGCTATCTTCTGGCAAGTCACTGCATTCTTTGGGCTCTTTTCTGGTTGGCACTCAGGTAATTAAAAGGTAAACGACTATTTCACCATCTTAAATTTGATGTCTGTGCACCAGTCGTCATTTGAAAAACAATGGCTAATCTATCTTCTTAAAGTTGATAGATTCTAGGATGTCACCATCCTTGGCAAATTCCTTTGGGCCTTTTCCTTTGACTCATCCTTTATTTCGAACCGTCCCAAAGGGGAAGTGTCCCTTCAGATCTGGAGGGATGCCCTTCATTTGGCCGACTGAGAGCCCCCCACAAGGGCACCTGCCCCTCGACGGCCTTTATCTCTTTGGCCTTTCCTGCGTACTTTTCTATGGGCTTTTTTGTGAGATTTTTTCTTGCAAACAAAAAGCATGACAATTGGCCGCTTTGATTTCCCTAGGTCCTTTTGAGCTCACGGCCTTCCTCTAAATTCCTTCAGACTTTTTGTCTGAAGGAATTCCTTTAGACAAAAAGTCTGAAATAATTCAAAGCCTTAAGACTTTCTACGCATTTTTTAAATCCTTTGGCTGCCTTCGAAGTGCTCCCTACCCTCCGCAAGGGATTTTGAACTCAAAACTGCCCTCCGCAAGGGCACTTACCCTTCGAGAGGCTTGAACCTTTCATGTTGAACCACTCCTTTGAACCAACTATTGAACTAATTGACTGAATTGGTTCAATGGTTCAAACATTTTTTGAACCAAGGCATTGAACTATTTGATTAAACTTGCTGATGAACTTTGTGTTGAACTTTGAGATTGAATCAAAAATGTTAAACCAAGCTAATGAATTGACTAAGTGAATTGGGTGATTGAACCATCTGATTTAATTGAAACATTAAACCAAGGTGTTGAACCAATGAGTTGAACCAAGCTGATGAACCATTTGATTGAACCAAAGTGATGAACTTTCTGATTGAACCAAGGCTTTGAACTGAGGCGTTGAACTTGCCAATTGAACCAAGGCATTGAACCGAAGTGATGAGGTAGTCGATTAAACCAAGGCATTGAACTAAAGTGATGAACTAGCTGATTGAACCAAGGTGTTGAACCAAGGCATTGAAATGGTTCAATGGTTTAACGGTTCAAAGGTGCTAACTCTTGGAAAGATTATGTCATTGAACCACTCTTCCAACCTTAAGGAAAAGTGTCTTTGAACCATTTTAGCTCTCTTTCCTTATGAATTTATTTAGACAAGAGTCTGAAGAAGCTTTGTAAAACCTTTCACTCTCTGAACTAGTTCTTCATTTGCCAAAATACTACACTTGCAGAGTTTTTAGAAAATCTTCTTTGCAGAATCCATAGAAACTTCACCTGTAAAGTCTGTAGAAATTTCCAGACTTGTGTAAAATCAAAAAAAAGAAATGGCCCAGAATAGTAGGCGAAGAAGGGGACTGATTTTTGGCCTATTGGACCAAAAATGGTCAACATGAACCATGTCTTAGAACCAATGATATTTAAAGAGGTCAAGAGATTACTAATGCTATAATTGTGTTTCTCATTAGGCATTCTACTTAGGTGGCTAATTTGGTGCTAGTCAGGAAGATGAATGGTGAGATTAGGGTATACATTTACTTAAAAAATTTAAATAAAGCATCTAAAAAGGATAAATATCCTCTTCTTTCTCTTGAATAGGTGATCTAAGTTATTTCAAGTTCAACTATGATGTCTTTTCTTGATGGCTTTTTAGGTTACAACCAAGTGTTAGTTGACAGGGAAGACATGAAGAAAATAACCTTCACAACCAAGTGGGGGACATTTGATTAAAAAAAATGCATTTTAGATTAATCAATGTAAGAGATACATTTCAAAGGGACATGGACCATGCCTTCCAAGGTCTAATTGGTAAGTGTATCATTATATATATGGATGTTCTAACCATTTTTTCTAAAAATAGGGAAGATCACTTTATGCACTAACATCAAGTATTTGAGAGATGTAGAATGCATGAAATATTTCTCAACCCTAAGAAAAGTATATTTTTGTTACTAAAGGCAAATTATTGGGTCATGTCATAACTAAGGATGGGATCTCCATAGATTCTAAAAGAGTGGAAGCAATATCTAGGATAGAGCCACCAAATAGTAGAAAAGAGCTAATGTCATTTTTTGGTAAGATAAACTTTGTAAGAAAGTTCATTTTTGGCTTTGTAGAGATTGTCAAGCCACTGAATGACATGTTAAACAAAGATGTTAAGGTCACATGGAATGAGGAATCTAGGAAGGCATTCAATGATATCAAGGAAGCCATTAGCCAAGCTCCAATACTGATAAGTCCTAACTTTTTATGGGACTTTTATCTCTACTCTTTTGCATCTGACCATACTATGGCTATGGTTTTAACTTAGAAGATTGATGGGTGTGATCACCTAATAGATTTTATGAGTACTAACTTTAAGAATGCTTAGTTAAAATATTAATTAATTGATGAGAAAGAATATGCATTAGTTAAGGTAGTAAATAAATTTAGGCACTATATCCTTAGAAATAAGGTGCATAGGATTCTACCTGACCCTACCACAAAGCTTATGTTGAGCTAGAATGAACTTAGAGAACATATAGGTAAGTGGATGTCAGTTTTATAGGAATATGACATAGAAATGAAAATAGCAAAAATGGTAAGGTGCCAAGGTCTGATCTAGATGATTGTTAATACCAACCCCATTTTAAGTATTATACAAGTGGATAAACAAAACTTTCAATCTAGTGAGTGGTATGATTCTATCATTCATTTACTAAATAATGGTACCTATCCTATAGGACTAATAAGGGAGCAAAAGAGGGCTCTAAGGCTAAAGGAAACCCATTATCTGATCAAATATGGGGTCTTATATAGGAGAAACTTTGAAGGGGTCTACCTAAGATGTGTCTCATAAGAATAAGTTACCCAAATCATGAGCACCTTCCATGAAAATCTAGGCAGTGGACATCCATTAAGGAGAACCATAACCCACAATATTCTCAGAGCTAGATATTATTGGCCAACTTTTTTCAAGGATGCTTATAAGCTTGTAAGGGAATGTCACTCATGCTAGATATTTAATATGAATGAACCAAAGGTATTTAAGCCTCTACAAATAGTCATGGTTGATAAACCCTTTGTTCAATGGGAGTTGGATTTTGTTGGGGTGATCAAACCTAATTCATTTGAAGGTCACAAGTATGTTTCAACTACCATAAATTATTACACAAGGTGGACTAAAGTTGTATCCACCAAAACATGCATAACTAAATAAGTGATTAGTTTCTTAGAGGAGAAAATTTGTACTAGATTTTTAACTCCAATCTCTCTGGTGTGTGACAATGGATCTACATTTATATCCATGAAGATGACTAAATGGGCTTATGATAATGGCATTTCTCTTAAGTTTTCCTCTGACCATTATCCCCAAAGAAATGGAGTCTTTGAGTCAATAAATAAAAACCTAATGAAGGCAATCAAGAAGTCTTCTATATATAAGCCCAAGACTTGGCATAAGCTTCTTAAGTATGCTTTATGGATTGATAGAATAAGGATGAAGCAAGCCTTAAAGGCATCGCCATTCCTATTGGTGTATGATCAAGAGCCTATCTTTTCTATTACTCTCAAGTTTCTAATGTATATATTCATGCAAGAGTATATGGAAGAAGGCTAGGAGCTTGCATATTCTAGATTGATAGACATCATCAAGATTGAAGATTCATGGGAATAATAATTTGTTAATTTCAGCAAGTATTAGACCATAGTGAAGAGATGGTTCAACAAAAGGTTAAAGGTAAAATTATTTAAAACAGGAGACTTGGTCCTCCTTTGGGACAAAGCTTTTGAACCAAAGGGAAAGCATGGAATATTCACACCCTTATGGATTAGACTTTATCAAATAGTAGAGACACTTGGGAATAATACCTTCAAGTTGAGAGACCTTCAAGGAGAAAAATTCACATTGCCCACTAATAGGAAATATCTCAGACATTACTTTGCTACTACTCCACCATGGGTTTTCATGGAGTAAGCTCTATAAGATGTTTAGAATTAGTGTAGATAGGCTAGTTAGTTTCTTTCAGTTCTTTCCTTCTTGTCCCTTATTTGTATATAAACATGTGTATATTTGTTTATTTCTCTTTTGTTTCCTATTTCTTTGCCTTTTTTTGCATGTTTATTTCTTATTATTTGTTTCTTATTGTTTAGTTCCTCATTTCCAATAAGTCCTTTTTGACAACATTGAGCTCAAAGTTTATTTAGTTTTCTTGAAATCCCAAAGATTAGGAGTGTGGGTATGAACCTAATACATATGCTGACTATGGTTCTAAAATGTAACATTAATGTTGTAATTTAAATAAATTGGTAAAGACTAATTGAAGAAGCCAACTAGCACATGACACTTAAACATTGTCTTGACCTCAAATTGGTTTTAAGAAGATTTTCAATTATAGGGTGAAAGCTTAATCTATTGAAGCATAGTCATACTTGCACTTAATAAAAATCCTTGCTTCAGATAATGGTTGTAACCATAGGTGATTTTTTGAGAATCAAACACTTGACCAAATCCTTAAACCCTACTACCTTGGTTCCCAATTTTGATGAAAGCATAAAAGATCTAAAAATGCAAAAAAATAAGAATTCAATATAAAATCAAAGGCTTTTAAGCATAAGTGATTTTGGTAATCTCCATCAGGTCTATGGACACATGGATAGTAGTGGGTCAAGGCCATGAGTGGATTCAAAGGCATCTCTATTAGGGATATGGATGTGTAGCTGGTAGTAGAGTAATGCCTAAGCCATCCTTGAGCTAGAAACATTGTTCTTAATAGATACCTAAACATGCTCCAAGTTAGTGTTAATGATTAAAGATATGAAACCTAGGAGTTGCCTCTTGAATCCCCTATTAAAAAATAAGTGGAATGAAAAAACACACACAACATGGCTATGTCTTGATTTTTGACCCTAATTCTACAAGTGCAAGGTTTGTTTCAACCATAAACTAACCTGGATAATGACATTGATCAAGTGGAGTGTATGACTTAGTTGTTTGTATAAGCCAAAGTCTCCAAGTTCTAACATATTGCTATGTTTCCCCTATAAGTCACCATTTTTTGAGGCCAACATACCCCCATTTTTGAAAATTGGGACCCTTGAGATACCCTTAAGCCTAACCCTGAAGACATGACATGTTTGAATCATTATTAGAATTTGATGATCATCCACTTTGATAAATTTGGTTCAATTGGTTTATGGTTTAGCTTCAAGCTAGCATAATGTTACTAATAATTGGTCTCCATGTATTATAGTTGTAGGTTTCATGGAGCCTTTGCTGATGGATTCATGTTCTAAAACCCTAACATAAACCCTTAATTCAAATTAAAATTTGGTGAGAACATTTTAAATATATTTCAGACTTAAGCCTAATTTTTATGCTAAGGCTTGGTCATTTTTCCTAACATGACAAAACCTTAGCCTAAAAATCATGCTTATTCCCCCTTTTTTCTCCCCCTTTGGTCCTTTTATTTCTAATGTGGTCTAACTTTATGCTAGCAAGGTCTCCTTTATTTTCTAGTATGGTCCCCTTTATTACTTCCTACTTAGCCTAAAGCCTTGATGTTAAGGCCCCATTTATGTTTATTAACATGAATGAGACCTTATATTTAATTATTTAGCCTAAGTTAATATTATGTTGAGATCTAACTTAATTATTGTGCATCATACAGGATCTAATGATCCATTCCCCATCATGATTTTTTATCCAACAAAGTGAGGTAAAGCTTGATAAAATTGAACACTTAGTCACTTAGACCAATCACATTGATTACTCAGATCATGATCGATGACTCTCACTTCATCATGGAGATCGATCAAAGAGAGCAAATCCAACATTGAAAATTCAAAGAATCTAGGAAGCCCCACAAAGTTGACACATAACTCTCCCACATACAAGAACTTGATGACCTTAAATGTGACATTTGCATGATCATCATTCAACATATATGAGGTCATCATTGATGTCCACATGACCATAAAATTTAATCCCACCAAGCCTAAGAACTTCATGACCTTAAGTTTGATGTTTTCATTACTGTCATTCGACATTTGTGAGGCATCATTGACATCTACATGACTATCAAATTCAAGCTCATTAAACATTTTACCTAGATAATAGGGGCATATTTTTTTTAAGGGTCCTTTGATATTTGTGCTTTGAAACTTATCATAAAGTGATTTAACCTAAGTATTTTGTGTTTATTGATATGAAATACACTTAGGTAAAATCATTTTCACCTAAGTTCTAATATGACTATGCACTAATTAATAATCATGCATCTTACAAGATCCAACAGTCCACACTTCATTACAAAGGATAATCTAATGGTGTAAAAGTGTTGATGAATTTTTAGAGGCTTTTTTAGAGCCCATGGGCTCGATGCATAGCATAGCCATGAACCTCAACACCAAAAAGAACCAATAACAAGAAAGGGCCTAGATCATGATCAATGATTCATGGTCACTCACAAGATCTTGATTGGATAACAAAAATAAAAGGCATTTTTTAAATTCCAATGGCTACTAATTTAATGGGAATTTACAAAAAATGCCATGAAAGGTTATAGAGTGATGCCACATAAGCACCACATAAGCAAAAAATGACAAAAGAGGAGATCTCATTTGCCTAATAATGTGAACATATAAAGGAAAAGGTCCAAATCAAATTTGAATCAAGTATGAGCAAAAATATAAATGAGCTACCACCATTAAATATTTGAAGGCCTAAACCTTACATAAAAGACACCCTAAGTGAACTTAGTTGATTACAGTACATCTGAAAGAAGCTTAATTATGATTTGTGTAAAAGAGAGTTAGAATAGATACCATTTAAAATCTAGTTGTGAATAATTTAAAAGTACAAAGGCCATGGTAGCTTTGAATTATCAATTAAGAGATGAGATAGAGTTGTATCTATCCATAGATAGCAAAGGAAGAGTTTTCAAACTAAACTAGACACTACAACCCTGAACAATGGCAACAAGAATTGGTTCAAGCTCTTCTAGACCATTGAGGAGATGAATTCCATTACCAAGGATGAGAAGATGATTGCCACTATCAGTAGAAGATATTATGACTTATTTGTAACTCAAATAGCTAGCCTCTATCATGCTACTACCAAACTAGAGGTAGTCCACTATATTGACATACTTGCTTCCATTTTTTTTAGATTGTAGAATAGAGCATGATTGGATCATCCATGAAGGAAACTCTAGGAAAGTGGCATATATTTCCACATTAGCCTTTGAGAGGTACTATAAGCTCCAAAAAACCTATGTGGACCTACCCATAATCAAAGAATAGACTAGTAAGAGTGACCTAGATACCATCTTCAAGCCATGGTTACTCCAAGGAAACCATATATTCTAGGACTTTGAGGGAAGAATACCAATTATCTAATTTAGGGAGGGAATTATGGTAATCATGACCCTATTAAACATAATATCTCAAGCCCCTATAACCACATATGTCAATAAAATCTAGGTTTCTTATATCTACTTTATGGTAGAGAAAGATCTCACACATCCATTTGGAGATATGATTAGCATCCATCTAACATGACAATTTGTATCCATAAAAAATAAGATAAGAAAATAGTTGTTCATGATGTCTTATTTCCTAGATGTCTTACTAGCTTCCACCAAGATCCCCAATATCAAAAACTAGTCTCCTGAGGGCAGAACCACCATCTCCCACTACTACTCAAAGTTGCACATCTTCAATTATAGACACCACATTGAATTCATCTATGACTATGTCTATCCTATTTCTCTAGAAGCGATTACAAGGTTTCCTATGCCCAAAGTTAACCCTTTGATTAAAAAATATGTGTAACTAATGGGAGACATCTGGTTTTACCTAGATTACACTATAATCAAAATTGAGGGAATTCTAACTCAACCTTACAAGTTGCCTATCTACGTTCCTTCTAAGTTGGAAGAGTAGGAAATTAGATCTCAAATCCTTCATGGTTTTGATGGAGTTTGCAAGGAGAAAATGAAGGTCCTCCTCCATCCCTTTACTTTGATAATTGGAAGAATAGTTTTTCAAGATTGTAAGAAGGTGGACACCATGTCTAGGCATAGATATTCCTTTATGTTTCAATTAGATAACCTCAGGCATTATGATCCCAATGATCTAGTGGTCAAGCATTTGAAGAGAAAATAGTTTCCCAAGCTAGTCTATGACCATCAACTTAGTCCTTATGACACTCTCCACATCAAAGCTAATAATTTTGATGAAGTATTGGCTAGATTAAAAAAGTATAGTATTAAACTCCAACATAGATTGACTAGTGATGAAAACCCACTAGGGGTCATATGGAAAATACATCCTCTTTAGTATCATTTACTACTTGGACTTTCCAAGCCACCTCAAGAATAGTTCCAGATGGAGCTACCATAACACCATGGAAAATTTGTACAAGACATTGGTATGGAGAATTTGGAGGGGAGACTTGGTGAGGTACCTTCACCCTTAGCTCTCCCTCAAAGACTAGAATCCCCTATTAAACACTTGGATGCGATTGCCTTGGAGCTAGATGAAATAATGGAGGATGCCCTCAAGGTCCTTGCTAAATCATATGGATCTGAAGGAGAAGAAGAATAGGATAAATAAGCACAGGGTCAATTAGAGGAAGCTAAGTAGGAAGATAAAAGAAAGGAAGTTTCCCTAGATTTGGTCCTAGTAGCCCAACTAAGGAAGAGGAAATCAAAATTGGCAATTGTCCCTGTTGGACAAAAGAATCCAAAGTTGACTCTCACTCATCCCACAAGTGAGATCAACTTGTTTAGTGAGGAGTACCCCATTTATGGACAAATCATCCTTGATTGGTTCATTTATGGAAAGTTGTATATCCCTTCCTTGTCCTATTCATGGGATCTAACCTAGTCTATCAGTGTGGATGTGTATGAAGAATTTAAGCCATGGATAAGGGCCCTAACGAAAGAGAAAGAGGAAAGAAGAATAGTAACCACTACAAGGTCAGATGGTAAAAGGATGGATGATCCAAAAGCATCAACAAGTGCTCATATAGAGGTATTAGAACCTCCAAAACATACTAAATCTACTATTGTTATGTAGTTTAATCTAGAGATAGCTAGATTAGAGAGAGTAAAAACAAGAAAATCCATGGTGGGAACTAAAGAGTTCACTTTCCAAAAGGTTGATCCTTTTGCAGAATTAACTCCAGTTGGAGGGTAGTAACCTAGTGAACTACCCATCCATGAATAATATGTTGAAAGCCTAGTTGAGGCTCATTCAACTTAGGTTAGAGCTAGAATTAGGGGGATGAAGCAAAGGATATCCAACTTGGAAAAGGAAAATGATGACTTGAAGACACATGGAATCTTATCAGTGATAGGAGTAATAATCAATATGCTTTAAGACTCCTTTGACATGTTTTAGGCTTTAAAATCAATCAAGCTAAGGTAGAGTGCATTGGAACAATAAAACATAATGGCCAAGGGTTTAATAACCCAATGGCAAGCCTTAGTGGATCAAATAGTAGCATTGATCATCATTAGAGTTAGAAAATAGATTCCTAGGTTCAAGTTAATTAGCTTAGGGAATTTTAATGCCATTCTTGGGATTGTTATTTAGAAGATCCAAGGTTTAGTACATAGTCACAAAACTTGGAGAGGCTTCTCAAGGATGATGAGTAGTTGGTAAAGAGAATTAAACAACACTATGGAATAATGCTTAAAGAACCTACATAACCCACTATCTTAGGCCTCATCAAGGATGATGAATCAAGCATATGGATACTTTGGTAGTCTAAGAAAAGAATAAAAGTCAAGGAGATTTAGGTGCAGACAATAGTAGGATACTTGATATGATCTTCAATGATGGAGAAAGGGTAGTTGAGGCCCATAAAATCAAAGAGGCCACAATCAAGAATGATATAAAATTGGAGTCTTTAGCTGACAGTGAAGAAGAATGTCTTTTGAAACCTCATGTAGTTTTGGAGCTTTTCAAGGAACAACATCAAAGATCCATGGAGCTTATATAGAAGAAAATGGGTTCTCAAGGCATAAGGCCCATGAATTAGCTAGCATTCTATTTTGTATAAAATTTGTAGTATTTTTAAAATAGAATGTCCTTTTGTAAGGCATATTCTAGTTTGTTAACATATTGCCTCTAGGTCAGTTTAGCTTGAAAAACCAAATGTATTCTAGAATGTTGTAGAAAAAGGACAACTATCCTTACTTTTTTTACATTTGTATTTTACAATTGACTAATATACTACCTTGTATTTCTATAAAAGTTAGTATTACCATCTTATAAAGACAGATAATTTTGAGCAAATTTGTATAATTTGAGTAATTAATATGATCAAGGAATTCTATGAAGATTGTCCAAATTTGATATGTCAATTGTTAATGTGGCTTTCTCTTAATTTTTAGTTCTAAGCTTGAATTTGAATATTTTCATGAATTTTGAATTTTCATTTATGATACAAGGTTTCTAATTTGTACTTATTCTAGATTAGTTGAAGGATCTTGATTTTGCTTCATTTTATTTGTTCTATATTTATATGTGATAATGCTATTTGATTTTGGTAACAAATATTTAAATCAAAATTTAGTTATTTTATAATTTCATATTATCCTTAGAAATTTTCCTGGTGTATGGTGAGATTTGATCTTATGTTATTTTTCATCACGTACTGGTTAAATGTAGGTTTAGTTATAATTGAAACTCCATCATGGTATTTGAGTCAAGAATCAACAATCAATTGTTTCCTTTCTTCCTTACCCTTCTCTTTTGTTTATTTTTTAACCATATCACTTTATTTTAGCCTTCATTGAAAATATCCATTTAGATTAGTATGTAGTTTTAGATTTGATCACAATTCACTATTATTAGTAGAAATACTTAGAATTTTCAAAGAATTAGACCATGATGGATCCCAACCATGAATTAATATAAATTTCATTGAATAGATAAACATTACTTTGCTACTATTTCACCATAGGTAACATAAGCTACCAAAACCTGCTACTCATGCTCTGAATTCCTAGAATTCTAAAATGAGAAGTGTTATTTGAACACTAAGGACATCCCTATGGTATACATAGAGGCATCAACACACTAAAAAATAACTATCACATCCTCTAAAATGATGACTCTAAAATAAACTAGTCTCTAAGAGTTTCATAGCAAAATACATACATTTAGAGAAAAGAGAATTACATATTATTTCATAATAATGAATGAATATTTGAGGTAAGGAAACATCATAGGAATCTTATCAATATAAATATAGACTTACAAGTAAGGTTTCCAAGTTATAATAACATTCAAGGTTATAACAAGAAAATTTTGACAAGCATGACATTTTGTTATTCGATCTAGTAGTCTACTTATGAGAGATATAAAAAAACTTTAAATACTTTCATAGGATCCAATATTTAATAAAAAGGTATATCTAAATACTGTA